>CM049807.1:14287589-14526147 GCA_027422405.1 Ptychobarbus kaznakovi
TGACACCCCACACAGCCAACAGTTCATCCTTCCTCCCTGATCTCACTTCACATGACTGAGTTGTGGTGCCTGCATGTACTGTAATAGATTTTAGTGACACACAATTGTGTATGTTAATGTTTATTGGTTTAAATTGGAAAGCAAACTGTGAGCAACAAGCCATTTAAAAAAATAAATAAAAAAACCTTCTTTAAATATAAGAAAACCCCAAACGAGTTCTCACTTAAAATATGTTGACGCTTTAAAGCATAGTGTTGTATTTCCTGCAAATTCAATTAATACAAAGTTCTTGCTCATTGTTTCTTTTGACGTCATTAATGCCTCTGAATCAGTTTTAAAGAATGCACTGGAGAGCCATCTGTGCTGAGTTGGCAGTTCACATTAACAGTTTTACATGAAATGGTTTGGGTTGTCAAAAACCACATGTAGAATATTGCCCTGACAAAAAGAGTCCTCACTTTCCTTAAAGGAATAGTTCACCCAAAAATGAAAATTTGGTGAAAATGTTTTCACTCTCCATTCAGGATGAATTCTATTAAATTGAATGTAGCATTACGTCACTTGCTCAACATCTACAGTGAATGGGTGCCGTCAGAATGCGAGTCCAAACAGCTGATTAAAATATCACAATAATACAGAATTAATGTAAAATATGAGTCTTCTATACATAATATTGCTTTCTCCAGTAAAAAAAGTAGTTTAGTCTGAACTAGGAGAGAAATATGCACAGATTAAGCACTGTTTACAAGCCAAAACAGTTTAAAACAAAGTGGATTTTGATATGAGACAACAACAGAAGATGCCTGAAAGTGACGGTTTAAAGTTAACTATGTATTAAAGATGGATTTGACTTTCTTACAAACACAGATTGCCACAATACATTAATCAATGAACTGGAGTTCTTGTGGATTATTGTGATGTTTTTATCATCAGACGGCACCCATTCGCTGCAGAGGATCTACTGGTAAACAAGTGATGTAATGATACATTTCTTCAAATCTCTTCCGATGTTTTTGTCATGTTTTATTTATTGTACACAAATAGAAGTTAGCAGGAAAGTCAGCAGAGCTGTCAGTGTACATTAGTTGATAACATAAGAAAAGCCAATTATATCTAATTATAAACTAAGCTGTTAGATTAGCTTAATTTTAAAAGATCAAAAACTGATTAAAAGATCTTATCGCTTGAGAAGTGATGGGTTGGAGTATAATTTAAGTGAGAACTCACAGCTTGAGTGTCATTCCATGATTTTTTATTGTGCTTATCGTTCATGTGACGATAGCAGACAGACAGATCAAACTAAAAATTGACTTTGGAAACAGGCAGCAAAAAGTGTTTCTCTCTTTTGTAATCTACATCTTCACCCTTTCCTCGGGGTAAAGCCACAGGCTTATACCACAAAAGATTTATGTTTTGTAAACATCACGTGCCTATAATTTCAGTGCTTTCAGGGTATTTAACTGAATATATTAATAACTGACAACTATTGCATGTGATAGACTGTATAGAAAGAATATATATATATATATTTTAATTTACATAAGAATTATGTCATTTTATTATTATAGTTAGTCAATCTAAATCAGTACAGTTTCGTTTGTTAATCGGGCATTGTGAGGTTTAGACAAACTGAACTGAATCCATTGGGAAATAAACTAACAACGAGCTGGGAATGCAATTATTACAGTTTAAAAACTATTGTAAACATCCAAATCATCAGTATGGCTCACAATAGGCCAGTAAAACACATTTTTATACAGTTCATACAGTGCATTGCATTGGCCCTCAATCAGCAGCCAGAAGCAATTCATGCTCACCGCTTTCTTCATAAAAAGACCTTTCATAAACAAGAAGAAACACTTCATTTTCAAGGTAGTAAATATCACACCATTAAACATGACTTGCGCTGCTTGTAAATGCCAAATAGGTGTATCTTAAACGTCAAGACGTAACCATGCAATAATTCTTCTGCTAGAAACACCATCCCATGCAATGATTCTCACAGGTCTCAGCAGGGTAATATATATATATGAAAACTACACGTGACAAGTCCCCCTTGCGCAACGCAAGAGGAATATGTTTACCGTTTCTTGCCCCACAGTTATATTTAGAAATCAAGAGAAAGTTTGAACTGAAGACTGAACTGAAGCATCAAACGTCACCTTGCTTCTGCCATGAGAGTATATCTATATCTGACACAGATCAATCCACAGCTTAAGCCTTTCAACTTCACTTTGATGTAATCTTGACGATTATTTCAAATATTGCTAAACTCTTTGATGTCTTTAAACAAAAGGTTGGTTTTAACTGTTACTTAAAAATGTTGTTTATGACAAAGAATACATATTATAATTCTTTCCAAATACTTCATCATGTGAAAGGTTTACTGATGCCATTGTGGAATTCATTCGCTGTAGTCATGATTTATTTATTCTGTGCACTAATGTGTGCACTGTCTGGTAATGGAGGTTACCAAGATAAATCATGTAGTATTCGGCTAGTCATATGACCTCAATCATGCCCTCGTGAGACAGACTGCTCAGTGTAAAACACAATTGCTTTTATTTGCCTGCTGATATGACTAGTCTTCATGAGTGGACATCATTTAAAGCATTTTTCAAAAGTAGACAGGCAGAGAGACGGATATTTTCCTGTGTGAGAAACGGTGGTGCATTAGCTACAACACAGTCAAAATGGGATGATAGACAAAGAGAAAAGTCCACATCTTAAACAAGATACGCAATTTATACAGATAAGCTCAAGTTCATTTCTTAAAGTGCTACTTCCATAGACATGAGGACGTAATTTTCATTTGTGGGTGAACTATCACTTTAAATGCTTCAACTCTGTAAATTCTGATTGGCTGTCAACGTTTTGTTTGTTACTGTTATTGTTTATCGGCTGGAGACTTTTTTTAAGAGTTTCCAACCATATCACTCCTCTGTATCATTATAGTTGTAGTATGGTCTTTGCTATTCTTACAGAATTATAATGATTATTAAAACCTTATAGTTATTGTTATAGCTATCGTCCTTGGTGTGAACAGGCCTTTAAACAGTGCAGAGTGAGGATGAGTGAACCACCCAAATGATTGAGTCGTATGAACACTTGAACTACTCCGATCGATTCCAACAAAACTGATAACTTAAGTGATTCAGACCTATTGAAACGAATTGATTTAAAAGGGTTGTTTGCTCCTGAATCAGATTTCACTAGTTCTGATTGTAAACAGCACATCAGAGAATACTGAAGTTTATACACACATCTTTATCGCTGAAAAGCTATGTGACTTTGAAAATAGTGACACTGCCATCTCTCTACTGGGAAACCGCTTTGCCATTGTTAACGACATTACTGCATAGCATAATCTTCTTTGTGTTTTTATTGTGTTGACCACTGTTGTTAGAAAGCCCAGAAGTAGATAGTTTGCCACCACAGCAGTGATATCACGACGATTAACAGTACAAAACTTTAAAGACCTGGGTTTACAAAATAATTATCTCTCACTAAACTTGCTATCAAATATGTCTTGCCATCTGGTGCGCATTTAAAAGAGATTACAGACCTGACAATGCTGGTTTTGTTGTTATGATTTGCCAGTGGGCTCTGTCATGGATCATGCTCTTTTGGCTTTGTCTTTGTGGTTATCACGAGCACATCACACACTGGCTACATGCTCCTGTGATACAGTAAATTGGCTTCTGACTGCTGTCGCAAACATCTTATTTCTCAACACTCTCAAAAAGAAAGGTTCCAAAGGGGGTTTTGGCAGCGATTGCATAGAAGAACCATTTCTTTTGGATTCCAAATAACCTAGTAAACAGTTTTTAAAAGTGTGTGAAGTGTGTTTTTGATAATCTAAAGAGCATGTTTTTACTATGTTTTCCAATGGAATATATATATCTATGGGAGATATACCTACTTGTCCAATGGAAAGGTTCCATGGATGTTAAAGGTTCTGCATGGAACCAATAAAGAATATTTAATATTCAAGAGTGTACGGTAACTTTTATTCACAATGGATCATGGATGCAATTTCTATTAAAGGAGTGCAGTACAGTACAATCTACAGCATTCATGACATGACATGCTACAAAAAGAAATGTAGGTTACACTGACACACTTGGAAGATGAAAAATACAAATGTAGATTGAACTTAATAGGATATAGTTCACCTAAAAACCTAAAAATAAACATTCTGTAATAATTTACTCAACCTTATTTGGTTCCAAATCTGACTTTCCTCTCTGGAACATGAAAGAAGACATTTTGAGAAATATCTCATTGTTGATTTTTGCCCTTACAGTGGAGGTCAATGGGCACTAAAACAGTTTGGTTCCCAACATTCTTCAAAATATCTTCAATGTTCTAAGATAGATATGGAAAGACATGCGCTATTCTTTTAAAGACATTTCATAATGCAGTGGTGGACCTAGCTCCTCGCCTCAAAATATTACATAAAGAAGCACAAGTCAAATACAGTGCAATTTATCTATTGAGAGGTGTTTTTGTTCTCTTGATCTATTAAAGAGATCAGAGGGGGGGGAGGAAAATGCTGACTGGCTCTATTGCCGATGAATGCCTTGCAAGGCTTAAATTTTATGATCCATGTATCCTCTTCCTGCAGGGGTATTACCGCGTGGCAAACCATTAGTCTGCATTCTTTGTATCTGTAATGCTCCTGTTGTGTGGGAGAGGAGCGTAGCCATGCTGTCATGAGTCATGGGGTCAGGGAGAAGCAAGAGAGACACACACACACACACACACACACACACACACATTAGATGAAGCTCCCTCGCAGTTCAGCTCTTAACTGAAACCACATGCCACCCCCTCACAGCCAAACCAAATGAATGAATGTCTATTCTGAATAAAAGCCCAGCTTCATGCATTAAGGAAGCTAGCAGTCATTTAATATTCATTTGCTAGCATGTTTGTCTCATTGCTGCCATTTTTCTTGTCTGCGTTCGCAGTGAGGAGCTGTTGTAAGTCTTTGGGTTTTGGGGGAAACTGGCTGCGATGATTCCCTAGTAGTCCTTGAAGATTTACTTTCTGTGCGCTCTTGTGGCTGGACTGTCTTGGGCCTTTTTCAAGGGGAAATGAGAAAGGAAGCCAGTGCACATGGCTTTTATTTCTGAGTCACATCCTCAGTGTTTCTGCCCACCGAATGGATTTATAGATCCAGAGTGAAGGACAAGATGCACATAAATTAAATGACAGTATGTGCAACATCTGTAAAGACAAAGGGTAGTTATGGATCGGTGGCAGCGCTTCCCTATCTTTCATTTACATGTTTATATGACAAGGCCAGAGAAGAGTTTTTAGACTGAAACAGATGAGACAGGTTACGATTTGAGTCACTGCTCCCAGAGAAACAGACAGTTGTTTCGGAAAAAAGATTCACTGTGTGCTACAAGTCCAGACATTTCTCTCATCAGTCAAATCAAACGAAAGTATCAATCACAGATCCATGTCATTTTCACATACCCACACTCATAAAAATAAAGGTGCTTCACATGCCATAGAATAGCCTTTTTGTCTAAATGGTTCCATAAAGAACCTTTAACATCTCAAGAACCTTTCTGTTTCACAAAAGGTTGTTTGTGGAGAAAGAAGGTTCTTCAGATTATAAAAAGGTAAGGAAGAGATGGTTCTTTAAAGATCCTTTGACTGAATGGTTCTTTGTGGAACCAAAAATGGTTCTTCTATGGCATCGCTTGAAGAACCTTTTGAAGCATGTCTGTCTGTCTGTCTGGATAGATAGCTAGCTCTCTGACAATCTCATTGAACACATTGATTATTGAATACTACTGGAATCAGTATTTACAGTATTTATGAAATACAATCAAATCGTAAAAAATAGCTACAAAAAAAATTACAGTACAGTTAAACTTCAACTACAGTGTTTCTTCAACTTTTTAACTGGCTAAATGTAAAATGCTAAATAAAGGATTGGTAACTGTAAACATCTGAAAACATGGTTTGGAAAAGAGGTACATGGGGCCATAAACAGCGTCTGAAAAAGAAAGATGAGGAAATAATATCTCAATAGATAATCTAATCCAATTGGTTCACGTTCCACGTAATTCATTTCGTTATCATGAAACTTTCATGATCTAAACATGGAATAATCTTGGCCAGTTTCCATGAAACTACGCATTAGGAATAATGCAGCGGTTATTTAGCATTTTGAGCAGTTGTTTCAATTGATAGTTAGATCATTGCAATGGAATTAATAAACAGTCATCTTAGATGTGTAAATTGCATTTTGAAATGGTAATACTGGGATGTTAAGTTGTCAACAGGTGATTTTAGTTCAGTAAACTAATTATCTTGAGTTAATGTGTATTTCTAAGCAATTGTAAAAAGTGTAGAATGTAGATATTTAAAAAAAATGACATCAAGGTTGAGATATTAGTGCCAATGTATTTGTTTAAATAAACTGTAATAGATACACATAGGGACATTATTATTCAAAAATGCTTTTATACAAAATAACAAAACCGTATTAGTCCATTAAAAATCTCAGTAACACTTTAGTATAGGGACCAATTCTCACTATTAACTAGTTTCTTATTAGCATATTATTAACATATTGGCTGTTTATTAATACTTATAAAGCACATATTCTGCATGACCATGTTCTACATCCCTAATCCCTCAATTTAACAACTATCTTACTAACTATTAATACGCAGCGAAGGAGATAAAGGTTTGTTAATAACAAAACTGGACCTTAAATAAAGTGTGACCAAAATCTCATTAATAAAACACAATTATGATTATTTATTGTTGACAGATTCCGTTTTGTTTTGTTTTTCAGCAAATTCAAGCAGTTCTGAATGCCATCTCAAGCTTTCTAGTGTTTTTGGTGAAGAACTTGTTTTCAAAGGCAACAGCAAAGCCATTTGTGGCAAAGAGGCAACAGTTCATTGAATAAACACTCATTTAGAAAATGAACTGGCATCTCTAACCTGGCAGTAGCATGTTGGATCAGTAGCTCACCAAAACAAACATGCATTCATATACAGACCATCCAAACAGTCTTGCAGTTTGAACAAAATGGATGGAAAAACCCATGAAAAAAAATGACAATTATTCTTGACATTAATGGAAAATAGTCACAGAAAACCAGAAATGGTAACTAATGTCATAAGACTGCAGGTCAGCTGATACAACACCATCCACACTCACAGCTTTGTTTCTTGAATTCAAAGGTTCCGCGATGAAAAAAAGTGATTTTATTCTTGCGCCAGTTTCCAGGTAGGAGAGGAGCTCCATATACTGGCTGTGATCTCCAGAGACTTCAGTTAGATCCATCTCTCAGGGTGTGAAAGCCACAGCTATATGCTATCATGTTACACCAATTAAGCCATGGTCAGCCTTATCGTGTGATTATAATGCTTTCTACACAGCCAAAAGTGGAGTTTAAAGCCCTTTTCTGGAAAGACATGAGGAATGCTTTTTTTTTTGGATGAGTAGCTAATGCCAAGCTCCAAATAAACCCGCTGATATAACTTGTAGAGCTGTTCGAGTGCAGGTCATTAAACCTTGAGAGTAATTATATGGCTTGCTATTATGAAGGTGATCATCTAAGCTGGATTACACATGGGAACAAATTACCGAGTACTTTACTTTCTGAAGAGAAGCAATTACACCCCTGGTGAAACGTTAGTAATGTTACAACGTTTTATTAACCTTCTTTACCACTCATGTACTGCATGGATGTTTCGAAATGTTCTATTTATTTTCTGTTCGGTGACATTATACTAACAAAACCGTTGTTTATTGTAATCGCTAGATTCCTTTAAATGTTCAGAAGAAGCCACTGGAGACCTTCCTGTTCCCTTTTCCCAGCAGCTACTTGTTAAAGGTGTTTAAAGGTGTCGATTATGATATTTCTTCCTAGTTTTCCACTTAACAGTCAGTTGAGTCCAGGTGTTCGGGACAATTGCACAATTGTACTCTGAATTCATGATCATGTTAACATGTTGGCTATCCCTAGAGTTTTGTTCTGGGAACTTGGACAGAAACACATTTTTAAATAAATGTTGTTGCATAACATAACAAAACATCAAATGTAATGGGTTTTTGTAAAGATAGATGGCACAAACACATTTCAAGCAAAAGATTATAATTCTTTGAATGAAAACTACTTTTTCTATTTTGATACTTTCTCAATGTCAAACATTAGTGCAACATTGTGTCCCTAATGTAGTTATTTTGTGTGAACTTGAGGGGAAATGACTTCATTCGCTACTGTTCAAATGCTTGGAGTCATTTTTGTTTTTTAAAGAAATTATTACATTTATTGAGCAATGATGCATCGGTTGATCAAAGGTTGCAGTAAAGACATTTATAATGTTATAATTAATACATGCTGTTCTTTTGAACTTTCTAACTATCAAAGAATCCTGAAAAAATGCAGCACAAAAATATTAAGCATTGCAAATTTTGATAATAGTAAGAAATGTTTCTTGAGCAGCAAATCTGCATATTAGAATGATTTCTGAAGTCATGTGACACAGAACACTGGGGTAATGATGCTGAAAATTGAGAGAAAGGTATAATTGTTCAAGCATAATTGGCTTGCAAATGAAACTAATAAACTGATATTAAAATTATTTAGGTGTGTCTTCAAATTGCCAAAAATACTGTCTTAAATTGTTTTGGACTGCTAAAGTTCTTATGGACAAATATCCATTTTCCAAGTAAAAGTGAAGGTATCATGGTTTCTAAAATTAAGCATGTTAAGTTATATTCATTTTCATCATTATTTTATGTTTACCCAGAACTATATACAATCATGAAGGACTGAAGTTACAGTTGTTTTGTTTTTCAGCTTCCAGCAACCAGATGCACTTCATGGCGATAGATAAAGAAAACCCCATGCTCAAGGAGTTAATAAGTCAAACAAGTGAGAGCATTGTCTACAATTTCAAGATGCTCTTGAAGGAAGTAAATAAGCAGACATGCAGACACGAAATTAAGAACGCTCTGCTTTGCCCCCTTCCATGTGACTGCAGAGGCATATGACTTCCATAACTTCATCGCTCATTAACCGCTGATGGTAGGACACAATTGAGCGAGTGTTTGTGGAACTTGCCCTAGTTATTCAAAACTCAGTCCTCAGGCCAAGACTTAGCTGTTGGGCAGATCTTCTCCTGTTTCAGTTATCTTCACCCTGCCTGACGACAGAACAGACCATGAGGAGCTTCACATGAGAGTCCAGTGGAAAGGCCAGTTATGTCCTTTTAAATCCCTTAACAAGCACCACAGCAAACAAAAGACCGGTTAGCATGATTTACCATGGCGGTATCATTAACTTACCTCATCTACACACGAGCCAAGAATTGATTTACGTTTATAGATGTGTGCAGACAGTAAGCACTGTGTGTTCTTTGTTCATTAATGGTTTGGTACACCAGATTTTGTAAGGTCTTGAATAGAGCTAGCACTGGTTAGACAAAAAAATACATATAGGAAATAGTCAGAGGTATCTTTCAAAACCAATATTCATTCCCTATTAGCATTAAAGCTATGCATGAATGACTTTAGGCTGGGATGGCATCTCGTTTAAAAAGCACTGCATTATATAAAATATATAATTAAAATGTTGATTATATTATGTTGTATTTTTTTTTAAATAACTCTGATAACTCTCAAACAATAAAGTGAAAACGATCAAAATCCTATTGTTGCCTGTGGTTCTTGTGTAAATAAAAACTGATGGTATAATGCCACCTAGTGGTGGATTTCATGCAAGCAGCTGCCCGATGTCTAGTTTCATTCAGCTCCTGCATTCACAGAAAAGACAACAAGCTCTATTAATGAACCTGATGTCATTTCTGTGCAATGCTGGGAATGAGAGCGAGGACAAGCATTAGACCTAGATAAAGACGCACACCATTTATGAGGAGACTTTTAAGGACACAAGGTGGGCGAGAGCTAGATTTACTCACTGGCCTAGAAAAGACAACACAATCTTTGCCAGCTTCAAAATTCCCATCGTTCCTTGGATATTAACACATTCATTTTAGGTGAAGAAAAAATGAACACCAGTCCAGCTATGGTCATATTCAAAGCTCTGGAATGATCCATTCATCGTGTTCTGTGTGTATGTTGAATCGGTGTAATTCCTCTTTAATGTTACATAGAAATTCCTCTAGGCATAAACTGTATAAAACTTACTCTCTTTCCTTTGGGACTTAAACAAGTAAAAATAAGTTTGAAAGTATTCAGAGTGTAGGTATAATTAAAAGTTAATTCTGCGGTGCTCAATCATTGTCACATTGTTCACTACAACGTTAAAAAAAACACTGACTTTTTCTGTTGTTTGTGATTTACTGGATTGTAATTTTTTTTTATATTCTTACTTGTTTTAAGTCATTTTATGTCTTAAAGAAATTCACTTTTTTGTAGTTTTTGCGATGTTGCCCCCTACGGTTAAGTGAGTGGAAATCCCAGTTGTAAATATATCACTTTCATAATTAGACTGGATTGCTTTACTGTGCATTTGTTGCTTCCATAAATCTATAATTTCGCCCTTTTTATGCAAACTTACACTCTGAATAGACGTTTGGGGCAGAGCCGTGGAAAGAATCATAAGCCATTGGCTTGATTATAAGTATCATCAGAATTAATTTGAAATGAGCCTTCAAGGTTTTTTATTTTTAAATAAAAAATAAATGTACATAGAGTTGCTTTAAGCACACATGGAAGTGTGCTGAGGCCCTCTATTGGCCCCTGGCCCCTGGTTAAGTTAAGTGTTGTCTGTAAAGTACACAATCAATATTAAATCTGTGACCTTTATTCATTTGTTCAATCATTCATTGATCTATCCATCTCACCAGGGCTATAGTTTGATACAATTCTGAGATTTTACAATAAATGTATTAGAATGTATTTTGCCATGAACAATAGTTTGTTTTGTTTGTTTATTGAGTGAATTATGACAATAAAAAGCCATTAAATGTGCTATTGAATGTCAGTTGCATTTTTTAGATGGTGAGAATATGATTAATTACATTGAATCTGCTCCGGATGCAATTAAGTGCTTCTCTGTCTGTAAAGGTGTGAACCAAATGGTCCACACAATCCCAACATCAACGTGTTCCTCAGGAAGTCCCAATCCTTTACGTCTTGCTGCTATTTTGTGTATTGTGTCTGCACGTGGAGGTCTTACATGCCTGTACCTATTGTTTGTGACACATTTGTCTAAAGTGACTTAATTAAATCTTGAGAAACTCTAGTGTGACAAGTAGCTCCTCTCTCCCCTACGGACCAAAGCGGTGGAGTGCTATTCACAAAACACTGTGCCATATCAAAAAGAAAAAGAGCAATACGGTTATCATTTTGCACATTTTAATCCATTCACTTCTGAAAGTCAACTATGTAAATATAAATTACAAATTTATGTAGACAATGGAAATGATTTGAACAACATAAAGTCTATAAAAAGCATCAAACATACAATACAAGCTCAAAAAGATTTGTTTACCAAATGTGATACTGGCATTAGTAAATGTTGCATGTAGGATGAACACATCCACACAGGAAATCAGGCCACAGAGCATATTTCTGGTTGTACGGTGCCTTTCGGAGGCATCTGGCTGCTTCCCTGTCACATCGGCAGAGGATTTTCGCACATCTGTCATTAAGCGTATCTGCGTTGAAGACATAAACGTAAATTGTTGGCTGTGTAAAATGAGTAGTTAGCATACAGAGTGAAGGAAACCATACTTTAACCATGCACTATGCCTCTTCAACAATATACTGAGTGTTTCCTATAACACATTATGGTGTTTACTGCAGGAACAAGATCTTAAAATATCTTGTGGCTTGCTTAAAAACACAGCCTCTTTTTAGCCTGAAGTCTCCCATCTATTATAACACACACCCAGTATTACTACTACTTCCTGAAGCTGAAGGAAAAGACCAAACAAAACATTCATATTCATATTTTTCCACAAGTTCACCTTCCCTTTAAAGCTTTAAAGACCTTTTCTGTTTCTCATTTTGACCCCAGGCTAGTATAATGTACAAAGTGATTCTAAAAGAATATAAATATGCCAGTTTAATGTTTAAATAACACATCATACCGCAGTCAACCTCCTCTTCTACGCATGTCCAGTGATACCTGTCCGTTTTTGTCTGACAGCCTGCAAATTCTGCATCCCCATAACAGCAGTCATGTTTGTGGCAGCACCTAAAGAAGAACAAATGCCCTTGAGATAACTGTAATGAAATGGCACAGAGGACCTAGCCCAGTTCCGTCTGGCTTTTAATTGTTTTGTCATTATGTAACATATAATTCAAGCAGACTTGCAGAAATACAATGTGATCTCATACACGGAGGGCCGCTGAGAATGTCGGCCGGATAAACTGCTGACTTTGTAAGATTAGATTGAGCAATCCTTCTGTGGAATGTGGTGTAGTAACATCAGCAGGTTTGTTTATTCGTTTTCATCCCGTTGTCTACTTCCGAAGAGCTCTTCCACTGGGAACGGCGATATTGGTCTCTGCATCCTAAACTGAGGTTAAGGGGAATTGTAATTGTGTGTGTGGGAGAGCTAGGAGTAAGCCTTTTCCAGATGTCTGAGGGAATGCCACAGAAATGGACACACTTTGACCAAGATGCATGGAGTACATTTAAGAAGAAAAAGCAAACTGAAAAAAACAATGTTGCTTCCGTTACACAGAACTGCACAGATATTTTTAGGTAATGTGGTGTCTTACCAATCTGCTCTGTCTCTGGGCCACCCTTGACCCCCGAGACCACAGTAACATCCATACATCGCATAAGTTAAAGCTGATCGTCCCGTGCTGCACTTGATCACACCAGCTAGTTCCAGCAAACCCCGTTTGCTCCGTGAAGACCTCTGTGGCTGCAGGGAAGCCATGCTGACTGAAAAGAGTCAAGTGGGGAATTTGCTCAAGGCTTTTCAGTGTAAATATAACCATATAACCAATTGTCTTTATGTTTATTTGTTTACTAGACATTTAACATATTATGCTGTTTAATATGCTTTTTAAATATTTTGACACTTAATGCTATGTTATGAAACAATATCCCATTTGGCATTTCTGTAGGTTATTATCTGTAAGTCTCACGGAACAACCTCAATTCTATTGTCCAGAGAATAAGGCCATTTTTCATCAATGCCATGTCAGATTCCACTGATGAAGTGTTAGATTCCAGTTGTGTGGGGTCTAAATGACGACTGCTTCGCTCTTAGTCATAAGTATAAGTATATATTTTGTATGATTTGCTTGAATTACTCTGGTAATTTATATGTGCTGTAAAAATAATTTTCTAAGATTTTGTAAATAATAATTTTCCCCCAAAAAACTTTTCAAGCTGTAAATAAAACTAAGATTATTTGAGTATGTTTTACATTAAAATATTATCTCAGTCTTTCTACTTCAAAATATCATGTTCATTTATTGTATTACTTGTCATTTCTGTGTAATCATTTGTGAAATTTCATAACAATTTCTAAGTGAAATGTTTCAAAAAGTAATTGTTCAGCCTGCTTTTGTCCACTCTGCCTGTCTTACATAAAATAATAATGATAAATTAAAAAGCAAGCTTAGGTTTAAACTTTAGAATAAACGTATTCACAATCGTGCAAGTTGGACTGTATATTGTCAAAAATATTTTAAAACATTAGAAATCATTGTTACAAGCTACTATGAGTAAATTCATGCATTTAGAAAATACTAAATGCATAAATCAAAGTAGATTTGAACAATTATTTGTATTATATAAATTAACTATAGCCTACTATTCACACAAACAATACACTTCCAGTAGCACCCTAATCTTATTTAATTGAATAAAAATGTTGATGATAAGAAATCAGTGTGCGAGTGAATAGTTAAATGAGAAGTGAGCAGCCTCACCTGTAAAGAGCAGGAATGTGTGATACAGCGCAGTCATTGTGCTCACAGGTAATCGTCCAGTCTCGGATAAACAGACTTCCTCGGTGCTGGGCTTTATTTAGAGACGGAGTAATCTCAGGACATCACTCCTACTGTAATCCTCGCTCTCGCTCTCTCTCTCACTCCTGGAGGCTGCTGTTTCCTCAGGGTTAAATTATGTTGAAAGTTAAGGTCTGGGAATGTTGGATAATGTCCCCCTCTGATGAGTGGTTGGGTGTTCAGCTCGGTGTCGGGACCGCCCTATGATGGCTGGTTGGCTTCATACAAACAGCTTGAGCTGGATCAGCTGCCAACTGGGAGGTCATGATCGAACACGCCAGCACGCCGCTATTTGCTCTCTCCTGCATCTGTAGGTGAACCAACTGATTTAGACTTTAGGGCCACAGGGCTGGATAGCGGGAACAATTTAGAAAATCTACACTGTAACATCCGTATGTTGTATTGTGCACTTTGTATACATGATTATCAGTATAACGATTCTTTCTGGGATATTTGATTCTGATTGGTCAATCGAGCCCTATTTCCTACATAAATTGTGAGCCTGGACCACAACACCAGTCTTAAGTAGCAGGGTATATTTGCAGCAATACATTGTATGGGTCAAAATTATAGATTTTTATTTTATGTCAAAAATTATTAGGATATTAATTAAAGATAATGTTCCATGAAGATATTTAGTAAATGTCCTACCGTAAATATATCAAAACGTTTTATATATATATTTTTTGCATTGCTTTTGGACAACTTTAAAGATGAGTTTATCAATATTTGTATGTTTTTGCACCCTCCGATTCTAGACATTCAAATAGGCTAGTCGTATCTCGGCCAAATATTGTCCTATACCAAACCATAGGTTACATCAATTGAACGCTCATTTACTCAGCTTTTTATATGATGTATAAATCTCAATTTCCAAAACTTGACCCTTATGGTTTTGTGGTCCAGAGTCACACTTACGCAGGTGTTTCTCTCCTCTTTCTTCTCGCAAAATAATTTAAAAATAAATAAATTATAAATTAATAAAATATAAATAAATCAATTTTAAGTCATTTAAAATTGTGCAAAGACAGATTCAATGTCCATTTTATTGTTCAAGGTTTAAGTAGCCTATCTTAAAAATCTGTAAAAAATAGACCACTGACAGTATTATTAAGAATGGGTTTTTAGTTGTAGTTTTTTTGTAGGTATTTTGTACGGTGGCCGAGAGAGCTCAACGCGCTGCAACCTTCAGAAAACACATGCAAATTAAGGAAACAACTTCCTCAATTTGACAACGCACACGCTGCAAATGCTCACAACACAACCCAAAAAAGAAACGCGCTGCAAATAGAAAAAAACACCTGCAAATTAAGAAAAATTAAGAAAACACTTTCGCCAATTTGTAACACACCACGCTGCATTTGTATGCTCAGTTGCACCACCCTGCTTTTTCAAACATAGCAACAACAAAGTAATTTTATGTAATGTTATTTAACGTAAAATAAGACGCATTAATTAATGTAACTGCTCAAATTAAGAAATTTGGAAAGAATATGCTTATTGTAATTACGTATAGTAACTTAATTGCAAATTAAATCAATGTTCAAATACCATGTGTACTATATATATACAAGTGTATGTTTTATATTGATGTAACCATAGTTAGCCTGGCATCATCAGTTTGGAAATGAGCGCAGCTGGTTTTGAGTGTGTCTAAAGAGGGCGCTGTAACCATCTCCAGCCGCTCAACGAACAAGACGCCACGAAGATCACGTTGCCCAAAGAGACGACACTGACGAACACACGAAAACAGTACTGATTGACTGGAGCTCGCTCTTTCCCGCTGAACACTGATCTGTTTAAGGTGAGTATTTCTTTAGGTTAGCGACCTCTATATTGTCTGGTGTTCATGTGTTCCGGTGGCCGCTGTTTGGCTGGGTGAGTGGACAGAGGTGCGCGGTGAAAATGCTATCATGCTAGTTTACCTAGCGACTGTTCACTCAAGAGTTTGCTTGACCAACCATTTGGCTAGTAACTTACACAAGATCTGCGTGTTACTGGATAAACAGGGCAGAGTCTCGGTGCCAGCCTTACAGCAAAAATGCCCTCTGGAGTTGTCCGTTTGTGAAAGCATTTGGCTGTAAGTTACACTGGCTGTGTTTCAATAATGAGATGCTTTCACTGTAGACAGTACATTAAGACGTCGAATGCGCTCTCGAACAAACGTTATGGATAAGTTAGAGTTTCTTCATTGCTAAAGCTTTGAAACGCGGCTTTCTTTGTGAACTATGCGAGAAGTTTCTCTGGATACGTTAACGTTATATCCAGACGCTGCTTTTCTGTGAATTTCCCCGCCAAGAGTACTGACTGAAGTTAAGAATGAGAATGAGCTTTATTTCCAGGTATGATTACACAAACGAGGAACTTGTTTTAGTGACACAAGCTCCACAGTGTAATAAAATGACAGCGACAGGACACCGATAATAAAGAAAGCAAGTATGTTGTTTTATACTGCATTCGTTAACGTACTGGTTTTGCCGCGTATAGTCAAATGTATTATAGCTGAGCTGTGTCCGATGTGTGAATTAATCTTTCGTTTGAGTCGGATGTTTTGAATGAGTCAGTTTGTAAAACCGAACAGAATGTTTTGTCTCTAAATCATTGAACTAAGAATTATATATGTTGGGCTTGTGACAGGCCGAGAACCGATGGACGAGTTGATAGTGAGAACATTTCTAGAATAATCCAGATGTGTGGTTACATTTTAGCATTCTTTATATTACAAATACCTTGGCCTATATTTAGTTACTTTGTCTAGGTTTTTCTAAGCTGTTGCAAAAAACTGTAGCATCATGTATTATCATATGTGACCCTGGTCCACAAAACCAGTCTTGAACCCAATGTGTATTTGAGCATCGTCATCGTTCAAACGCCTACTCGATTCTTTGAAACGAATTGTTCTGAAGAATTTCTTCGCATGAATAGAAGTCGAGCATCATATCACGGTTGAGAAAAACATTGCTTTTTTGAACAAAGAGTAGAACAAAATACTTTCCCATTACTTTTCCTGTTTCACTATAAGACATGTCAATACGTGATGCTTAGGGAAAATCTGTGTTAAATCAATGTATTTGTCTGATTCCCATATATTCATATACATCATAGGTGTTGACCACAGTCAAGTCCTGCACACGTATGGGAAGATGTCAGCCACAGGGCAGGACCGCAGCAGCCGGTGGCAGGACATTCAGAAGGGCTTACAGTTCATTCAGTAAGTGTTCGGTGTGTAAACCTGTGAGCATCGGCAAGTGTCGATTATGAAGAGATGACTACAGTGGCTTTAGATTGTGTTATAGAGAGAAAAAGTTTCAGGCTGACTTCATCGATTCCACTGATGATTGATGTATGTCCTATCAAAGGAATTTGGTTGCGGTTCAAACGCTTTCTGGAATGCAAATTACACCCAGCTTTGTCACCCAACCTCCCTAATTCATGACATGTTGTTTCTCTGCAAATCTGTCATTGCACTTGTTCTTTGCACCTGTGTTGTAATGGTTTCAGATTTTCTTAATCTTCTACTTAATCGTAGGTCTACCCTGCCTTTTCCTGGCCCTCAAGAGCAGTATGAGGTATGTGGTTTCCACTCTCAATCAATCCAGCACTGATCGCAGTTGTGCATTAGATGTTTATAGTATGCACTGGTTCGTTCCTCTAGGTGTTCATCCAGAGTTTGGTGAGGAATCTGTTTGGCGAGGCAAACGATGTGTTCCTTGAAGGCGAATGGGCGCGATCTGTTGAATTATACACAGAGGCCTTAAACATAGCAGAGTATGCAGAATCAGAGGACATCTTTATCTCTCAAAACCTGAGAGAGAAGCTTCATGCGAACCGTGCTGCATCCTACTTGAACATTGTAAGAATACGCATTCATATGCATATGCAGCTTGTATTCGACTAGGGTGTTAAATTGATAAAAAATGACAGCATGGGCATTTATAATGTTACAAAACATTTCTATTTCAAAGGTTGTTCTATTCAACTTTCTATTCATTGAAGAATCCTAAAAACAGCTTCACATCTTATTGGTAATAAAAATGTTCCTTGAGCAGCAAATTAGCATATTAGACTGATTTATGAAGGGTCATGTGACTCTGAAGACTGGAGTAATGATGCTGAAAATTCAGCTTTACTATCACAGGAATAAATTACATTTTAATATACAATATAATAGAGAACTGATATTTTAAAATGCAATTATCACAGTATTTACTGTATTATTGATAAAATGCAGCCTTGCTAAGCATAATCAAATTCTTTCAAAATATGAAAAGCTAAAACTGTTGAATGGAAGTGTACAAGCAAGCAGTGATTTTCCATGCAGTGTTTGATGACTGCTTATGCTGCAAATTTAATTGTCCCAGTTGGTTTTGTAATTCACTGTAATGTGTTTGTGGTTACTGATGCAGGGACTGCACGATCAAGCCCTAGAGGACTCTGAAAAAGCTCTTCAACTCAATGATAGCAACTACAGAGCACTTTACCGGAAAGCTCAATGTCTAAAAGAAATGGGAAGACTTCAAGAGGCTTACGAGGTGGTTGCTAAATGCTCCATGGCAGTGCCTCAGGTCAGAGCACTTTACTCTTGGGTTTTAATCAAGCCCTTTTACATTACTTGGTTCTTCATGTTTCTTTTGCCTTGCAGGATAATCATGTGATTGAATTGACCCAGGAGCTTGCCAAAATGTTGGGATTGAAAATCCGTAAGGCTTATGTCAGAAGCAAGGTAAAAATAAGAATTAGGGTGTGTCTAGTTTATAGCTAGTTGGGGGGGGGGGAATATTTAGTTGGAATAATCGGTTATAATTGTGCCAGGGAAAATAAAGCTCATAATCCATATGTTTTTCTCTGATCAGACTTTTTTTTTTTTTCCCCTGAAATCAGCCTGCCTTAAATGTTTTGCCCGGTTCAAGTCTATCAGGAGCAGTAAATAAGGTGTGTGTGTGTGTGTGTGTGTGTTTAAAATAATTGATTTCAGCAACCGTACTGAGCTACTTTATTTCCCAACAGCATTCTCACAGCTCTTCCTCTGTGGAGGATATTGAAATGGGTAAGTCTGTGTATACCTACCATCAGTAATGTTTACTACTGGCTCAAAATGTTTGCACATTTAATTTTTTCCTTTTATGAAATTAATATTTTTATTCAGCAAGGATACACTAAATTGATAAAGTTACATTAAAACATTTATAATGTTACAAAATAAATATATAAATATTTTTTTAAATAAACTGCCCTTTTTGTTCTATTTCTTAAAAATGTCAAAAAATATTCTGAAAGTCATATATATTTTATTAAAATAAATATTATAATATAGTTAAAGATGGTAAGCGGCACCAATGTTTTCACAACTGATTTTTGAAGGATGACACTGAAGTCTGGAGAAATGGCTGCTTTACCATCACAGGAATAAAACACGACAAAATATTAGTTTTTTTTTTTATTTAAATACTAACAATATCTAACAATCTAACAATTAGATCTAACAATATTGCAGCTTTTGCTGTATATTTAATCACATAAATGCAGCCTTGGTGAGCATAAGAGACTCGTTCAAAAACAATCAAAAAAATCTTACAGGCCCATGAAATATTGAACAGTAGTGTGTATATAATTTAAATAATAATAATTAGCTTAACAATGCCTCCTTGTCTCCATAGAAGTGGGCCAGTCTATGCAGGGCATGGGCGGCCCGGTACAAGTCAGTATGCCGTTGTGTTCTACA
Source organism: Ptychobarbus kaznakovi (assembly GCA_027422405.1). Classification (NCBI taxonomy): domain Eukaryota; kingdom Metazoa; phylum Chordata; class Actinopteri; order Cypriniformes; family Cyprinidae; genus Ptychobarbus; species Ptychobarbus kaznakovi. The sequence continues at coordinate 14,307,295 of CM049807.1, forward strand.
GTAAGTGAGAACGAAGAAGTAGAGTCCAAGCCTCTTGTTGATTTCATCTCACCTCCGGCTGTCCCGGTTGAGTCCCAAAATCCAGAGCATGTTCCCATGCCCATACATATGCCTCTGGCCAATGGAACCAGGCCCAATGACTCTTACACAGTACCAGACACCCGCTTGGACTATGGTACAGATATTATCGGGGATGATCTGGATGAGCTGTTGGACAGAGCAAGTCCACCTGAGTCTTCTCTGGTAAGCTTGAGGGCGGCCACGTTTCTGCTTTTGTTTTGAGTTCATACAAAACATGTTAATGTTTGTCTTTTTTCCCCCACCCAGGATATTCCCACAGTGGATGGACCTATTCCTTTACCGACCAGTATTGCCGTCAGTAGTTCAATACAGAGTTCTTTGCTCATGCCTTCCCACATGGGGCATCCATTTTTGAGTATGGCTCCACATTGCACAGTAAATTTGCCCGCACCGTATCACAAGCCAATTTCATCATATTCTCTTGGTCTGGACACATTTTCATCACCTCTGGATTCATTGGATAGTTTGTCGATTTCAGAGTCTTCAACAGGTGCGTTGCTCATCTTGGCTTCTTAGTAAGTAGGATCTTAATCTCAAAGTATATTTAGTTTTTTATGAGTACACTAGGTTATGGATACAGTGCATGTGATGCAATAGTATCATAGTACATATGCAGTCTAGTTTTGTCCATTAGTGTGGCAACATTGGCCCTGCCTTCGGTTTCGCAATAGAAAAAAAGAAACCAAGGAGGCAGAACAATAACAAACTCCTGGAGACGCAACAACAATACACACCCATGTTTAAATCTAGTATAAAATGACTTTTGCTCGATTCTGACAAATTATAATCACGATTATTTTGGTCAATATTGTAATCACGATTATTTAAAACGATTATTAGTGGACCATATGACCAAAACTTTAAATTAAATATTTATTTAAAAATAGTGATATATATATTTTCTGTAAATAAGGCTGCTATCACATCTACATTTTAGAAACCAGCGAAATGTCACAATTCTCAATACCACAGCATATCAGTAACTAATATTAGTTAAAAAACAACAACGGTCCTCAAAATAATTAAGCTGCCAGTAATAAAAAACAAAGGAATAAAAAGATACAAATGAAACAAACTGTGCTTTAAGTATTTTTAATGCAAGTCTAAAGTAGCTGTTCCGTTAACAGCCTACTAGAGAAATTGAATAACCTATTGTAAAATAAAACAGCATAGTCTTCACTGTAAGAATAAAACTTCCTTTATTTCTTATGAAAGCTACAAAAGTCCTTCAGTCAAGAGCAGAGAGTGATTTTGAATTTGTCTTTGGTTGTTTGATTATTAATAAGCAGGAATATAGCGCGCTGTCACTTTAAGAGCCGCACGGATCCTAGTTACTGTTACACACGTATTTTCATCCTCAACTTTTTACATTAATTTATTACATAACCGACGAGGGTTTACATGAATAATCACCAAGCGCCGCATTGAAACACACTTTTGCGTGTATTTGACCGTTTAGACACTAAAAGATGACTTTACATGTCCGTGTTGTGTTCGGTCTCTGAGAGCATACACCGTAACCTTCCTGAGGAAGCGCATGTTCTCTAAAAAACATAAATACATTTAATCAACTTGAATCAAGCATGTCCCATTTTTCAAAACTCTGGTTACATGATTTGACTGATTTGCATGTGAAACTGGGCTTTTATGGAGGAACAAATGTGCACCGCTGGAAAGGGGGCAGAATGGGGCGCAATAATCATTTTATCTCGATTACTGTATTTTCATAATCGTTGGAGGCAGAAATAGAAATCGAAACTAAATCTTGATTAATTGAACAGCCCTAGTTGTTGCTTATAACTTCTAGAGAGAAAAAGTGCAGACATTGGACAAAGACAAAACTTTTTAGTGAATGTCAAGCGCCTCTCCACATGTTATCAAATGGCGTATGTTAAAAAGGCTGTACACATACACTACAATTGGGTCGGATCAACTCAGAAGTATACTTTGGGCTTTTGTCATCTCAACATACTTGGATCCAAGATCCACAATTAGTCATTTGCCTCACCTAAAAATGCTGAGTGAATCAAGATAGTTTACCAGCCATAAAGATTTGTTACGTTATTGATCATGTTTCCTGGTGTATTTGTGATGAATGGCATGGGTCATTGGTTCTCATTCACTAATAATTGCATGGATTATTCTCTATTTGTATGCTCAGGAGAATCTCACGAGAAATACATTTGTACATACATGAATTTGTTAAAGTGCTCATGAACTGAGAAACCTATATTCCTTGATCGGTTGACATATAAGAGTTTATTGTACTATAAAAACACTCTGTGAGTTTCAGAACTCAATTTCATAAAGATTGAAACTAAAAGATGATGCTGTGCCAAATTTATTGTATCCGACAGTAATGTAGCAACAAACAAGTGGGAGTAAATGTTTTTATTACATAGTCACTATTGCTTTGTTATTACAGATCATTTTGATAAGTACTGAATATTTATGCGTTTTTGACCTAAATCACAGCAGCTTGTTATCTATGAGGAATGAATATACACTGTCAAACATACACAACTGTTAGTAGAACATAAAGGCAGTTCATGACCCCTTTAACATCGTTCTGATGTTAGCAAATTTGAAGTATTCTAAATGACCGGCCGTGTGCAGGAGGTTAGTCATTTGCATAAAACACGCCCACACATCTCCATATAAAGGATTTCCGCACACGCTTTCGTTACAGCCTTTCGTCACTCTCGTCAAACTTGCCGCTGTTTGCAGATGCGCTCTTGCCTATGGAATAAAATTATTGCGACTTTCTCACAATTGACTAACTCAGAATTGCGAGATGTGAGATGTCGCAATTATTTTAAAATGTTTTATTCTATAATACAATTAATGCAACATTTCAATATTAATTATAGTTGTGCTAGGATGAACTATAACGTAACACGATTATAAGGCAGTACAGAGTAAGTGCTTTTTGTGTACGTACGGTTTCAGTTGTTCCTATATTTTTTGTAAGTTTAGAATAAATTATTACGAAAGTTTTGGTGAATCGTGATTTGTTCTTTAAATCGTTTGTACACACATTTCACGCACAAATTCGTGTACGCAAGCTTTGTGAATAAGACCCATTGTGTCATTCACTGAAACTTTAATAATGTATTAGCCTATTGTATAACACATGTAGTGTTGTGTGCATATCAGTGGTTCTCAAACTTTTTGAAAGCATTGCACCCCTTCGTAGTGTTTTTTTTTTTTTTTTTACGGCACTCGGACCTAATTAAACTAAACGTACATGTATAAAATTTAATCCAGATGAGCAAACCACAAATGAAGCATAAACGGCAGCATGAATTTATTATGAAAGCCTCACAATAGACATAATATGAGGTGAAACAACCCATTCCAATTAACCATCTGTCTTTTACAACTGGATGACATGTCAACAGACTGATTTGAATCATTTACTGTATGTGGGAGTCATTGGAACAAAACACATTTAAAGATTGATACTTAACTCTTTAAATAAACAACTCAAATAGATTTTCATTTGCTTTGTTCAAACCTGACCTTATAACTTAAATTAAACTAAAATATTTGTGCATGGAACTGTGTCGTGGGCATTTTAATGGGATACATGTGCCTGCTTTACAAGTACAAAGGGCGGCGCTGAGCGAAGCGGTCTGGGTGATTCCTCCTGAGAACAGTCCAAATGGCGGTTAATACATATTTATGAAATATATCAGTGTTTTTTTTGCTTGCGTATTTATTTTCGTTTTGAGATTTTTTTTAAATATATGCTGTAAAATGTTATTATAAGGTACACTAGTTCTTTAGGCTGTTTAAATTGGGGAGAAAAGCAGAGATTCTGCGCACCCCTAGCCAGTTGTCACGGCACCCACTTTGGGAACCACAAGATGTTTTTTTTTTTTTGTCATAAAAAATATTTACTCTTAACAAATGTTTAATTTTGGACTGCCACTTTTTCCTTTACTCATATGTGTTTTCCCTTTTGTTTTTGAATTCCTTATGGACCAGATAAACCTTTTAGCCAGCATCATTTTATGCCGGTAAGAGTTAATTTACATCAGTATGATAAACATTTTCGTGAACATGCTCTTTGGTTAATCTCAGTTATTTGCTCTTTCAGCTGAGTAATAGCGACATGTCAGTGCCAACCATTCCACCCTTCGGCATGGGTTTCATCACATCCGATGGGACATTTCTGCAGGATTATCCACCTCAGTTAGACCTTGCCAAGAACCCACTTGCTGATACCCATGAATTTAAGCAGGCCTGTTACTCATGCTACATTAAAACTGGTAAGCGGCAGTCATGCAGGAGTGTTGCTAGGCAGCGTTTCCAGTGTATGACCTTTTAAAGATGCAAACACTGAGGTTTTGCATTAGGTTCTTCATCACCTGATTGTATTTACAGGCCCTGGAGTGCTGGATTACACTTACCATCCAGAAGACCACAAATGCAAAAAAGATTTACTTTTGGGAAGAACCAAACATTCTGAACTTCCAACATGGAAACTTATTCGGCCGAGACCCACCAAAAACCAGTACATGGGGCCTTATTATATTTGCAAAGGTAATTGCAGTGATATTCATTGAGGCTTTATTTTAGTTTCAAAGATTATTTACTAAAATACTCAAATTCTGCTTTATAGATGTGGCGATTGGACAAGAATGCCAGTATCTTGGCCACTGTACCTTTGCTTATTGCCAAGAGGAAATTGACGTGTGGACACTAGAACGCAAAGGCTTCATCTACAGAGAAAATCTGTGTGATCCTTATGGATCTAAACCTAAGATCAATTTGACTCTGCCCAAAATCTTACAGGAGCACCATGGGATATTTATGTTCCTCTGTGAGGTAAAACGTGCCGTTTGTTTGAATGGCTTGCTATGACTAACTAATCCATGATACACCTGGTCAGCTGATCAAAATAAATCAAGATAATGATTAGCCCTATTTCCTGTTTGGAGATCTTGTTTTTTAGCAGCTGACTGTGTGTCTTTAACACACCTCATTTCATCATTGAACTGGAATGACCGGTTTTTCAAGCGAATGGATTTTTAGTTTCTCTGTTTGTTTTTCGTCATTGCTGAAATTTGCATTGGTTTAAAGTTTAAGGAAGCGGTACAAATACCTAACGTGTGACTTGGTCTGTAGGTGTGCTTTGATCACAAACCCAGAATAATCAGCAAAACCAATAAGGACAACCCCAGTCTATGCTCTCACCCAGTGACAAAGCATGCGTTTGAGGAAAAGAAGTAAGCATCTCTTCTTGTGAAGACATGTCCAAACACTAAATGTGCATATTCATGTTTTGCAGTGAATGCCGTTGGTCTGAACTAACAACTTCACCAGATCAGGGCTGGGCAATATATTCAGTGTCTTTTTGTTAGACCATTAAACTTCCTAAACTGTGTCAGTAGGTTAACTTCGCACACCCACACCTTGTCATGACTTGTTTGAAAATCGGTTACAGTGTAATTCTACATTTAAGTACTGAGTAGTATTAATTATCTACATGTACTTGCTGTATAGGGTTAGGCTTAGGGTTACTTGCATGTAATTATGCATAATTTATTGTTATTATAATAGTAAGTGCATGTAACGTGTTACAACGACACCTTAAAATAAAGTGTTACTTGAGTTTTGTGACATGATTACAGTAGGCAATTTAGTCATTTGAAGTGGATAAAAGTTCAAAGTTTTCCTAAGACAGGACTCCTTTTGAAGGGTTTTGATCCACTTCAAAACTTATTTTCGGCAAACTATGTCAGTGAATTAGTACATTATCACTACATGCAATTCTGCTATTAGATACTATTAATATTATAGTACTAAAAAGATCAATTATTAATAAAAATATACAATTAATAAAATATCTACTATTACATTTTGATGAAGCATTTAAAAATTTGCTTTCTTTTTTAAGTGATGGTTTCTCACCCATTTAGAGAGCCATGTAGGGGTAAATGGTTTTTTAATATATATATATATATGTCTATATCCCTGGCCCTAGGTTAGACCATTTGTAAGGCAATGTAGAATTAACACACTTTTTTTTTCTCTCAGGTGCCTTGTACACTATTTAAGGGACAAAACTATCCGCTACTCCAAAATCCGTCCATACTTCCCTCATTGCCAAATGGATCTGTGTAGGCATGAGGTCCGGTACGGCTGCCAGCGAGAGGATTGCTGCTTTTACGCCCACAGCCTCATCGAGCTCAAAGTGTGGATGATGCAGAGTGAACAGGGTGAGCTGCCGCTCGAGACTCATGAATTGTCCGACACGAAGTCAGATGGGGGAAATGCTAACTGTTGGTTTTGTTTCAGGTATCACACATGAAGGTATTGTCCAGGAGTCTCTAAAATATTGGAATATGGATGCTGCTGTTCATGTTCAGGTAGAATTTATACTTGTACAAATAGATGCAGTAGTATACCTGCGAGAGATGTCTTATGGTATTTCTTTGCCAATCCCATAGGAGCACCCACCGGCCCTGCACAGATTTGGACCAGCTAACCTGAAGATGCAGTTTGTGTGTGCTCAGTGTTGGAGAAACGGCCAAGTCTGCGAGCCAGACAAAAACAAGAAGTACTGCATTGCAAAGGCCCGGCATCCGTGAGTCCAGCTCGTTTTATCCAAAAATGGAAATTGTCATTTACTCAAATTTTTTATCAAACCCAAACAACTTTCCTTTGTGGAACACTAAAGGAGAAATGATCATGAAAGTGAATAAAGAACGTGAATCACTTTATATTTTATTGGTAAAAATGGCCAGTACATTCTTCAAAAATGATGCTTTGTTTCATGGAAGAAATAGTCATACAGTTTGAGTAAATTGTGACTTTTAAATTTTTTGTGAACTTCCTTTAATTCACAAAACTGCAATTTTAAGTTTAATATTCTGATAACATCTCATCATGTCACTTCCTGTGGACTAGCTGGTCCAAAGAGAGACGGGTGGTTCTGGTTAGCTCTATTGAACGGAAAAAGTGGACTACAGTTCGAACTCTCCCAACCAAAAAGCCCATTCCTGCTCAGTTTGAAGTAGGTGTAATATGTTTATTTCAGGCTAAAAAAAATGGCCCTTGTTTTCAATATGAACAGAAATTGATGTTATTTATACTGTCACTGTTTCTTGAATAATTGTTATTCCTGCATGTCTGCAGATTTGTATCCACGTGGCAACTGGCAAAAAGTGTCAGTACATTGGAAACTGCTCCTTTGCTCACAGCACAGAAGAGCGAGATCTGTGGACCTTCATGAAAGATAACAATAGTAAGTTCACAATGCATTACAGTCATTTAGGGACAATATATACATTCTGTTCAATTTGATTGCAGAATTGTTGTTCAGAGTTTAAGTTTTGCTTTAGTTTAGCTTTATTGGTCATTATTTTCAGATGACAGACAGTAGAGTGAGCAGTATTATGTACTCTTTTTGTTTGTTTAAAGTAATGTTCATTTAAAATATCATAACTTGGTCTTCCTCCTAAACAATTTAACCAACAGTCCAATAGCTGTTAGCTTATTCGTACACTACGGTTTAAATCTGGGGTCAATAAGATTTTAAAATGTTTATGAAAGAAGTCTCATGGTCACCAAGGCTGCATTTATTTGATTAAAAAAAATGTGGGATATTATTACTGTAGGGAAATTTACAGTTAAACCCAAGGACCTGTAAGATGAATGAAAACCAGGGGTCAGAGATGCAATCAACTGAAGATTTTTTTTTTTGCAGTTTCATATGCAGAAGTAAGATTCAATAATGTGAGGAGTTTGTAGGCCGCTCTGCATACACTCTCAATACAACAGTAATTACACTCTAAAGGTGCGTTCACACCAGACGCTAATGAAGCACTAAGCGCGAGTGATTTACATGTTAAGTCAATGCAAAGACGCGATAGACATCCTGCGGTGCAAATGACGCTGCGCAAATTGAGCGTTTCGGGCGTTTGACGCACGTAACATGTCGAAAAATCTGAACTTTGGCGAACATTTCACGTTGCGTTAACCAATCAGGAGCTTGCTCTAGTAGTGACGTGATTACGACGTAGCCAGCGGAGGCAGAAATCCGAAACAACAATGGAGGACAAAATCATTGTCGCTGTATGTGGATACCCGGAGCTGTACGATACATCTTCGTACTTTTATAGAAACAGGAATAAAAATTATCTTGCTTAGAAGAAAGTGAGTGAGGAAGTTGGACAATCTGGTAAGTTGTAAAAAATCGCTCTTTACTCAATTTGAGCTATATCTACGCCATTTTTCAGCCTTCATAAGCACATAAAGCGCAGCTACCCTCTCAACCAAATCCTTGTCAGCCGTTTCGCAACGAGTCTGGAGCCGCCTGGCAGAAGCCCCTCCCATGACGTCGCGTCGAATCACACAATGAAGCGAGTAAACTCAAAATGTTCAAGCGTCCAACTATGCGCGAATAGCGCAATTTATTTGCGCAAGTCGCGTCTGGTGTGAACGCCTGCCCCGGAACACAGGTGCCTAGCTAAGTTATGACTTGGTAAAAATAATTCTGATTGGTTAAATTGTAGAAAAACATGCAACATTTTAACAGATGTACATAAAGTTCAAAGCATATATCCGAAGGTTATTTAGGTGACGATAGGGCTGGGTGGTATATCGAGTTTGTACGATATATCGGTATATTCTTTACAAGCGATACGATATGAGGCAATACCGTTTATATCAATATACTGTACAGTAGTTTGAAAACAAGCGCATCTGAAAACAGTGGATGGCACAGACTGAGCTACTGTGGAGAGTGCATAATACAATTTGTTCTAAACACGTGATAAACTTTATATGAAGGGCTTTAAAGGAACACTCCACTTTTTTTGGAGATGGGCTCATTTTACAACTCCCCTAGAGTTAAACAGTCGAGTTTTACCCCATTAGTAGCACTTTTAGCTTAGCTAGGGCTGGGCGATAATTTGGTAAGGATAATTATCGAGATAAAATTATAGTTCCGATATAAAGTTTTTGAAACTCACACTCATTTGAATCAGACCACTTATCAGTTCGGATCACAGTTCAAAGTGCTGCGCGGCGCAAGCTCACTGGAGCAGATGTGTTTACTCGGTCACGCGAGCACTAAACAGAGCTGTGAGATCCAGTGTGAAGCGCTTCAATTCAGCAGTAAACACAAATTTGAACTGTTTATCATGATTTTAATTTATGCTACTATGGTAGACCAATGCTTAATAATAATAAAAAACTCAGAATAAATTTAAACAAAAAACTGAGGTTGCATTAAAAAAAAATATAGATGTTAATGATTTTGATAATGAAAAAAATTTACCTCTGCATCCTAACTCAAGCTACTATCAAATGTGCTAAGAGACAAAAAAAGTGATAATATTATTATTATCAAGCAACCCAAACCTATTTCTTGATTTGAAACGATATCACTCATTAGAACATGCAGAAACTAAGAAATTAATTTTCCTATTTAGATATTTATTTTAAGGAAAATTATCTGGTTTCTACAACTGTCACTTTGGAGAAATCTGGCTTTAAACTTGAAATAAATAAAGATTTGACTTTATCGTGATAATTATCGATATCGACTGATACGGAAAAAATTATCGTGATAATTTTTTTGGCCATATCGCCCAGGCCTAAGCTTAGCATAGACCATTGAATCAGATTAGACTATTAGCATCTCGCTCAAAAATGACCAAAGGTTTTCGGAAAATGAAAAGTAGTCTCAAAAGTATATCATAACTAGTTACCTAGCTGGGGACTATTTTCAGGCGCTGCGCAATATCATTACGCCTGCTGCACCCATGGCACGGCAGCAAAGTTCCTTGATTATTATGTCGGAATGAGAGTATAGTTCCTAGCCATATCAGCCTAGAAAATCGCTACTTTTCATTTTCCATCGGTCTTAGTACACGATGTAACTAAAGAAGAGTCAAGCTTTAAATAGGAAAATTATCTAAACTTTATCAAAATTATAATTTTTTGAGCGAGATGCTAATGGTCTAATCCGATTCAATGATCTTATGCTAAGCTAAAAGTGCTACCGCCAGACCTGGAAATAGGCTGAATAGATTTTAAAACAGTAAAACTCAACTATTTAACTCTAAGGGAGTTGTAAAATGATTTACAGGATTGTTCCTTTAAAAAAATTAAAGACTTGTAAGATATAGAAGCCTATATTTTAGTTTGTTTAAAACGGCCTTTCTGACAGAAAGGCTGCGTGTGCCGCTGATAGAGACTCGCGATGTTTAATGTGCTTGAGATGTGCTGTTTTCCTAAATGCATAACTTACATTTCAAAGGTATATTCTCCATCTGTAAATGTTAGAAAGCCATGGAAATATTTAAATTTTTCTGTCAGAAGTGAATGAGTCTTCTGCTTTGAGATTCTCCGATAAATTTCAGACTTCATTGAACGAGCTCCAAACAGACGCGCAATGTAATAGGAACGCAATAATTCTGACTAAAATATAAATTTTGCTGAAATATTTGTAGTTGGACAATAAATGTAGCATATGTAGAATTTTAAACCTGCAAGTAAGTGTTGGGGAGTTGTCCTCCCTGCCACTCCAACTCTACGAGTATGACTTCATTATTCAGTTAGGTTCATCGACAATTACACCAACTTCGGTCAGAAATCTTGGTGTAATCTTTGACCAGCTGACCTTCAAAGAGCACATTGCAAAGACTGTTTACGAATCTTCACACACACACACACTCAGAATACGCAACTTTAGAGCTTGGGTTGAACAACCCAGCCATGTAAATCGGGAGCTTTCCCCAAACATCCTGATATGAAGTACTTTTTCTCAGCTAAAGGTTTCAGAAAATATTCTTAGTTTTCTAATGTTTAAAAAAATAAACTGAATGCTTTAATTGTAAACTGGTCATGTAGATGAGAGCCCTAATGATCTCTGTGACCTAAGCTGTCGTAGTAAGTCAGTAAATATATGTTTTAATGTGTTGGCTGCTTTTCTCAAACCAAGGAGAGAGCACATGCCAGTGTGAGACATGTCATTCTACACTGTTCAAGCTTCACATGGAGAAACTCCTTCAAAATCATTTAATATTTCGAAGAATAATATTAATCACCAACTTAATAAATCACTCGAAAGGAAATATTGAAGCAGCAATGGATTCCAGAATCTACCCCTTCATTACAATTTTCTGTTTTAATTTCATTTTAAACTTTATTCCTGAGATGGCAAAGCTGAATTTTCAGCATCTTTACTTCAGAAATCATTCTAATATACTGATTTGCTGCTCAAGAAACATTTTTGTTATCACTCTTAAACAGTTTTGCTGCTTAATATTTTGTGGAAACTGAATTGGGTTAAAAGAACAGCATTTGGAAAAAAAAACTTTCATAAATGTAAATGTCTTTGTGACTTTTGGTCACCTTTATATACAGTGCTTTATACAGTAAAGATTGTTTCATCCATCTCAATTCAAGTTCTCTCATTGAAAAAGACCCACCATAAAAACTGTTAAAAGTGACTTCAGCATGGCTTTGAACACAGGTAGTGATTTGGCAAATCTAATAGTGAGGGAGAGCTCATTCCATAATTTTGGACCGGCTCTGGAGAACACTCATCTGATCCAGCTTTTTGAACACCTGGCCCTCAGTGTTGACAGATACTGATGTTGTGACTGATTTAGCATCCCTTATGTTTGTTTGTGTGTGTAGTTGCAGACATGGAGCAGCTGTATGAAATGTGGTTACAGTCTCAGAAGCCAGGCGAGGAGAGCAGCAGTGCTACCCGAGAGAACGGCAAACAGATTCAAATGCCCACGGACTACGCTGACGAAATGGTATGGAAACTTGAGTAGCATTCATATTTCCACACATCATTATCACGCTGACACTAGGGATGGGCATTTTCCCAAAATTTTGCTTTCGAATATTAGGGCTCATAGAAAACCAATATTCAAATATCCGTTTATTTAAACTAGGTTTAATGAGAAAGACGTTATTTTTAATTACCAAGTTTTTGTCACGAATTCTGAACAAGCTTATTAGCAGCCGTTACTCAACAATGTTCTACAACAACGTTACGTTATATCGCAAATGTTTTATTTTGGTTGAAAACCCCCAAAAATACATTTCAAAAAAAGCATTCAAGATCAAGCCGAGCAAACGGAAAAATCAAGCAGACTGTGCCAATTACAGTACAGCCTATATTTATTGTGTTTACATTGTTTCACGTATTAATTCTGAGAGAAACGATAATATCCGCATGCTTGGGTGAAAGTTTGTTCCTCAGTCTGGTAACAATAAGAACGTGCTGACAAAGATAATGTGTGCTGACAGTTTCTTAGCGCTTTGCGTTAAACCATCCCCTTGAGGAAACTTTATATATGTCTGAAGATCATTTCACTTTTAGATAAACTCTTCTCGGCTCAATCGAGTACAGCTGCGCTTACCTGCAGTCATGAACGCAGTGATGGACAGCTGTCTTTCCTCAGTCGACTGTGTTTGGATTTCATGAATTCTCATTGTGGTGGTGATATGATAAATCAGTTTCACTAATTCATTTGATCAGAAGTAATTACATTGATCTACATTATCTTACTAAATGATCTGACAAAGTAAATCCAAACTTCACGAGGCGATTACAACGTTCTGTGATCAAATACTGTCAACTTAACACGCTCCACAGCGCCACCCAGTGCATTTAGTTATAACTGCTTAGGATTTATCATGGGTTCCCTGCATTTATGCCAGCAAATTAACACAGTAAAATTCTAATAGTGTTTTATTGTTCGAATGATTCAAGGATGTTTTATTGTCATTCCATACACAGGTACATGAAGGAACGAAACTTAGTACTGAGGTCCCGAATAATGATTACAAACCGAATGTTCGACTATTCGTGCGCACCCCTAGCTGACACAACCTTGCTCTATCTTAGTGTCCTGTACACGTAGGCAAGGAAATTACAAAAAGCTGACTGTAAAGGACCGCACACACACTCAGGGCTTTGTTTCATCTCATGTTTGCTTGCTTTGAGAACCGAGAGATGCAGCAGAACAGACACTGTCTTGGACTATAGTTTGGTGTTTCAAGTAAAAACTGTTCTGCTTAAAGCATCTCAACCTCTGAAATGTTCCAGTGCGCTGTGCTCCCTCTAGCTGTTTAAACACTACCTTATACATTTTACATACTGGACATTTTTAGAGTATAGGGAGTAAATATTAATTGTGAAATACAGATATTGCTTGGTAAACTGTGTCGTAATTTAATAAATATCCATGAACCATGTTAGTTCGCCAACTGATTAGCACACACTCAACATCTGTATTTCAGGCAATGAGTTTGGCCTTCTGGGCCAAATGACAAATAATGCAATTAATATTTATGAGCAAATCCTTCACCCAAATAGGACTTTGCAAGTAAATTACAGCATATAGACTCTGAAAAAAAATAAGGTGGTTTGTGTGTGGGTTATTAAAGGGAACCTATTATGCCCCTTTTTACAAGATGTAAAATAAGTCTCTGATGTCCCCAGAGCGTACATGTGAAGTTTTAGCTTAGAATACCCCACAGATACATTTTTATAGCATGTTAAAATTGCCACTTTTAGGGTATGAGTCAAAAGCTCTGTTTTTGAGTATGTTGCTTTAAATGCAAATTAGTTGTTGCTCACAGAGAAGAGGGCGGAGCTTCAAGAGCTCAAGCTCCTCTTAGCAAATAAACATTCCCCTATTAGTACAAGCCTGTTATCTTCACAGAAAATGTACTCTGTTTAAAAGTCCGTTATCTGATTATACTGTGCATAATAAATGTGCGTTTATGAATTACACAGACGGGGAGCACAGCGCTATAAAAATAACAACATAGCTGGTCTCATGCTATCACTAACTTTACAAGTCCCAATTCTTATCATGAGCTTGACCACATTCCTATTCACGATCATTAATGACCGCACCAGTGAAAAAAGAGACGATGATAGCTTTAGCATCATTAGCCTTACAGAGTGCCAAGATGCTCTTTCAGAAAGGCAATTTGGAAAACAAAAGCGTGATACTTTGTCTGGAGATGACAGAAAATGCACACGAAGCGTTGGTATTGATACCTAAACATTTAGGAGACTTTATTGATGTTTGCCGGGATAGTTCCTTTGAAAATGAAATTTAACCACAGTGTCCTCAGCGGCTCAGATGGGGGAGATTATGACGACTCCTATATTCATTAATGCATCCCAAAACAACACTTTTAATGCCTCTTTGGTGCTGACATTGTATATATCTCCAGTAACGGCGGACTGCAGCTTCTCACTCAGGGCTGTGTTTTTGCTAATAGGGTAGAGAGGGTCACAAATGGGTGGGACTTTTCCCCCTCGGTGACATGAATCGAGGGAGATTCTGAAACCGCTCTTTTTTGGAGAGACTACGGTTCATGATTTATTGGTTTTAGGAAAAAATGAGTTGGAGGATTTTTAACAATAGGCTGGTATTCACACACTGCGGCCACACAACTGTTCAAACAACTTATAAAAGTGATTTTTGCATAATAGGTCCCCTTTAATTCTTTATAATAATTTGTATTAATACATTTAAAAAAAAAATTCGACATTATGTAGTACATAGCATTTAAAATTGACGTTTTCATCTGTACATGAATGTCAAGTAATTTAGTAATCCGTTAGAGGTGTCACAGAATGGAAAACTGTCTTTAGCTTGACATAGTTGAATAATAAGAGTTCTGTACATGGAAATGACACACCGTGAGCCTCAAACACAATTGTTTCCTTATGTAAATCTCGTGAATGCAAAACACCACTGAAAAATAGGCGAATCCCAACATAACACCGACTGTGACGTAACAGTCGGGATCACTAATAGTTACGCCCCCAACATTTGCATAAACCCGCCCATGTTCTAGGCCAGCCGCCAGCCGAACCATCAGAAGTCCTGCAGGTATTGTGAAGAAACAAGCGAGGATAACAGTGAAAATGGCAGATCATGGAAATAAAGGTTATGTTCCAGGCTGTGCAGGGGATGTGAAGTGCAGGGATGGGTTGGTGTCTGTATTCAGAAAGGCACGGAAAGCGTTCTTCTAATAAAATAACGCGAGCCACTAAAGGGACATGGTTAGCTTCTTGCTAGCGGTAGCCTTTTACAGTACATAAGATTTCACTTACCACATAAAGAGAGTAAGGAGGGATAAAGTAGGATGATGGCGAATGATGATTCTCAAGGGCACCTCAGTCGTGGTATTGAGAGCGCTGTACATTCTCTCCCGCCACCTACAATCCCTTCCGGACCGAGACTCGAACTCACAACCTTTCGATTATGAGTCCGACTCTCTACCATTAGGCCACGACTTCCCTAGCAGTTTCAATGCCCAGCATATTAATAGCGGCTCCCTGATGCCCACATTTTATATACAGTATAATTACCTAACGATATAACTATGCAAGAAAGTATTGAAAAATATATTTTCCCTGTGTTTCCTTCCTGTGAGCTACTGAAATGAGCTGCACTATGAAACAGCCAATCAGAGCAGAGCTCAACATTATTATTCATGACCCTTCCAAATAAGCCAATAACAGACCGTTTCAATCTGGGGACAAATCCTAGGATTGTAAATGGACATGTAAAACCGTTTCTGGAGAATTTTTGCCCTTACCTAAGCCACATACTAGTGCTGCGTATCACCAGCAAAGTCACGATACGATACATAGGCCATGATACGTATCACGATACGGGACTGTGCTGAATTTCACCTCAGAAGAATTTAGTAAAACAGTGGTTTATTAAACACTGCATACTTTATGGCCATTGCTAGCTATAGGCAGAGCAGGCAGTTGACCTCTGAATTGTGAAGGGCCTCCATAACCATACCACAGTACAATATAGGTAATGGCATATGCTTAATGTTTACATTGGACACTCCCCACCAGGTAAAATATTCTGATTGTTTCCATCTTCTTTTTAAGCCCATAAATAATAATGTACTCGTTCTAATACATTTATATTGTAATGTAGTCATATTAATATATTAAAAGGTAGGTTATCATTGCACACATTAATGCACTCTCTACATTTAAAAAATTAAAATTAGAAGTGTTCTAAACTAATGCGTTGTCTTCATTGAATCCCACACACATGCTCAGACACTCACACAGATCACGCTGCGGCCACACAGACATTCAGGAACAAACTTTTTAGTGCCGCCCCGCAATTTTTTCCATAAAATGGTTTAATCGCTCAAGAGCTACATTATCTTTCTCAACAAGGAGCTGGTAGCATCATTGTTTCTAAAGGAATTAAAGCCACAGCTTGTTACGGTGGTAATTCATACATGCACAGCCTCTCTCTCTCTCATAAGTGAACACTTGATGAATTACACTTTTCTGGAATATACTGAAGTGGAGATCACTAAACTGCAAGCTAGCCGGTGTTTTCAGAAAGCAAGTGCGTTTATCCGCTGTAGAGAGAGCTATGGTTGCCAAAGATAAGTAACACACTTAGCAGATATTAACGTATTGTGCAAGTGGGAAGCTCTGTTTTGGGGATTACGTCTCTT
The DNA here is from genome assembly GCA_027422405.1 of Ptychobarbus kaznakovi. Taxonomy (NCBI): domain Eukaryota; kingdom Metazoa; phylum Chordata; class Actinopteri; order Cypriniformes; family Cyprinidae; genus Ptychobarbus; species Ptychobarbus kaznakovi. The sequence goes on from CM049807.1 coordinate 14,323,882, forward strand.
TAAATCAGGCAACCCAGTAGTGTTCCTCTGCAGCCAGATTAAACATTTTAAACTGTGTTCTTGTATTCATGTTAAGTGCAGTCCACTGCTGCATACGTTCCACAATATTGATACAGGACCAGTTGTATCGATACTCGTATCGTCAAATCTATGTGACGATACATCGGCGTATCGAACACAGCACTACCACATACCTTCTATGTAGATATCAGAGAACAATTAAAAATATTGTATCAATGCATTCTATGGCACCTTTAAGCATAGGAATAATACATTTTAATCTAAAAAATATAGTATAAATTTACACGTATCATTCAAAAATTTGGGATCGGCAAGATTTTATGAAATGTTACTATTTAGCAAGGACAAATTATTTTCTTTACTGTCGCTTTTGATTAATGTTAAAAAAGATTTGTTTAAAATAAATTCAGTTTTTTTTTACTTTGTATTCATCATATTATCATATAATCACGGGGAAGAAGATGCATCATGATTTCCACAAAAATATTGAGCAGCACAAAAGTTTTCACTTGATAAGATGTTTCTTGAGCAGAAAATCAGCACATTAGAATGATTCTGAAGGATTATGGGACACTGAAGACTGGAGTAATGATGCTGAAAATTCAGCTTCGCATCACAGGAATAAATTACATTTTAAACGCATTCAAATAGAAAAGTTATTTTTAATAAAAATGTCATATTACTATTTTACTATGTACTTGATCAAATACAGTTCTTATCTTTACTTATCTACTTATCTTTATTTATATATATATATATATATGTATATGAGACATGCACTCACCGGCCACTCACAGTCTGTGTATTTAAAAAAACTGCTGATCTACTGGGATTTTCACGCACAACCATCTCTAAGGTTTACAGAGAATGGTCTGAAAAAGAGAAAATATCCAGTGAGTGGCAGTTGTGTGGATGCAAATGCCTTGTTGATGTTAGAGGTCAGAGGAGAATGGGCAGACTGGTTAGAGATGATAGAAAGGCAACAGTAACTCAAATAAACACTCGTTTCAACCAAAGTATGCAGAATACCATCTCTGAACGCACAACACATCGAACCCTGAAGCAGATGTGCTACAGCAGCAGAAGACGACACCGGGTGCCGCTCCTGTCAGCTAAGAACAGGAAACAGAGTCTACAATTCGCACAGGCTCACCAAAATTGGACAATAGAAGATTGGCAAAAACGTTGTCTGGTCTGATGAGTCTCGATTTCTGCTGCGACATTCAGATGGTAGGGTCAGAATTTGGCGTAAAGAACATTCTGATCCATCCTGCCTTGTCTCAACGGTCTCAAGGCAGTTCTGAAGGCAAAAGCGGGTCCAACCCGGTACTAGCAAGGTGTACCTAATAAAGTGGCCAGTGAGTGTACACACGCGCGCACTTTTTTTGTGTGTGTGGTAATTGGCTGCACATTTTTACACATTTTCTTTTCTAAAAGTGACTGAACATTCCTTTTCTGAAAGTGAATACATTCCTCAATCTCTAAATGCTCTTTCATCAGGCTGGCAACCATTGCTGGTTGTGTGGGAAGAACTGCAACAGTGAAAAGCAGTGGCAGCAGCATATCACCTCCGAGAAGCACAAAGAACGAGTGTTCAACTCTGAGGACGATCAGAACTGCTGGCAGTATCGCTTCCCCACAGGAACCTTCAAAGTTTGCGAATGGTCAGTCTAACACCACTCATATCACATTACCAGTTAAAAGCCGTCGCTGACAGAAGCTTTCTTCTCTCTCCAGGTTCCTCAAGGGCACCTGCGCGGAGGATGAGCTTTGTAAGCTGGCACATGGAGATGAGGAGCTGAAGGAATGGAAGGACAGAAGAGAATTCCTTTTGATGAAACTTGCCAAAGCCAGAAAAGATCACTTGATAGCACCAAACGATAATGACTTTGGCAAATATAGTTTTCTGCTTAAAGATATTAAGTAATGTTTTAATTAAAGTGAATCTGTTAATGCAGGGTGTTCTGGAAATATGATGTCTTGAGTTCAGTATTGAATCGGGCGGGTGTGGTGTGGCTCTCCGGAGGAGAAGGACATCCTCCTGGGTTTTCACGGAAAGCACAGAGCTGGCCTTGTGTTCAGAGTAATCACGGCTTTGTTGCTTTTATCACCAGTTAAAAATAAATGCACCATCGCCTTTTATGTTTCTTTTATTAAATAGCACACAGCGGATCCCCTTTCAGGAAGGTAGAAGGCAAGTAATATCGCATCTGAGATTCCTGTCAAATTCCCGCCTTTTTTTTCCTAACCACCGTTTGTTTTGGAATGTTGGGTCCGGAATCTGTTATTCTGCATCCGCACCGAATTACTTTTACTATGTTGTGTGGTTGCTGTGTTAATGCCTGTTGGTATTATATATGGACCGACATAAACACAATAAAGTCGTATTCTTTTCAGTGTCTAGTTCCTGAAAGCAAAACGGTGAGGGAAGTAATACCATAAAAGTGTCGATGAAAATTGAAAACAGAAATTGGCATGCTATAGGTGAATTATGTCAAGACGGTTTTTATCCACTAGAGAGAGAGACAGAATAAGCGATAACCGACCACGTGCACTTCTGTATCTTAATAACTGCGTTATGGGCTGGATCTGCTGTGCATTCCCTGTAATAAATATTACATTTTATTTCAATTTAAATGCTTGTTTGATCTAATGAAACTGATGTATGTTTTTGTTTAATTATGTTCAGCAAGCATGTTTCATTAAAGCAGTAAAATGACAGCAAAGACTATTATTGATTTTTATTTCAAGTAAATGCTGTTGTTGAGAAGCATATCAGAATGTGACCCTGGAGATTAAAGTAATGATGCTGAAAATTCAGCTTTGCATCAGTAATCAAACGACTTTTGAAATATTCAAATGAAAAGTTACTTTTAACTAGTAATATTTCGCTTTTTTTAATCAAAGAAATAAGGTCTTGGTGAGCGTTTTTTTCCCCCTTCAAAATCTTACCAAGTATAATTGATAAATGTTTATTTGTTATTCCAAATAAAAGACTTTGACGCACAATTTGCAAAAAAAACTTTTTGACTATCTTTTATCAATACTGATGCTCATGCTCAGAAATGTGTGGCATTTTCTTCAGTTCTGCACGCAATACTGTGGTTTGCCTTCATCTGAGCTTGTTACATGCATCTAAAGTGTCCCCATCTGCCTTGTGTTGTCATACAGTAGCAGCGATTACAACAATTACTCTATAACTGAAGAAAAAAAACACTTTGCATCAGGTCTAAATAAAGGTCATCATCAACCCTTTTGGTGGTTTTTGGACCAAAAACAGGAAGTGTTTCCAGCACAAACCAGTATGACTAATAAATGCCATACTTTGAAACTAGGGAAGTTTACTTGTGTTGTAAGAAAACTCCATAAATGCTTGTCACTTATCCAAAATATTAAAAAAAATTAACAGATTTAGGACTTGTATTAATAAGTTGCAAATGCACATAAAACTCACAAGCAGGCATTTCCCTAGTAACAGGTTTTATTGTTCAGTAGACACACTGGCTGGAGTGACATAAGCAATATACTGAGCGCTTTACTCATAAAAAGTAGCTTTTCTCAAATATGCAATTAAATGAACATGCATGTACTGTCCTTTCTGTATATTGAACAGCACATAATACACACACACACAAATCTGCCGACATCAAATGCAAGACAGAACCCAAAACATCAGCAACATCAAAGAAATCATTTTAGCTGCGTTTTCAGGCTTCATCTGCCTCCATATATGCCTGACTGTTGATTTTGCCCCATAGACAACATTTGCATGAATACTGTATAAAAATAAATAACTTCTCTCACTTTCACCTTCAATGGACAAACAGCAAACACTGCGATATCACAAAAACATACAGCATTAATGAAGCAAAAAAAATACTTTGAAGCAACAGGTTAAAAACTCAAGACAATGACTTTTCAGTATCCAGTTACACATTAATCCATCTATAAAAATAATATTTACACTTTCAAAGTACTTCTCGTGATGGTACAAATGTGCTCAACCACCAAAAACAAACGCCTCTGGGATCACAATAGTCACCTCAGTCATTGGCTTTTGGTCTTATAGTGGTTTCCTAGCAGGTTTAAACCAGAACCAGCAAACGCTGTTTACAAAATCACTTGTGTGAGATAAAAAGTGCTAATAAAACCATGATTCTAAACATGTAATCTAAATATAATGTAAGAGCTTTCAAAAGCCCGTTTACATAATTTGGCAAGTTATGGTATCCTGAAGTGCTTATTTGTAATGAAAAACATGTTTCTTTTGTATTGCAATTCAGCACTTAAAAATAAAGGTTTTCACAGCAATGCCATAAAAGAGCCATTTTTGGTTTCCAAAAAAAAAAACATGTAAGTGAACAATTCTTAAAGAACCTTTTGTGGAATGGAAGGTTAAAGGTTCTTCATGGAACCATAGATGCCAATAAAGAACCTTTATTTTTAAAAGTAAATGGAATAAACTGGATAAATCCTCAAAACTATGTAAAACTTTGACATGGTTGTGAAATCAGTCCTTTTAAACTGGTGTTGAATTTCTTAATCCCAGAGCCAGCTCTGGACGAAAAAAATTAAGTAAAAACACCACCAAAGAAATCAGAATGATCTTGATTTAGCTTCAGAACTCAGTTATGGCTTTACAAACAAACAGCATTGCACAAAACGCTGACAGTCGTGGAGTTCACATTATAAAGGGCTCTACCACCACAAGATGGGCAAAAAACAATCAAGTCAAAGCAACTACACAGCATGCACTAGGTTTGTCTCTGTTCATCAGCTTGTGGTTTCATTTCAGTGTTGAGTGACACTGTAAGGTTTGACATTCTTTAAGACAGACGGAGTCTACAAACACGACAGTGTGCATTGCGAAGGGAGATGAGAGGACTTAAGTGTGGCTCTCGGTGCCGTTAGGGGTGAGCTTGGTCTTGTGCTCCACCCGCGGGCCTTTGGCCGAATACTGGACCAGCAAGAAGGGCTCCTTGGTTTCACCCTCACCGACAATGCTTTCCTCGTCTTCAGACTGACTGATGCGCTGCAGCCGCAAGTAGCACCAACAACCGAGAATTAAAGCCCCCAGTGCGGCGATGGCAATGAGTATTACAATGATTGTGACGACCCCGGTGGTGGGGCTATGGTCCGTGATAGACATCCTGTCAGTCAGAAGTTCAACAACAGGCCTTCAAAAGTCCAAGCAGTTCTGCAGAGTTCTTGTTGATTTCGGCTACATCTGAAAGACACAAGAATCAGGATGATTCCTCAAGAAGCACATATTCTGAGAAACTTCCTGAACATTTTTAACTGTCGATAAACGGTTTCAAAACATTGCTTTATGAAGCATCAAAACCTTTAAACATCATTTCTTTCAAAGCAGACATTCAAGCACTTATCAAACCACCAAAGTCATGTGATTTCAGCCATGTAAGCTTTGTTACATCATAACTGTTCGGAAATATCTATAATAATCTTTGTAAACACATGAACCAGTGTCTATATTGTTTTTAACTAAATTTGTGGACATTTTAATGATGCATTTGCATAAAAAGCAAGTGTGACAGTTAATGCATTCTTATTGGCCTGATTAACCAAGTTCTCCATAAATAAGACAAAATAACCCTATGATTTATTAATAACACATATTATACAGACAATTCCTGGTTATAATGTATTACATTATTTGTTAATAGATTAAACTTCCAATAAAACACTTGTAATTGGTTTGTAAAGGGTGTTTTTAAGCATGCCTGAGTTTTAGTGTTTTGAAACAGTGAATCGTTTTGATAAGTGACTCGTTTAATCGATTCGACGTTTCCAAAAGCTTCGTTTCTCCCATCATTAGTTCTCACTCATTCTTGAGAAATGGGAGGAACATTTCATACAGCTTTACCAGCGATCACTGCTCAGGCCATGGTTTCCTTCATGAAGCCACAGGTCTTCATCTTGCCCACGCGCCAGTGTTAAATGCGCTCGTGCTTGAATTGATCCGAGGCACGAGGCCTTTCCGCTGGCTAACGCGAAGCTCGCTAAAACGCGTTACGATCCATGCAACAAACGGCTAACGTTGACTATCTACGAAAACGACAGCAGCAAGTATCGTTGCAGTCGTTGCCTTGTACATTTTTTGCCCAAACGGAAAGACAGCATTCATTTGCTCCCAAAACAGTAGCGATTTATATGCGATCTACACAAGCCCTGGATGGAACAGTTTTTTTCTGTACAATTACTGATATAAAATGAAGAAAAAGGAACATTTAAATGAAGCTTACCAAAACCTAGGCCGCTTGTTAATCAAAGAATAACGCTTGTGTGGGTTTTGCGAAGCATTTCGTGCATTGGCGAGAGCTGACAGTCCGTCTCCAGTGATCCAGCTGTTATGTTAAATACAACAACATCCAAAACCAGTCGCTTACATCTAGCCCGAGCAGATAAATATATAAATAAATATAGCTTAATATAGCTTGCCACTGTACAGGAAATGAGATCACGCCTGAAAAAGGCAAATATCCAATCAAATAGCCTAAAAGCAATGGTTTTAACCAGTAGAGGAGGTGCTCAGACAGGCGGATGTACGTCTTCCTGTGCGTGACATTTGTTCTGCTTTCACAGACAAACTGAAAAGAATTAATGACAGGATGAAACATTGTATATTGCTATATCGTCCCATCTACAGACACGCACATGTGTTGCACTAATAAAGTTACTCTGCAGAAGCCTTTTCACAGAATAATATGTGCACAAGTCCCTTGGGTGAGAATGATAACAATAGAAAAGGCAAAACACAGGCACACCATTTTAATAAAAATATTTTAAATAAATTAAATTATACAAATAATATATCAAATGTTTTACTTTTTTACTTGTCTTTCAAAGAGAGTACGTGTGAATGCAAAACGTGTACATTTTATTTATTAAAATATTATTTTTTTACTACTGATATTTTATATATTAATACAATGCATTTGCAAGTTTTATTTTGATTTAAAAAAAAGAAATTGCACATGCAGTACTCTATCCAAGCTAAAAGTGATATAATTCATATAAAGGTTTTTTAGTATAAATTGTTAAGCAATATGAGGATGCACGAAACATAAACAAAGCAGCTGTTTGTCAACTGAACTGAGTTGAACTATCTTCATTACAGATCTCTGCCTGTAACTCATGTGACCAAATACGGAACCTGAGGGAACGTCTAAAAGTCTTTCTCCCATTTATACAAAAAAAACTCAGTCGCGTCTTACTAAATCTGTCGAGGTATAGGCCTACATATTGACTTTATGACAGCTCTTATGGTCTAAGTGTCCAGGTTTGCTCTGATAATCGTTTAAGAGAGTTCAGCCCACCCAGCTCTGTTGCGGAAATACAGCGACTGCGTAACAAAACTAAAGAAGCAGGAAACGTCTTTTTTGTCGGATTGTCCCCAAGCGTGTTCTCAAGAAAACGACAAAAACAGTAAGTGTTCTTCTTTCAGGCCTTTGTTTTGAACGAGCTTCGCTTTATCGTTTGAGGTCAGAACTCTGAGAACCTTTATCTCTCGTGTTGAAGGCTGTATTTGTAGTTTACATGCGTTTCAAAAGCGCCTCAGATTACCTCAGAAAAGTGAAGTTCGGATCCATCATGAATTGGGCAAGACTGTGAATATCGTTACACTATAAAAACCTTATATTTATTAATAAGAAGCTAAACTTTTTTGTTTGTTTGTTTTTGAAGCATCCATCAAGGCGATGGCAAGCGCACCCCCGTTGGAGACATCCACACTTGTGGGGCAGGGACACCCGCCTCCTCCATCATATGAGGAGGTACTGGGATCAAACCCACAGTACCAACCAATGCCCTACGCTCCAGCCCCAGATATGAAGACCTCTATGCCTCCCTATCCAACACAAGCCTACAGCCCGATGTATCCACCACTGGCAGCCCAACAAGGTCAACCTGTCACCAGTCCTGTTGGTAATAGCCCTTACTCATACTCCACCGTGGCCTTTTCTGATCACACAATCTTAAACTCAGGTGTTTCCAAGAAAATGTTGTATACATCACTCAATAGATTAGATCATGTAGAGATTTATATAAAGACCAACTTGGTTGACTTCCGCTCCATCGGCTGGTTGATGTGGTGATTGACCACATGAACCACATGCTAAAATCAGAATCTGTTTTTTCCAGACTCACGAAGCAGCTAGTTTCAGATTTACATTTGTTCTGTTGGCCCCACTGGTTTTTTAAATACGGATTTGTTTTATGTATAGAAAAAACGTTATTTTTATAAATATTTGATCAAATTAATTAAAAAGGCATTTAAATGTTATATTTTTTTTTATTTAAATCTAAATAATAATGTAATTTTATTTTATAAAAGGAATTAATTTTAATGTGTATATATTATATTGTTTATCTTAAATATAATTTGATTCATAATTTAAACGACTATTCTTTAAATAAATGTTTAATATTATTATATAATTTATTTACATTTAAACAACTTTTTTAATTTATATAATAAATTGTATTTAAAATAAAATATTTTAATTTGTCTGATAGATCTTACATTACATATTTTAACAAAAAGTTACATTCAATAAAAATGATTCCCTTAGCCTTAGTTATTTACCATGTTAATGATAAAATAAATAAATAAAATACATTTCCATCTACCAAAATCTACACACATTGATTCCAGCACATGCTTTTTGTTAAGGCCCTGATATTTGAACAGTTCATGTATTAAAAACCTATGCAGCACAGTATTTCTAAGTGTTCTTGTTTTTGTACCTCAGCATCTGTGCAGACCGTGTACGTTCAGTCTGGTCTGAGGTTCGGAAGTGTCCCAGTGCAGGCACATTGCCCCGTATGCACACAGAACGTGATAACTCGCATGGAGCATACATCAGGAGCATTAGCTTGGCTCTCTTGTGCAGGCCTGGCCATTTTTGGGTAAGATGAAACATTACATAACATACACTCTTGTGGTTTTCTTCCTTCACACAAAGACATGGCCCTGATTGTTCGGTTCACATCTCCCATGTTCTAGTTGTATCTATGGCTGCTGCTTGATTCCCTTCTGTGTGGACAGCCTGAAGGATGTGATACACCACTGTCCGAACTGCAGCAGCGTTTTAGGAGTCCACAAGAGAATCTGAAGCAGCTGCAGAACATATGAATGACTTGTGTAACGTACCACTCTGTATTTACAATGGGGAAAAGTTACAGTGACTTCATTCTTTAGCAAGAGTTAATTCAATATATATGCCACTGACACATGTATACACTCTCTCTCTTTCTCTTTAGTAAGAATCAATTCAATATATATGCCACTGCCACATGTATACACTCTCTCTCTTTCTCTTTAGTAAGAGTCAATTCAATATATATGCCACTGACACATGTATACACTCTCTCTCTCACTCACACACACACACACACACACACACACATTCATTATAAACTGTGATTTGACTCAAATCTTCATTTTAAATAATTGTATTTAATATCACAACTGTGAAGAAATCTTTGTAACATTTGACTTATGCATATGAATACCATGCAGTTATTCTCAATTCTTCTTTTTGTAATCAAACTGGTGTAGAAAAATATGTAATAAATATGTATTTGCTTTCACACTTAAAAGCCCTGTTGTATATATGTAATGCAATTTTTGTTTGTTCCCTCTTTTTGCTTGGCAAATATAATAAGTGCTGCACCAGAACGTAAACAAATGCATCAGTCTCATGAAGCAAACAAAGATTTATGGCAAAATCTGCTGGAGATCTTCTACTTCATAGATCCAGTTTTTCCTGTGAATCGAAGCATTTTCAGAAAGATCTGCCATCTTCACAGCACGCAGCACCGGCTCTGGACTGTGTGACTGGATGACACCCATAACCATGACATATTTACCTGTAAAAAAAAAAAAAAAGTAAATTAAAGGGATAGTTCACCCAAAAATGAAAAGTCTGTCATCATTTACTCACCCTCAAGTAGTTCCAAACCTGTATAAAATTATTTGTTCTTCCAAACACAAAGGAAGATATTCTGAAGAAAGTGGGAAACAGCAGTTCTGGGGCACTATTGACTTCCATAGTATATATTTTTTCCTACTATGAAAGTCAATGGTGCCCCAAAACAAAGACATTCATACAGGTTTGGAACTACTTGAGGATGAGTAAATAATGACAGAATTGACATTTTTGGGTGAACTATCCCTTTAACTCCAAGCAAATGCAAATTCAAGAGTTAAAAATAGAAAAATACCTTGCTCACGTGACATAATTAATACATGTACATTTTGTCATTTAGCAGACACTTTTATCCAAAGCAAATGATGACAATGGAAGCAATCAAAAAAACAAAAGAGCAATGATACACAAGTGCTATAACACGTCTCAGCTTAACGCAGAACATGTAGCAAGGATTGTTTTATAATTATATAATAAAGAAAAATAAAACAAACCGATAGAATAGAGAAAGCTAGTGTTAAGAGTTTTTTTTAAAGAAAACAAGCATAGAGTTATGAAACAAATAGAGTTCAAGTCTTAAGGGGTCAAATGGTTTTTTATTTAAATAAAAAAGAAAACACAGATAAAATAGAATTAGAATACAGAGTGCTAGACTTTGAGGAAACAGTAGCATGTATTATCATATGTGACCCTGGACCACAAGACTAGTCATAAGAGTTAGGTTTTTTCCTCGAAATTGAGATTTATACATCATTTGAAAGCTGAATAAATAATCTTTCCGTTGATGTATGGTATGTATAGGACATTATTTGGCTGAGATACAACTATCTGAAAATCTGGAATCCGAGGGTGCAAAAAAATATTTACCTTTAATGTTGTCCAAATGAAGTCAATTCTCAATATTTTGATTTTGACTAAGGACCTTAGCATTGCATATTACTAATCCAAAATTAAGTTTTGATATATTTAACGGTAGGAAATTTACAAAATATCTTCATGGAACATGATCTTTACTTAATATTCTAATGATTTTTGGCATAAAAGAAAAATCGATTATTTTGACCCATACAATGTATTGTTGGCTATTGCTACAACTATAAGTGTGCTACTTATGACAGGTTTTGTGGTCACATGAGATGCCTTTAACACAAATGTCTACTGTACCAGGACTCAGGCAGGGTTTTCCTTTGGGCACGTTGTTAATGCCGCTAACGACAAAGTTGCCGGTCTCGTCCAGAATGAGCACGGTGTTGTGGTCGGACTGCACCTCCAGCACAGTGCCCTGCATCCAGACCACAGACACCGCTAAGCAGCGCTGGTCACCGGGGCCCAGGCGCCTGATAACATACTCCGCTCTCCCGCTGGCTGTCTGACGCTCTCGGCCCTCACGCAGCTGGCTGGACAAGACTTTCACTGGAGGACTGCGAGCTCTGTCTGCACCCAGAGAGCTGCTCCCCATCATCTTCAGTGCTGCTGCTGCTGCTTCACAACGCGCGGGGTTTTTGAGTGACTCGATCGCGTTAAAAAAAATAAAAGGTCCGGACGTGACGACATTGTTTCAAAATAAAGGCAGACGGTATATTATATATTTGTTTTACAATATAAACAAGTAATATCTAAATATGTGAGTTATTATTGTCTGTGTTAATATCGTAGAAAGAGTCAAAACTTTTTTTGTAATTTAAATCAATAATATACTATATAACAAATATAACAGTGGAAACAATATAAATATATAAATGCATATGTGCGTGAATAATTTATATACATTCTATGCTTAACTTTGAGCATTCAGTTTACATTATAATACAACTAAATTAGAATATACCAATAATTATTCAGAATTAAAGCAATGTAAATAATAACAGTAATGAGAAACTCGTATAACTGGTCAACATCAGCTCAAAACAGAAACAGAACCAACAGCAAATAAATAAAATAGACGAAAAAGTAAGAGATATGGGGTGGGTGGGGAGGGCGGAAAGAGGGCATTATTCGAAATTAGAATATTTCTTATATCAGATCAGAATTTGTTCTTTAAAAATAGTTTGACAGGGTAAATGTTATGGAATAATTTAAAAGATAACTAATGTATACCAACCCCCTACATTTTTGATGTGTTCCTTTACAAACGTCTATAAAGACCTGCAAAGAAAGAATCAACCCGGATATCTGTTTTGTTCATCATAGAGTACCTTTTATTAATTTCTGCATGACTACATGTTACATTATTAGTTATGATCATTGTAATAAATAAACAGGTACCAGTCATAGAACATTGGACTTTTGTCATATTCAAGAAAAGCACAAGGAATTAATATAACGATTCTAAATATCTGAAACAATTAAATATAGAAGCTTTATAGTTTGAGACAGTTGCATAAGTATCAAATTATACGTATCCTATACTTTATGTCAATTATAACATGTCATGTGATTATAAACAGATTAAGTAGATTGTAATATGCTATATATTTAGTTCCCTTCAACTGCAGAGTCTCACAGATTGATATATGATCTTGGTAAGATTACAGTGTGGCTGATCTGGGGTCAGTGCTGCTATATAATCTCCACGTTGATGACGGTACAAATGAGCACAAGAATGCTGAAGGAAACTGTCCATCCACTGGCTCCGATTCCTAGAAAAATAAAACCACATGTTACTGTTTCCTAACAGACTTCAGCGTTTAAAAACGGAATCAGATAATCTGTGAAGTGTTCACGTTTTTTTAAACATGTACCTGGAGCGCCTGCAGTGGTTTTGACAGTCGTAGCTTTAGTTGTCACTACAGACGGGGCAGCAGTTGTGTCTGCTTTTCCTCCAGTCAGACCCAGATTGAGTTTATCCAGCTCTGACTGGAACTGCAGCGAGATCCAGCTCCGCACGACGGTTTGGTTTTCAAATGTTTTTAGATCCTGCAAATTGTTACCAAGAAGACCCACTACATCTGATATGGTGAGGTTCTGTAATGTATAACAAGTGGACGTTTTGTTATCAAGTATGAGAATTAAACAGTGCATCTATGATGAAGACATAAATTAATAAAATGAACGGGTTTTTTTTGCTCACCGAGATCACGTTTGCATCCAGATTTATGAAAGTGGACAGGCTCATGCTGACATTGTCTGATGACAGATTCCTAATGTAGCCTAGATCAGCACCTCCTACACACAAACACAAAATACACATCCTTAATGGGAACTATCTGTCAATCCGTGAGCAAACCAAAGCTGTATATGCACGTGTATGTGTCAAGGTTCAAAGATCAACATTCAATGGGCTTGAATTGACATTTGAAAGCCGTCCTTACCCAGATAGGTTTCGATGAGCTGGAAGGCTGACAGGATGGCACTTGGACCGCTTGCACGGGACATGGGGAATGCTTTGTTAGCGATGGTGAAGAGTGCCTTCTTTTTCTCAGATGAACATGTTGACACATCCAAAGCATCGGACTCCCTGTTATTGAGGATAATAGAGAGAGATCTGGCGATTAAGCATTTAAATGGCATGCAAATATGTTAAACAATGTACTGTGAGAAAATATTTAGTGAAAAGTTTGAGGTCAGTGAAAAAGGTAATGCTTCTATTCATCAAGGTGGCATTAAACGGATCAAAGTATCAGCAAATGCATTTATAATGTTACAAAAGATTTCTATTTCAAGTAAATGCTATTCTTTTGAACTTTCTATTAATCGAAGAATCTTGAGAAATATCATGGCTTTCACCAAAATATGTTTTTTTAAACACTGACAATAAGAAATGTTTGTTGAGCAGGAAATCAGCATATGAGAGTGTTTTCTGAAGGATCATGTGACACTGAAGACTGGATGAATGGAACTTTTGTTTACCGCACACTCTCAGGCAATATTGTGGACAACACGCTGGCATTGAGCGAGCAGAGATTTGGTCCTTTCACTAGACTGAGCTCAGTGGCAGTCAGACTGTTGCTGCGCTCAGGTATTTGGTAATGATTAGTTCGCTCTGAAAGATAAATAAATATATCAGCACAAAACCAAATATTTTGCATCTTTAAAATAAAGATTTATCATGTCGAAATCTGCACCTGTGCGGAGGACCAGTCGCCGTCATTGGCGTTCATGAGCGCTGCCAGTGTGTCAGATTTAGTGATGTTCCATCTACTTATTTCATCTGCTGTTGCGTTCCTGGACACGGACTTCAGCACCTGGACCTGATCATCTGAAAGGCCATTTGGCAGTATCTGATGGACAAGAGCAACACCTTGACATTAAAACTGTCCTGGAAGTTTTGATCAGATTTTAATCCACGCCACATTACCTCTTTGAGTTTGTCCAAAATGATTCTCTGATAGGCGCTATCCTCAACTTTTTCACACAGGCTAGCGAGGTTGTCCCTCACTACGGATGAATTCAGACAGCTGCTGAACTGGATATTATCATATCCAAAGGGGAAGGCGCCATCGCTGATGATAACACTAGTGATGTACTCCTTGTCACAGGAACTCGCTTGAAACACAAGTGAACATATGATTTAGGACATTTTTCAGTTACTCTATCCACCCTGTTTTTAACATAACAGCAGTTGTGGAAAATAGTAACTTTGTAATAATGTGCGATGCTTCTGGTGTCACACACACGTAGTTATTTTAGCTGTACACAAATGTTACCTGGTACTGCAAACTGTAGTTGTTACCACTTATTATCATAGACTGTTATATGTTATTATCAACTTATTATCATAGACTGTTTTGTGGCAAAAATAGTTTTAATGTTAACTGTACTTTGTAATTCTAGTACCTACAGCATTTAATAAATCAGAAATCTCACCCATTCAAAAATTCCACATGATTCCACGTTTACATTTTGTATTTATTTATTATTATTAGTGATGAATATCATTGCCTCAGGCCGACTCAGCCCTCTGATTTAGTATTCAATACAATGTCATGAATGATAATTGCTTAATTTGAAGAAAGATACGAATAAAGAAAAAGAAAGACAAATATATAAAATGGCATACCTGCCCTCTTGGCTCTGTATTTAGGTAAAATGATTGCTTTAAACAGCTTTTTCATTTGTGGCTTCGGTGTGTTAAGTCCACGCACAAATTTTAGGAAGCTTTTCAAGAACTTGGCTAAATCACTCTATTTAAAACAAGACAGACATTTAAAATAACACAGGGTTAGTTAAACACATTGTCACACTGAAAAAAACATGGTGCAGGATAAGAAAATGAGCTAAGAAATAGCAAGTAAATTCCACCAATAACTACAAAGAAATGCAAATAGCACATTTAATCAAACGTGAAAGTAGAAAGACTGAAATAGTATTTTCTTGTAAATCATACTCCAAATATCTGTTTCATTTACAACTTCAAAAAAACAAACAAACAGCGTAGCTCAACTGTGTATGCTGTTCACATGTAATGTACCTGTGTGAATGATCCCCAAAAGTCTTGTGAGAGGTACAAAGGCAGAATTCCCAGATCATCAAGTGTTTTCTGATTCCACTTTTCTTTTGGTCTAAACAGCACAATCATATTCTTCCATTAACAGACGATCATAACCACTGCACTTTTTTAAACAATTGCACAGAATCAAGACCGAAATACCAGTCTCTGGATAATAAGTGGACTCAGAATTCTTTAATACCAAGATAACTTGCCCATATTTTGAAGTTCCCTTCATAAGAAGTTCTTGCATGGCTAATATTTGCGAATCGGAGAGATCTTTGCAGTTCTTCAAGTACTCAAGGATTTCTGGGTCGGAGTTTCTGATGACGTCACCGCTCACAGCACATGCCAAGTTGCCCAGCACTGTCAGATCCTGTTTCTTGATGCTTGTTCCACTAATGCCCTGAAGTGAAAAATAAGAATATGCACAGTTTAAATAAAATACCTTAAGGCTGTGACACACCAAGCTGGCGATTGTCCATCAGCCAATGCCTGCGGTCCCTGAGCACCTGTCAACCCAGTTTTTTTTGCAGTCGGACCACCTGTCTGCTTTTTTGGCCGAGTGACCTTGTTGAATTGGTGGCAGAGCCAATTGGCTCAATGCCGTCGTGAGAGAGATCCCTTTGAAACCAAGCAATCCACAGCTCTTACAATTTACCTTTCTGAATAATACACACAGACTAGTGCCACCTGCTGGTATTTCCTCTCACGCAGATGCAGAACATACGTGCTAGTTGGCGGTCTTTGCGGTGTGTCCAAATGCAACTTTATGGCCTTTCATCACTACTAGGGCGATACTTACCAAGCAATCTATAGCATTCCTCAACAAAATGTCCCTTCTTCCGCTCAGTGTGCTTGAAAAGACTGAGAGATCTGCTGCTCCGACTTGTGTAAAATATGCTTTGCAGAGGGTTTTGTTGATTGTTTCATAACTGAAGAGGACAATAGACAAAGTATTTTACAACTTCTGCAAACAATACACTTTTTTTGGAATAGATCACTCACGGATTTCTAAACATGGTTAAAAAAAGACAATAAGCACTTACTTGAAATACAGCAACATATCTGAATGATAGTTTTCATAATCAAAAGGTGATTCTTTTCTAATAAGGTTGTACATGCAAGTCAGCTAGGAAACAAATGAGAAACAATGCATATTCACTGTTCGTGTTCTGACTTTAAGCTTAACTGATCACATGTTTGAATAGCGTTCCTGTCAGCGCTCACCTGAGTCTCGCTCAGTACCACCTTAGGTCTGCTTGATCTCCTTCGGCAGGCTCTGATCAGGCCTTTGATTTTGGTTTGGGTGAATTTCTGCACCCGTGAGCATGTAAATCCTTGCAAAACTTCCACCGACAGGCTGAAGACAAAAACAAAATCAAAAATGTAAAAAAGTTTGCTTTCAGTGCATATTCATAAGGTATTTTTATACACAGGCTAACAGCTAAACAAGCAAACATACTTACTCATCAGGTTGATCAAAAGCATTTGCCACAGAATCAAAGAAAAGGACAGCCTAGAGAGAATTTTAGATTGAACAATTATGTACTGTACATCGAAAAACTCAAATCTTAAAAATAATGGTATTTTATTGGCATTGATGGTTCCATGAAACAATTTTAACATCCATGGAATGTTTGCATAGCACAAAAGGTTATTTTTAAATAGGAAAATGGTTCTTAAGGTTATTAACCTTAAAATGTAAGGTTCTTTTAAGAACTGTTCAATGAAAGGATTATCAGAAAACCCCAAATGGATCTTCTATGTTATCACTACGAAAACTGTTTTATATTTGTAGTTTGCTGTAGTACCTGTTCAGGTTTCCACTTTTTTTTGTTAAACTCTCGCAGAACTGTTATTTCTATGTTGGTGGTGATCTCCAGGAACTTTCTTGGAATTTGAACAGCCAAGTCACTGGGAATGCTTGTCATTAAGGTAGATGCTGTCGATCCCACTTTGATTATCTAGAGATAAAAAAAGACATTTAAATGCCCAACTTATATAATTAGCATTTTAAATATCTCTTAATATGCATAAATGTTGTGCACCTACCTGGCTCACAAAGGTCTTCTGAATAATCTCGGGGGCAGCCAATATGCTTTGTACAAATTCTGTGTTTTGAGCTGTTAGAAGAATTTGTATCGGCTCAATGTTTGTCAGTACTGACGAAGGGATCCCGCCAACCAGCGATCCAAGACTCAGCAATTGTTTGGGAGTGTTGAGCTGTCAGAAAGTTAAAAAAGTCATTCCTTTTGAAGAATTTAATGGTCTACTGAAGAGATTATTTTGAAAAACAATGTGCTTAAAAGCATCTTAAAACTATCAAGAATTTTAACTCTAATTTTAACACGCTTTAAAGCAAAGGTTCTTCTTTGGCGACTTAAATTTTACCTTAAAATCTCCACTGAGAAGCACTCCTATGATTGCCTTGACTTGTCCGAAGGACCATCCAGACGTACTGCTCAGTGTTGAGAGACTACTGATAAGAACCGATGGAAGTGCTAAGTTTATTTGTGTGATTGTCAGGCCAACAATTTGGCTTCCCAAGTTGATAATAGTACTAGCATCTATGGTCTTGATGTTTCGCGTGAGGGCAGTAGATATCTGAAGACGAGTATAAGGAATATCAGTCAGTAACATCACGATTACATGAAGACATAACTTGACTTTAGGCTTTAATGGTATACTTACCGCAGGATCCACATCGGAGCAAGATGTCTTGAAGTTTCCAAGAATAACATTAGCTTCACTCTCATTTAGTTTAGTGAAGGTCGATAGTGGGGCATCGCACTGCAGAACCGAAGGCAAGCTAGAGGAGCACAGAGAACATAGTAAACAAGCTGAACTCAGAGAACGCGCTGAGACTTTGATCTGGTTTCTGTTCTAACTTACTCAAAAAGATTAAAGTTGGCGTTTCCTAGAAAGACGAGTTCTGTGTAGCGGCTGATGAGTTTCTTTGGAAGTGCCTTTTGATTGAACAGCTTTATGTTATCAGGGTTCACAGCGAAGATTTTCATCTGCAAACAAAAAAATCAGACAGAAATTAACAATTAATTTGCTTTCACCAATATAACGTCACACAAAACATGGTATGATAATGTAAGTATTGATGGTCTATATGAACAAGTGGATTTAGTTCATACCGTGCTCTCGGGGCCGAAAGAGTAGAGATCGTCCAGAGTCAATAAAGTTATAAATACGCCAACGTTGTTGACAAACCATGCAGTTGAATTCAATCTTGCGTCAGAGAGGTTGTAGCATTTTGCTTCAGTGTCTAAATTGTAATGAAATCATATTAAAATTTCAGTTTTTCATCTATCTATCTATCTATCTATCTATCTATCTATCTATCTATCTATCTATCTATCTATCTATCTATCTATCTATCTATCTATCTATCTATCTATCTATCTATCTATCTATCTATCTATCTATCTATCTATCTATCTATCTATCTATCTATCTATCTATCTATCTATCACTATAAACCAGAGTAGTAGCCTGTATGTATCAGAACAGTGAACAGAACTACAACAGAACTAGATGTTGCACTAGAATATTGTACAAACATATTTACAATCAATTACTTGAATTCAAGCCATTTGTTGCATTCTTAAAGGAACACTCCACTTTTTTAAAAAATAGGCTAATTTTACAACTCCCCAAGAGTTAAACAGTTGAGCTTGATAACTAGTTATGATATAGCTGGGGACTACTTTCAGGCGCTGCGTAATATCATTGCGCCTGCTGCACCCATGGCACGGCAGCAAAGTTCTTTGATTATTACGCCGGAATGAGAGTATAGTTCCTAGCCATATCGGTCTAGAATTATCGCAACTTTTCATTTTCCATCGGTCTTAGTACACGATGTAACTACAGAAGAGTCAAGCTTTAAATAGGACAATTATCGAAACTCTTCGGTCATTTTTGAGCGAGATGCTAACGGTCTAATCCGATTAAATTGATCTATGCTAAGCTAAGCTAAAAGTGCTACCGCCAGACCCAGAGATCGGCTGAATGGATTCAAAAATGGTAAAACTCAACTGTTTAACTCTCGGGGAGTTGTACCTATTTTTAAAAAGGGGAGTGTTCCTTTAAGCAAAAAATAAGTATGCCTATGAAGAAAAAGAAGAAGACTATTTCACCTGTTTTCAGATATGTCTTGATGGTGTTGTACACATCCTGAGTGGTCATCTGAGAACCATTAAAGGTGAAATCGCTGCCTAAAACACCGACCCTAGAAGAAAAGAGAAAGCATTTGAAAAGTTACAAAAGACTTTGCATTAACACATCCGAACCAACAGATTTCACCACAGCCATTTACACTTACATTTTCTTGTATGATTGGCAAGATGCGCTCAGTGTGTCTTTTGACCCTATTAGATCTTTGTTCAGGAACTTCAAGTAGAGCTTCAGTCTACGGTTAAACCACAAATCAACCTCTGTCTCATTGTCACTTGTCAACGCCAGAGGCCAGACACAGGGAAGGATGGCGCGTTTAACATTATCTGGAACCTCTTCCTGTAAAACAAGAAAAAATGGTACATTTAAATATTATTGAAAGTTTCTCTACATAAACGTCCTTTTAACATTTTACTATTTATTTTAAAACTCACGGTGTCCAAGAACTCAGGGGTTTTAGCAAAGCTGTTAAAGATGGCACAGATTTGTGAATCGTTGTTCACCACTTCCGGCTGCCTCAAGTAGCTTCCTAGCTCAGAAGGAACTATAGAGTTTACAATCTGAAATACACGAGTCAAAGATCAGTTTACATCTACATTGAGCACTGAGCATCAGAACTGTAGAGATGATATGCGGTGTACCTCAGATTTCCGAGTTGGTGGTATCAGAGAGAGGAAGGTGTTCAGATTTGGAAGCGGCCCAAAGCCGTGCAGGCTTTCGTTTAGGAATGTGATAAAGCTGTTATTTCTGTAGCACCTCAGAGACTGTGGCCCTGCAAGAACATAAAACGTCTTACTATAGCAAACGTTGTGTCTTGGTTCATGTCATATGGATAAAACAAGATATTTACAATTTTTTTAATTATATTTATTTATTTTTACGATCTGTTTTATTATACAGCCACCACACGGTGGATTGAATTTTTTTTTATAAAAATGATTTGATGTTTATGTCAGTGACATGAAGAAATACCTTTGATGGATTGAAGAATGTTACTGTAGATTGCATTTTTGGTGTTTATGGATAGTGAAGGTCGAGCAACATCTAAAAGCCCCAGACTGTAAATTGAAATTAAACAATCTATAATGTCAACAACACTCATAAAAAATATGAATCATGCATTGCAAATGTAGATGTATTGCTCTTAAAGTCTATCGTTCTTACGCAGTTTGAGTGATATTGCAGTCC
The DNA here is from genome assembly GCA_027422405.1 of Ptychobarbus kaznakovi. Lineage (NCBI taxonomy): Eukaryota > Metazoa > Chordata > Actinopteri > Cypriniformes > Cyprinidae > Ptychobarbus > Ptychobarbus kaznakovi. Next base: position 14,344,654 of record CM049807.1, read on the forward strand.
CTTGTGTTGAGGATGGTGAAAAATGGAGACACAAGGCTTTCTGAAAGGTTGGCCAACAGAGGATTTAGTCTACTTTGGATCCAGACAAGAACTTCCTGATTCGTGATGCTTAGATTAGACAGGCTGGCTCTGTCAAATATCTGTTTAATCAGAGCTGCTCTTACATCTTGTGTGAGCGAGATGTTCTGAATAGGAGAAAATTATATCATTGGACGATTAGCACTGTTTTTTGGATCTTTTATGTAAAGTTATTTTAGCATAAATGTTCGGTTAGCACCTGCACTTTTGGGGAAAAGAGGTCAAAGAAAGCAGGAAGCTGGCAATCCTTGACATGCTGCATGACATTGATGACGCTTTGAGGACCAGTTAGTGCACCAGGAGTTACAGAAAACTCAGATAGTTGTCTTAGACCCAGAAGAGGTAGAACATCCACCTAAAACGAGAAAAAAAAACGACTGTCACAATGTTTTACATTAAGAAATTCTGCATGAATTGCATTAGCACTCACTGCTGTGAAGTTTCTGTTTAGTGCCCCAAGGTCCTTTAGGGAAGCTGACTGAACGAATGGCCCAAAGTTTCTGCTGACCCACTGGGAACTGCCGGGTGTGTCGTTAAGGCACCGGGGATCTGGAAGAGCAACAAGAACATTTCCATGGTGATTTGTTATGTTAGTCCAATGCGAACCTTTCAGGTGTTTTTCCTCATCCATATTAGGAGACAAAGAAAGTACATGATCTTTAAATGGAGACAGACCTAATATTTGTGCATATGACTTCATACTGTAAGCATTTTCATATGTTTTAGTTGAATTTAAAGAAGTATAGAGAAAAATAAATATTCAAAACCAACCATCACTGTCATTGCGAGAGAGGAAGGCCTTCATGAAGTCTGTGTAGATCAGATCAGCCTGTGTTTGAATGCCATTGGGTTGCAGTGGATTGCAAATGTCTTGTCCATCTCGTATAGGTGCATCCACAAAAGCCTTAGAGCTGAAAGATAACAAACCATATTTACTTTTTTATTTTAGTGCCTGCAAAATTACATTGTCAATTCCAATAAGTCAGATCAACATACATAGTGCGGTAAGTTTCACAGGTGAGGTTTTTGGAGCTGAGGCAGGACAGGAGTCCTTGAGATACTGATGGTAAGAAGGCTTTTAGTCGCCTCTGAAACCATGACTGAATGAAGACAGGATCTTTCAGTCTCTGGGGACTAAAGCGATTGATCCGGACATCAGCAATCACATCCAGCACAACGGACAAAGACACACTGCTGGCACTGGGAGTCTGAAATAAAGCATATTTTACAGTATACATCACTTAAAAAATTCATAAAATTAAATATAAAAAACTTCATACCTTGTTGGAAAATTTCAGCAGTGCATCATCAAGGATTGTGCTGATTTTGGTGAAGAGCAGCTTCCAGGTTTCTTTTGTCACATTGCTGGACAGTTTGCAAGCCAACAGGTCAGCCACTTGTTGAGAGTTTAACTGTGACAGCTGATGACACAAAAGAGCTTTCATCAAAACTGAAACAATGACGCACATTAAGAAATAACGAGGCAGTGACTGACAGAGCAGAGCGTTCTTCATCTGTGTAACATTACCGTTGGGAGACAGGCGAAGTGCAACACAGTGAAGTTACAAAGTCCTGTTGTGTTTGGAGCCGTTCCGTTTAAGAACTGTTCCACAGCAGATCTGCAAACCAGAACAACATGAAACATTTATTACAGACCATCATGAGCTCAGTGTTTCACTCATTTGAGTGCAAACAGAACAGCTCACCTGTTGACATTTGTACAGAGGACAGAACTCTGAAAAGGACAAAACAAAGACTTTGAGTTTTAGCAACATCACTGACATCTCAAATCAAGTCACACATGACCAGTCACTTACCATTTACAGGAGTTGTTGTGCACTGCAGGAGTGAGAACAAACATTGTATTGTCATTTATTGTTTGTTTGATGAAACATAAAATCAGATATAATCTATTGAACATGAACTTGATCTTTTTGTTCATCAATACTTACTTGGCTCGTTCTGTTCGATGCACTCTGGAGGGAAATAAAACACAGTTCACGTTTCAATTCAATTTAGCATATAATTATTTTGATGTGATCGTATATTCAGTGTGATTGCTCAGTTCTGTCTCACCATCAGGAGGAATCATCATCACTGAGTCTCTGATCGTCAGCAGGGCTTCAGACTGGTTAGGAGCGATTGATGATAATGTCTGATCTATCCTGTCAAAGCTGATTCAGAGAAAAACACAACTATGTGATCTTATTCTCCTCCGACACATCCAGATCGATATTTGTTTTGCTTGTTATAAGCCACTTACATGACTTTGTAGTTTTCACAGCTGAAGTTTGCCTGAAGGATAAAAGAGAGATCAGGACATTGTTTTACACGTACACAATCAATTTCATTGATGGGTTATTTGAGAACAGTTTGGTCAATATTTTAGCTGGCATGGTATTACAATGATCTAACCAATTTTGGTAAAAACTGGTAAGACAGTTCTCAGTTTGAAAATCTATTAATTACAATAGGCAAAATTAATCAAAAGCTATTAGGATTTTTTTTTTTTTTTTAATTTTTTTTTTAAGATTTTTGACTAGAAGGTTGTTTTTTCAGTTCTTTCAGGGCACGGTGCCAATAACACATACTGACTTTTGTAATGATACACTAATGCATTCGTAAATACTACAAAATTCAAAATTCCCGATGCCCAAAATGGCCGACAGGGGAAAATCAGTTACCATTCAACACAGTATGAAGTACCAAATCTAACAAGAACAGTTTTATGATTTTTGGGCAATCTGTTCAGAAGTTATAAAACCAAAACAAAAGTTTTTAATTTCTCCTGACCAGTAGGTGGCGCTGTGCTGAAACTATGCAGATAGTCTCAGGTCATGGTTGTGATGACATGTACCAAGTTTGGTCTGAATACGCTAAAATGTAGCAGAGACACAGCCTCACACCCAATTAGGCATATGTTTAGTCAAATTTGCTTATGTGTTATTCGAGAATGGTTGGCTTATCAAAAATCTTTTAATGACTTTTTCCTTAAGCCAAGGAATCAAAGGGAAAAAATAATTTCGTTTTTAGCCCTTACGGTTCAAAAGTTATTAGCAGAAATATAAAAGCAGATTTGGACAGTTGGTGGCGCTAGAGAGATTGAGTTACAGGCTCCAAATGTTCTGTGGTTAATGTTGGCACTGTTCTCTGTCTTTGTACCAAATTTCACTACTTTGTGCCATACATTTCTATTGTAGCCTTCGGTGCTTGGCTCGTAATAATAATAAAAACGTAATTTTATTTCAAATAATTGAAACAATATTCTGTTAAAACATAATAATAATAATATTAATGTTGTTAAATGTATTTCTACACAGGTTATGTGTAAAGTTGTATCAAACACCTTTCTGGCCTGTGTCTGAAGAGAGGGGAGGAAGTTGTTTAGTTTGTCTCTGTTGGGGGCTTCAAGAAGGAAGTGAAAGACTCTTGAGAGGATGCTTCCTCTGTTTTCTGGATGACCGAACACCAGTTCACCCAGTTGCTCCAGTGTGAGAACAGGAAGAGCATCCACCTGCCAATGACATGAGACTTCATTCACATGCATTCACAAAGCATTCTTCAGACAGTCTTTAATATCCAATGACAGAAACCATTCTTACAGCTGAAAAATTGCGGCTGAAACTGGAGAAATCTTGAAGCTGTGCCAACGGAGAGAAACTGCCAAAGTTTTGCAGGATGAAGTCCACACTGTTATTAAATGGCAATGTGCAGTCGACACCTGAATTCAAATAATGAAATACTTTCTTCATTACTGATCATCAGTGGAGGTCGTTTAAATAGAGGCCTGTAAATTATTAACGTACGAGCCAAATAAAGATCAAGAAACATTACTTAAGCATTTAAACAGCATAAACTAATTTGATACGTCAGTAAATTGCTCATTTTGCATCATGCATTTGTTGAACCAAATGATCTGTATTAATTACCCGTGTTTTGACGTCGTGACAGGAACGGACGAATGAAGTCATTGAGGACAAATCTCTGTGTCGCACTGTCCATCAGTCCAAAATTATTATTTAGATCCACATAACTGCAGCAATAAAACAGAGTTGTAAGAGGATACTGATTACAAAAAAAATGCATTAGGCCTACTACCTGTAATAGGTCGATTGAAAGCAACTGTATGTAGGTTTTTTTACCCTGAAATATACGTTTTAAATGAATTCTAATGATACCCTGGCTTCCAATAATAAATATATACAGCGGTACTATAATTACGACAGTGCAATGTTTGCGACATTTTTCCACTTCAACTCACTTGACTGTAGAGCGCGCCAAAGCAGCAAAACAAGCTTCATACAATTGCTTAAAGGAATAGATTACCAAAAATAAAAATTTGCTTACAAGTCACTCACCCATCCACGATATATATGAGTTTGTTTCTTCAACAGAATTTTAGCATTACATTATTTGCTCACCAATGAATCATCTTTAGTGAATGGGTTACAGGACTTGCACTTTGGCTGAAAGTGACGGTTTGAAGTTAAACATGTCTTAATGATGGATTTTGATTGATGGACAAACACAAAAATGTTTTGCATCACAAGATGTGAATCGATGGACTGGAGTCATGCGGATTACTTGTGGATTATTTTGATGTTTTTATCAGCTGTTTGGACTCTCATTCTGACGGCACCCATTCAAGTGATGTAATGCCAAATCTGTCATTTACATTTATGCATTTAGCAGATGCTTTTATCCAAAGCGACTTACAGTGCATTCAGGTTATACATTTTTTTGTCAGTATGTGTGTTCCCTGGAAATCGAACCCACAACCTTTGCGCTGCTAACGCAATGCTCTACCACTGAGCCACAGGAACATGATGAAGAAACAAACTGAGAAGAAAAAACTGATCTACATCTTGGATGGGCTGAGGGTTTATTTCATTTCATTTTTGGGTGAACGATTCAATTAATAATTATTACTTATTTAATTATTATTAATAATGAATATATAATTCCCATTATTTATGTATTTTTTTAATTGTTATTATTTTAGCTACACACAACCAGGAAATCAATCTCAACCAGGATTTGGTGTGTTAACTTTATAAGGTGCAAACCAATGGGTTTGTGATAATCAGATAATGTACAGCTATCATATGTCAGTTGAAGGGAACATGATTAACGTACAGGGCCCTGTAAGCCTGACAGCTGAAGGCACGTGTGTTGATGCAGGACAGGAATTCACGAGGGATTTGAGGTAGCAGGGGCTTCATCTTGATTTGGAACCAGAAACTCATGAACTCAGCATCATTGAGATTTCCCGATGTGAAGCTTTCTGCTGGCAGTTCTGCAAACAAGGCTCTGAGGTTGCTTTGAGATGAGTTGGTCACCTGAAACCATAAACAAATGCAGTCCAATATATATATATATATATATATATATATATATATATATATTGTTTTGTTGTTGTTGTTATTACCAATCTAGACTGATCCATTAGTGATCTGGAGAGTTCAGTAACCAGAAGTTTCAGGTCTCCCTCAGTGAAGCTCAGATTTGATCGGGCGACACAATTAATTGTTTTTGCCAGATTCTCTTCCGTCTGTGATGTCTGCACAAGAAGAATGTACTATTAGTTTTGGAAACTGCTATCTGGCTGTAAATCAGTTTGAGACATTTATATCTTGTACTAGGCGTTCCCAGTTCTTGCACAAGAGAATAAAACCACATTGAGCAGTGGTTTTATTTTTCACATTCTTTAGATGTGTGGAGAAGGCCAGAGGGCTTGTTGAACTCGATCATGGTGTGGTTGATTACATGCGAGATTGAAAGATTGAGGTTTGTGAAAGACAGACTCACATGACAGGAATTATTTTTGGTGACTTTACAGTTGTCGACAGGTTCTGTGATTTCAGTTTCTGCAGCACTGATCAAAGTATAAAGAGCACAGCATTAGTTAAAACACATCAGATATGAGGTACATATGTTTCTAATTGCAGTTCATATGTTCATCTCAATGGCAGTCCTTAACATGCACAGCAAACACTGCCTTAATCAGTCATTTTGTCTTGTTTATTAGTAAATTATAATTTTTTTCAAACATGTAATAATAATACTCACAGTAAAATAAATTTACTTGGGAAAAATGAGAGGTTGATTTTTCTCACCCAAATAAATAGGAGCACAATGAATTGAACCAAAACAACGTTCTTCCGTAAGACACATGCCGTTTTATATATTTTTTAACAACTACAAATTTAGCTTTAATTCCATATTCTCTGAAAATGTTTGTCTTTATATATTGAATTTGTTTTATTAGAAAACAGGACAAAAACACTGTTAAAAATACATTTTTAGACTAATCCCGTGTAGCCTTTCAAAGAGATCCAAATTCTCTGCTATCTGAAATTGTGTTTTCTTTTTTTCCCTACCTCTTGTATGTTCTTAGAACTCTAATTCGGTTTATAATGCAGGTAGAAACTCTACTCACAAAACAGAGTTGTATATTGTTGTGTCGTCTGGTAAAGTCTGGTTCGTTAGCAGAGCTTTCTTCATCACAGGAAGAACCACAAACTGTAACCAATCACTGAAGTTGTTCATACTGAAACTATTTATTGAGATTTGGCTGCCAAAGCTCATGGTCCAGTTCCCCAGAAGCTGTATCGTTTCGTTTCTGTTACTGCTGACATTTGTCTGAAAAAGTAATATTAGGACTCTCAATTAAAAAGGTTAATTAATGCTGCATTAAAAATATGATGCTAATGGCACAAGATGCTGAAAAATAAAGAGAGGCGTTATGTGCAGTGATATGGAAATACAATAAACAGTATTTTGACCATTATTTTGTAATGCCTTTTCAATATTTTCATGTGCCACGACAAGTTGGGAGTCTTTCTGTGAGCAAATATTGATCAAATAATAATACAAAATAATAATAACAAAGAAGAAATCAACAAACAGGCATATTAAAATGGTTAATATACGATTACATATGCTCATTATACAAGGAAAAGGGAAACATACCGTCTGAGTAATGTTCACACATGCTCTGATGAATCTTCCCAATGGTCTTAAAGAAACCAGGAAATCGCTGAGATTCTGCACAGAGACGTGGAAAGAATTAGGATCACCTTCCTCATTCATAATTAATCACTGGCCGGATTACTAAGCACCAGTCCAGCTACATCATCATCATCATCATCAAGTACACAAAACTCATATCTAACCCGATCAAGGCCCTTTGAACTGACGCTGGTCATGTTAAGTGTTACGTTAACGAGTGGATGCAGTAAACTCTTGAAGATCTGAGTGATGGCATCGAGGTTTAGCTTAGCAGATGCTTCCAGCTGAAACATCAGCTCAGCTTTCTGCTCTGAGGTGAGCTTATCTAGGGCAAGCAGCTGAAAAGAAGCACAACGATTCAGATAAATCATCACAACACTAATGCAATGACTGATTTCAACCATGAAACTGCCCGGTTTAGATCACTTACCCCATCAAACTTTGGATTCAGAGCTATGAAATCTCCTAGACGTGCGCTAGCAGAGAACGATTGGAAGTTCAGCAGAAGCCATTGCCCAGCGCTGCTTGTACTGTTGACACAGCCAGCTTGAAAACAAAAACTCAACATGAGCTAATCAAGAAGCAAACTCCTCGTCGTTTTAACATGGACAAAACCAGTTACCGTCAGTTGTATTTCTCGCCAGAAAAGGTTTTATGAAGTTCTGATACACCATCCTTTGCCTTGCAGGACCAATCTGCAAGCTTAGATCCTTCACTCTGTAAAAACATGTGAATTAAGCTGATCTTCTCTGACAACAAATCACTAGAGAGAATAACAGCAGGATTTATGCATGCTAATACACACAGTTCTTGGAAGCTCTTGCAGGTGAGGTTGCTTTGACTCAGACAGGAGAGCGTGTCTCTGGACAGCGATGACAGGTGTGGACTGAGCTTCACTTGGAACCAGAGCCTCGCGAAATCCACATCTTTCAGTGAACCCACGATTGGGCCATTCGTCCTGACTTGATTGATGTAGTTCACAACATGACTGACATCAAGTCTAGATCTCTGTTTGGAGGATTAAAAAGGCACTGAGTTGATGACTTCCTTTTAAAAAAATAAGTAGTTTTAATGTGTTTGAAATATGCTGATGTTCTGTACCAGCAATGTGTACAACTCAAAGGAAGCGTCTGTAAATGCTTTGAGATTGTTGAGATTTCCCGGTGATACGTCTGAAAGCTGTATCCCGGAGCAGGCGAGAGTGTTGTTGAATGTTGACTGTGAGAACTGAAATAAGAATGAGGAAAAAATAACACAAATTATAGTATCAACATTCCACAAATAAAAGTGAAAAATAATATTGCCCACATCATATTACACCTAATAATAAACACTTACTGAGGAGCATGTGGAACCATTATTGGAAACGGTGCCTGTAAAAAGCAAAGACATTAAAAATAATAATACGAACAAAAGGCATAAATGAGTAATTAGACGGAAATATTAAACGTTGTGACAAAAGTATTCGGAAACGCACCATTTTGAAACTCCACCAGACACTTTAAAAGAAACAGAGAATAAATCAATCAAATCCATAAAACTGTTCATCGTTAATAGTAAATTATTCATCACTCATCTTCACACAATCAAGCAAGTGTTATTTCTGTCGACCCGGGAAAACTAGTTGGTGTGTGAGCACACTCTTAAAATAATGCTAATAAAAAAGTATTATGTAGATTTAGCAAAACTAGGAAAATGATTGAATATAGGTCATCTTGACTGATTATATTTAACAAGCAGCATCCACAAAATAATTCTGTGCAGAAAGTGTTCAATACCTGGCAATGTATCAGTTTGAGTAACCCTATAAAAGATAAGAGAGTAAGTGTGACTCTTAAAATCTATAATATAAATAAATAAATAATTTCTAACAGTAAAAAACAAAAACAGCGTTACTTACCCAAACAAATCAGCGCAGAGAGTTGAAAGTGCGCCATTCTCACACTGACACCACTCATCCTAACAAGACACAGTTGCACTGCTTTAATATTTTAAACTAACTGCATGAAAAGTATAATTTTAAATATGATTTATGAATTAAAATGATTATCCAACTATTCACATTATAACTATTGTAGTCATAATACATATTATTCGAACTATTAGATTTATCAAACATAGACAGTGTGAGCTTTACCTGTGGCAGGTGTGTGTGTGTGTGTCAGTCGGACAGCTCAGCAGCTGCACTATTAAATGAGGTATCAGAAGGGTGTGGGCCAACTAATGCAAACGTCAGTAAATACAAAACAAGAACAACTACTTCTGGAAAGGGGCAAAACAAGCAGGTGGGAATGTGCTGCATCGCATTCCGTTGCTTCCAAAATGTGTCTGCTAGATTAGGCAAGTCCCTTTTCAACTAACTGAGACACACCAATGACTTTTTATTAATTTATTTTTCCCCAGAATAGCCATGTTTTCTTTTTCTTATTAGATCAATCTTATGAAGTGTCTAAAGTTCATACAGGTAAAAGTTGCAGCTTTTTAAAATGTGCACTTTGCAATAATATCAAATGACAAAAGTTGAAAGTATGTTTTAAATCATTCTTCAATAATCTTTTGTTGGGCTTCTTAGAAGCACGTATAAAGTACTTGATTAGAATTTGAAACAAAGTGTGTTGATAAATTCAAATAGAAAAAAGCCCTAAAATTCTATTATATTTTTATAAATGTGTAATTATTACAAATATATTTAACTACATGACATGCAAGTTTCAATAGAGATGACATTAAAGTATAATTCACTTTACCAAATGCTTGTTAGAATATTCAGCAGTAAAGTTTATTATTATTAACAACAAATATCTTTTAAGTTATTACAAATATTGTAAGATTCTAATTTGGCTGTTGCCACGTGCATTGTAAATGTTTCACTGATAGACCCTTCTATTCGAAACATTAATAATCTATTTAAAAACATTTAAAGGAATAGTTCACCCTAAAATGAAAATTCTGTCATAATTTACTCACCTTCATGATGTTCCAAACTTATATGAATGTCTTTTTTCTACTAGACACATGAAGAATGCTGGTAACCAAATATTTGCCATTGACAAAGCATTGAAAAAATATACTGAGGAAGTAAGAAACTATTTGGTTACCAACTTTATTCAAAATATCTTTAGAAGAAAGAAACATGAGATTAGTAAATGATGACAGCTTTCATTTTTGGGTGAATGTAATGTCTTTTGTGATTACTCATGAATATAACATACAGGTCAATCACACACATTTACAGTATCTAATAAAAAAGCTAAACACTGTTTAGTCGCATCAGTAAGTACACTCTCCGAAATAAAAATATAAAAGCTGTCACTGGGGCTTTTCAAAAGGTACACTTTTGTACCTATTAGGTTCAAATATGCACACTTTAAGTACTAATATGTACCAAAATGGACTCTTTAGGTACACACATGTACCTGTTGAAAAGGTACCGCCCCCAGTGACAGCTTTTGTACCTTTTTTTCTGAGAGTGTAATTTACAAACCGTGTATAATTACACTAAGTGCTCTATTGTATGTTTTGCCAGCAGCTTAACTGAGCCTCAACTTCACACAATGGCATCTGGATGTTGTTCAAAGTGAATAAGTCAGGCCCCACTTACTGTACAACAACCACTGAATAAACAAACTTGCCAAACCCGCTTTCAGACCCAACCCACCTAAACGGATACAATACTGGCAGTGTTTTCTTCCTTTAGAACCCAGTGGAGGAGCAATTTTGTGTTGATGTGTTAAATTAAAGGTCTGGAACGGGTGTTTCTAACATCATCCTGCACACGATAAACAGAAAACAAAACTACAAAACAACAGCCCAACTACTGCAAAAATATCATCTTTCATTTACTTAATCTGTGATGGAATCTGTAAAGAAGAGAAACTGAAATATAATCTGTTCATAAGAACAGACATTCCGGATTTTTAAGCAATACATGTGCACTTGTGTGGAAAGACTTTTTCAGACAGTGACAGACAAAATCACAGATTGTAGATAACGTCAAACCAGAGCCATCTTTCAAATCTATGGAATCTCTTCTGCATTGAGTGCAAGTGGCTCAGAACAAAGACAAGATCATTTCAGGAAAAAAAGGGTATTTCTTAATGTTAACAACTCAGTGCATATGACAAATCTTGCAGTCATTGCCCGGTGACGACCTTTGTGGAAAAGCACTTCATTGTATTGAAAGTGCATTTGTAGTAACACATCTTAACAGTATATTTCAAAAAGATAATAATTAATGTAGTGCGTCACACAGATATCAGTAACATTAGGTGAATTTCTCCAGGTCTGTGAAATCCATGGATTCACTTTCATCTGACAAGCTTGCATGATTTATGACTTTAGGTGATCATAAATGTAAAATTATTGTTTTAATATGCTTTTGTTGTGCTTTGAAGAAAACATGTAAGAAGAAGCACTGTTGTTGTTTGATACATTTACACGTAAAGTTAATGTATTTTAGATGTACTAAATTAATGTAAACAAAGCTACCTAAATTAATGTATTATATATACCCACTTCATGACTATTTGTGAGTAATTACAAATATATTTAAAACATGACTTGCACGTTTGAAGAGAAATGACATTAAAGTATATTTAAGTTGACCATAAATGCTTGTCAGTACATTCCTCATTCATCAATTTATATTTAAAAGATGATAAAATTATAAAATTACATATAAAGATGTACTTATGCCCCCCCTGTCCAAAAAGCATAAGTGTCTGAAAACATTACAATCAGTTCAATCTAAAGTATTCTTCAAATAATATCATTTCTAAGTACTAAACCTACATTTGTATAATAATTCATTTGTGAACCCAATGCTAATGCATGCTTTATTGTGACCCTGCATCACATTGGAAACAGTTTGTGTGACTGTGTGAGGAAGAACATTCAGACACAGTATAACATATTCTGCTGACATAAACATGTTTGGATATGCGAGTTAAGATTTCAATTACTTCCCTTTATATATTGTTTGTATTGAATTAACCATTGCGTTTTTTACCTTTTATTCAAATGGTCAGTGATAAACAAAAATGTATGAATTATTATATATTTTTTTTTACTAACACTACTCAATCAGATATTTCTATTCATATTCCCTAGTAATGAATAGTAATGAATTATAGTATTTGATACCATTTAATTATAGTAATGAATGGGTTATTATGGCAACCAGGATTCATTTTGATTAAAACAAAATATTGTCTAGTATAAACAGTAATAATGTGAAATATTACAACAACTATTTTCAGTTTGAATATATATTTAAAATAAAAATACATTTAAAAATGTCATTTATTTCTGTGATGCAAAGTTGATATTTCAGCATCATTACTCCAGTCTTCAGTGTCACATGATCCTTCAGAAATCATTATAATATACTGATTTACTGCTTAAGAGACGTTTCTTATTATTATCAATGTTGAAAACGGTTGTACTGCTAAATATTTTTGTGGAAACTGAGATACTTTTTTCAGGATTCCTTGATAAATAGACATAAAGGTAACTTAATTGAAATATAATTTGTTCTGGAATGATCAAAAACGATATAAAACCGAACAATCAGCTTTTTTTTATTTGTAAGTGGCTCTGAACCACTCTGAAAACACCTGAAAACTAATCTCTTCCGTCTTCGCTTGACTTCCTCTCCCTGTCGAGCTAGTTTTGCTGTGAAAAATGCCTGAAATGTTGTATTACAAGCACTTCCTGTGACTATTTGCCTCTTTATAATGTATCGCTTATTGTGTTCCTCAATTGTAAGTGGCTTTAGATAAAAGCGTCTGCTAAATGAATAAATGTAACCAATAGTATTATTCCACTATGTAATGAATTCTCTTAAAAAGCATACTTTTAGACATGCTAACATCATACAGTCCACTTATTTTGTGCAGGGCTGGGGAGTAACGAAATACATGTAACGGCGTTACGCATTTAAAATACTAAATATGAGTAATTGTATTTCGTTATAATTACACTTTAAATAGGTGTAATCAAATTACAGTTACATCCGAAAAGTATTTTAGATTACCAAAGTGATTACTTTGAATTTTAATTAAATTTATTAATTTCATATTTAAGTAAACAGTTTTAGGATTTGAACCAGTAAGGCAACTGATTCTCTGTTGAAAATAAAGCCTGCTTGCAGTCGTCTGTTCATTTATCAACTCGTATGAGAGTACGCTCATCATCACGACACAACAGAAAGCCATTAGCGTAATGCATTTCTCTCGTGGACTGGAAATACAAAGATTAGTTTATAAATCTGAAAAAGGACGTAACATCAGTGCAGTGCAATGCTAACCTGCAACAAAATTTCTCTCAGCATCAAAGGATTCAACGTCTAATCTGAAAAAGTTGTTCTTGATCTTTGAACATTTTTATCCAGTAACTCGTTTTTCTATTTTCTCATATTTTGAGTGTTGAATGGTTATCATTACGTTTAATATTTCTAAGAATTTAATTGAAAATGGCACCAAATTATCCTAAAATTCACACTTTGCATCAAAAATGAAAGTTTATAAAGTCAAACGATCGCTCGGTGTGCTTTTCAAGTAAATGAATACAAAAGTAACTTCAAGATTAATACATTCTTAAGTAAGTACCAGTATACTCAAGTAAAAGAGTACAAGTACCATCTTCTACTCAAGTAAAAGTACCATTACATTAATACAATTTTACTTAAGTACAAGTACCAGTCTAAACATCTACTCAAGTAAAAGTACCATTACATTAATACTTAAGTACAAGTATCAGTCTAAACATCTACTCAAGTAAAAGTACCATTACATTAATACAATTTTACTTAAGTACAAGTACCAGTCTAAACATCTACTCAAGTAAAAGTACCATTACATTAATACAATTTTACTTAAGTACAAGTACCAGTCTAAACATCTACTCAAGTAAAAGTACCATTACATTAATACAATTTTACTTAAGTACAAGTACCAGTCTAAAATCTACTCAAGTAAAAGTACCATTACATTAATACAATTTTACTTAAGTACAAGTACCAGTCTAAACATCTACTCAAGTAAAAGTAAAAGTACTACAATTTTACTTAAGTACAAGTACCAGTCTAAACATCTACTCAAGTAAAAGTACCATTACATTAATACAATTTTACTTAAGTACAAGTACCAGTCTAAAAATCTACTCAAGTAAAAGTACCATTACATTAATACAATTTTACTTAAGTACAAGTACCAGTCTAAACATACTAAGTAAAAGTACCATTACATTAATACAATTTTACTTAAGTACAAGTACCAGTCTAAAAATCTACTACAAGTAAAAGTACCATTACATTAATACAATTTTACTTAAGTACAAGTACCAGTCAAGTAAAAGTACCATTACATTAATACAATTTTACTTAAAAAGTACCAGTCTAAACATCTACTCAAGTAAAAGTACCATTACATTAATACAATTTTACTTAAGTACAAGTAAGTACCAGTACCATTACATTAATACAATTTTACTTAAGTACAAGTACCAGTCTAAAAATCTACTCAAGTAAAAGTTAAAAAGTAGCTCATTTAAAATGTACTCAGAGTAAAAATTACTTAGTTACATTTTAACAGTGGGAAGGAGGCAAAAATTGAGATCGGCCAAAGGTGTCAAACTCAGTTCCTGGAGGGCCACAGCCCTACACAGTGTAGATATAACCTCGAATTAAACACATCTGATCCAGTTAAATCTAATAATTTAGGCTTATTTGAAAACCACATGGTAAGTGTGTTGGAGCAGGGTTGGAACTAAACTCTGCAGGGCTGCGGCCCTCCAGGAACTGAGTTTGACACACCTGGGATAGACCTATAAATCTCAAACTAGTTTTAATTTAAGGAATCAGTTACTTAGAATAATAAGACATTTGGGCTGTTACCAGGCAAATTAAATCAGTATCAACTTAATTTATAAGTTGTCTGCTAGTTCGGTCTCCCTAAGCAAACACAGCTTACACTGCATAATAGAGCATGAATATATGGCCAGGGGTTCACTTAATTTCCTTCGAGTTCAAATTCAGCAGATTACGACAGGGTTTGGTTTTCAGCTGGGTCTGCATCATTAACACCTGTCTTGTGCGTCTGCATCTTTCTTGTGATTTTCTTGTGATTATTTACTGCAGTAGTTTCCAGGGAGCGATTTATTAATTTTTTACTCAGTAATTAATGTGTTTTAAAATGTAGCAAAGTACAATACTTCAAACTAAATATACTTAAGTAAAAGTAAAATTACAGAGTTTAAACGTTACTTTAAAAAGTAGAAGTACACAAAAAAGCTACTCAATTACAGTAACGCGAGTAAATGTAATTCGTTACTTTCCACCTCTGGATCTGGGGAATGTTTCCCAAAAGCATCATTAGTGAACTGTGGTTGTTAAATTACGTTGAACTACAACGACATGACTTGCAACCATAGTCGCTTTGGGAAACGAGCCCTGTCAATTTTGACTCTTTGATTCTTTTGTGCCGATCGCTTCTCCATAGAGACGATTATGAAGTAATCACTTAAAGTTTGGTCCATTCTTTAAACAAATCTATTGTATCACTTGGAGAACTGTGCCAGTTGTTTTTTATGATATGTTTGGTGTGTTTGGGTTCGTTTTGAAGCTTGGAAACAGCACGGAATCCCATTCATTGTATTCAAATTGAATTTATATTGATTGGTAGATTTAAATGGCATAACATTTATTTCTTGTTCATAGAAATGCAGTAGAAAAAATGCAAAGAAAACAAATCTTATGACTGGTAGATGTCACTTTTATTTAGGTTACATAGCTTAAGTATTTCAAAGTATGCTAAAGTATTTAGATTACGTTACTAAACCTGAGTAATCTAACGATTAACATTACTGATGACTTTTTAAAGCAAGTATTTTGTAATCTGTAGTGAAAAACATTTGAAAAGTAACCTTCCCAGCCCTGATTTTGTCTTGGTAAAAAACATGATGTAAAATATTGCTGGCAAGGGTGCAACAGATGTCAATTAAATGACATGACAAAAACATATCTATAACCATGTCTGTGCCCTGTTACTGTCACAAGATGTTTTCAGGAAGTACACCAACTATGCATTCAGAGCATTAAAAACACAGACTACACACTTTTCATACATTCAGCTGTCTGGCAGTGTAAGAAACAGGTGTATCTGGTTATGCATTTCTCAAATATTTTAGGACTGGGGTGACGCATGGTCACAGATCATTTGGATAAACCGATAGAGATAAATTTGTACCAGCACAAACAGATCAAACACTCCTCCCCATCACACACCAAACTGCTCTGCGTACGAACAGAAACATACAAAAAGGGTTGTAGTTAGGATGACATAAAATCTATTTACATGTTTACAACTTTTGAACGGGGTCATTTTATAAATTCAACTATTATTTTATCTTGTGGACTACATGTAAACATATTTTATGTGAAATATCTTATTCAGGTCAGTACTAAATAAACAATAGCATGCATTTTGTTTATGATCCCTCTTTCTTGGCAAAATAATCAACATTTTGCAGATTCTGCAAGGTGTATGTAACTTTTGACTTCAACTGTATATATATAATCTGATAAGTATATAATATATATATATATATATATATATATATATATATATATATATATATACATGTAGGCATATTTTCCATTCCTCATGTCAGCGATAGTGATCAAAACCGGTCTCTTTTTTCCTTCTTAACCTGAGCTGTTCACCTGTGATCCACGACAACAGCAGATTTTTGGAAAGCAACTACTCAAGTAGCAAAGAAAAACACATTTAATGTACTGTTTAATTGCAATTGAAATAATACATCTGAGATATATCGGTTTAATTAATCAATAAATTAGTTCAAATGGAAGCTTTTTAGCTATTTGAGGTTAAATAAAAGGGGGACATGATTGATTTGCATGTAAATAAAAACATTTACACAAAATAGAAAAAAGTACTTAAGTATTATTTTGCTGCATATATCCATGAACCAGCGGTGTAATGGTTTAATATTCAGAATATTTGAATGTAGTTTTTTCTCATTATGTAATATACTCATATTTTCATTCAGAGGCACTATCACTAGTTGATAAACGCTTTAGCCATCAGAAAATATTTTAACAAAAATGCTATGGCTCAACCATATACAGCTGTATAATCTTTCCAATAAAATATCATTCTTAATACTAGTTATAGCTAAGGGGGTGATGCATCTAACATTCCCATAATAAATAATACGTTAAGGACTAGTTCACTCAAAAATGAAAATTTTCTGACAATTTACTCACTCTCAGGCCATCCAAGTTTGTTTCTTCATCAGAACAGATTTGGATAAATTTAGCATTACATGAATTGCTCACCAATGGATCCTCTGAAGTGAATGGGTGCCATCTAGGATGGGCATTTTAAGAAAAAGTAATATTCGATTATCGCTGGGTATTATTCGATTACTATTCGAAAATCGCACCCCTCCCGCGTTAACTTTGTGGTTTATTATTTTGAGTTGTTTGGGATAACAAACGGCCCTCTCACAATATACCCAGCCATTGCGCACGCGCGCACACACACACAGTTCCGTGCTCCGGCGCAGTTAGCGCTCACACTACATGTGTGCCGCGCCCGAGTCCAACTGAACCGCACTCTGGCCCACCTCTAAAAACCAAGCCAGGGGCGCAGCCATCATTTCAAAATGTCTATAACCTGTTTTTTTTCAGTTAACCCTTGTCTAATTGACAGGTTTTATTTGTAATCATACATTTTTGCTTAATATGCTTTATGATTATAAAACAGAAGGAAAGAGAGGAGAAAGAAAGATGTTATTCCAGGCAGCTTTTTTTTCTCTGCATATAATTAACATCAAAAACTTGCTAATTATTCAACAAGAGCAATAGACAGAGTCACTCAACATTGTGCAACACTATTCGGATTCCACATGTCAACTTACGCTGCTTGACTTTTTCGTAGTGAAGTGTTTTTTGCCGCTTTGAACTCATCGTGACCTCTATGAATGTTGAATACAGCGCGGGACCGCGCGTGCGAGCTAGGGCGTGTCGTGACGTGACAAACTGAATGACTGATTGCCGTGGAAACGTAAACGTCATTTATAGACTATCTAGTCTCTTTGAATTTTAAATCATTCTGCATTTATATATATTGCTCCATTAAAACCTCGACATGTCGAGAACACAACTGTCAAATGAAAAAGTGCGGGTGACGAATTTACTTTTTATAAAAAGTGGGGGGGGGACACGTCCCCCGCGTCATCTACGCCCCTGCAACCAAGACAGGGCCTGCTGAAGCGATCACATTAGTCAAACGAACAGGGCTTTGGCGCTCAGACACGCTCGGGCACAGTTAAATAATATTTATATTAAACAAATCCATCATTTGTAATAAAGTATTTCAACTTTAAGCCATCTGTTCAGTCCAAAATATGAGTGCATCTACTGTTGTCCTCTAGCATCAAAACCCACCGACATGTTGGTTTAGAAGTGTTTTGGACTGTTTTCACGTGTGAACGGTACTTGATCTGTGCAGACTTCTCTCCTCATTCAGACAAAGTGACCTTTTCACTGGAGAAATCAATATTATTGACAGAGGACTCATATTTTAGCAGTAAGCAAAGGTTTAAAGTAAAAAAAAAAATTCCTGTAATGAAGAATTCGTTTCTTACAAACATACACATTTTCACTTCACATGATGTTGACTGGACTAAATTAATGTCATTACTTGTGAATTGTGATGTTTATATCAGCTGTTTGGACTCTCATTCTGACGGCACCCATTCACTGCAGAGGATCCATTGGTGAGCAAGTGATGTAATGCTAAATCAACATCTTGGATGGCCTAAAGGTGATCAAATTCATTTTAGGGTAAGCTATTCCTTACTACGGAACTAGATACATATACACTGAAATATATGGTTTAGGAATAATTTAAATTGTGAGCTGATACAGAGTTTGAGAATTAAAAATGTAAGTATACAGTCAAATTTATTACAGAAATGTCACTGAAATTCTTCCGTCCTTTGGGCTTTATTGAATTCAAAACTGCTTATCATTGGTTAGAACCATGTTTGAAAAAACAACATGCAGGATCAGATTAGTCAATCATCAGAAACTTAGTTAAATGACTGAGTATTAAGGGCACATCAACACTGTTTTCCCTAATATCGCATCTGATTTGAGAGACTTGGAGCCTGAGATGTTGCTGTATTTAACCATGAAATATTAAGATATTGCCTTTGTCAAAGTATCATGTGGTTAAAAGTAGAGGCTGAGCAACTGTACTCTTGGCTTTTGGGTTGTAATTCTCCTGCTGTCAAAGCAAAATGAGATGAGCTCTCCGTGTGCTATTAAAAGTCTTGAAGAAAATGCATAGAATACATTTTTTGAAACATAAAATGCAACAATATTCTTTTCACCTGGATTAATACCATATTTGAGTGTTACATCAATGCTGTTTTTCATGTAAACTATAATCCGTGCAATGACAAAAGCTGATTGTAAAATGAACAACTGAGTGAACTATCAACTTTGGCGAGATTGCTTGAGTTGTATGGTAAACCGAGGAGTATACTAGAGAAAATCTTTCTACTGCATCGATCATTTTCCTTAAATAATTTTTATTTCTGTCAGAATAACTACGAGAAATGTATATGCAAGTTCTGTACAATTTTCTGCTTATGCTTGGGATTGCTTTAAAAAAAACGAGTGGTGAAACAGTTTGAAAAACGGGATGCTGACACTTAGTGCACTTAAAACCCCCAAAATATTTAGTCCAACAGCAATCCTTCGGTTTGCTCTGGATATACTTCAGAAAAATCTGTTCTTCAGATTATGTTGTTGGCTCCAGTTAATGTTTTCCATCTTTTGATCTGAATCCCAATTCTTCAGTGTCTATAGAGGCACGTTAAAAATACTGCCATTTTCCGAGGACTGTGTCTTTGATTGCATCAACAAACTGTGCAGGCACCCAGTAGACCCAATATTGTGAGGCTTCTGTCGGACCCAGCTGAAATGCCTAGGGTGACAAACAAACAAACAAGCATATTTATATAGATAGATAGATATACACATTATTTGACAGAAAGTGTTTTTGTCTTACAGCAGCACAAAAAAAAAAGTTTAAGTAAAACAATCTGTTTGAGGAAAAGAGATAAAGTGCATAGTTTGTTAGAGATGTTGCGATAAACACATACCATCATATTATAGTCCTCGTGACCCTCTATTGGCTCAGTCACAACATTTTTGATGGAACCCATCGGGATTTTTTCTGTTCTTTCTGCAGGTCAGTAAAAAAAAAAAAAAATCAACATAGGCATAAACAGAGTATTACATAAGCATAAACCGAGTATTATGGATAAATGTTTACTGAAATGATGAAATCACCTTTTGTTCCGATCCACAACTGATCCTGTTCCAGTTTAAATGTGAGTCGTAATTTTCCGCCAGATTTGTTGTACATTCCTGATAAAGGCACTGTTGGCAGACGCTCCTGTTCAACAAAAAAAGAGATCACTCAGATGTCATTAGCGTGCACAAGGAACTTATTCTGCGTCCTTAAAAGAACCTTACAGCTGGGGAAATGAAGGACATGATCACTAAACCACCATGCACATGATGCTGTACACACACAAACACATTGCGCCTCATTCATGAAACACAAGCAGAACTCATTTCTGTGTAAAGCCGAGCTGATGTAAACTTTCGAATTCATGAAAATGTTTGTATTTTCAAAATGTTAGTTGGTATGAAAGGAATGTGTACCTGCTTCCCACCAGGCGTAAACGGTGCGCAAAAAGTTCGGTGTTCTTTTTGGCAAACTTATGACACTGAATTTTAATACACTTTTTTTTGCAGCCGTAAATAGAGGACGGGGGGGACAAAAGCCTCGATCAGACTGTCTGCCCAAATCCGATAAACTCATTTTTCTAATACAGTAGGTTTAACATGTATATATTTAACATCTTTTGTTGTTTGATTAACATTAATGAGACAGACAGTATTTAATTAGGCTGCAGTCCCTTTAAAACCGAATGAATGTAATATACTGACACATATCAGATTTTCACCCCCCTGTTTATGTTAACTTAAGCCTTAACCGACTGTATTTACGTGAGATACTCCACACGATATTTTGACAGCTGTGTGTATCTGACAATTAAGGCGCAAGGAGAACTGATCGCACACGTATGTCTAAAAGATGTCTGTTAAAGATCTCTTGATCTGGAAAGCATCTGCTGTCAAGAAACATCTGACAGACGTCTTTAAGATGTCAGTTTTACATACATTCTAAATCACAAACATATTAAAGACATCTAAAAGATGTCTATCTGACATCAAAAAGGAAACATCTTATAGACGTATTGCAGACGAGCAATCACTCTAAAAAATATGTCATGCAGATGCCAAATTGACGTTTTTGAGATGTACGTGTGCTATCAGGGGAACTGGGATCGCGCGGGTTCAAGTTAATCGATAAGTTGTGATTGGATGGTAATTTTGTTCTACGACAAGCTTGGTTACCTTTGATTAAGCTGTTTTTGTGTTACAGAACACTTCTACTACTCGCTCTGATCACCCAGTCATAAAGAAATTTGGAAATACGGGACAAAACAGGATTTTTTTCAAATTAAGTCGGGACATTAAAAATAGAGCGGGGAAAAATGGGACGTCTGGTCACCCTACGGAGAAGTCAATATTACTGGTTACTGCTTTTTATATATATTACATGTAAAAAAAAATAAGATAGTAGTAATATGTTGCTGCCGTAGATATTTCAAATCATAGCACCTCCCAAAGCATGCGTCTAAGCTGGAAAAACACTGTGCCACCAAAACGTTTTCAAGCGCCATCAGCTGGTCGTTTTAAAAAAAACTTTTTTTTCAGCTGGCTAAAAACTCTTTGGTGGACACGAGGTTATTGAATATTTATTGTTAGGCATACGGCCTATTAGTCTTTTTTGCATTTATGCAATATACTGGAGCCAAACACCCACAAAAGATCATTTAAAGCCATTATTGTATTAAATGCAATGCGTATTAAATAGACATAACAAAAAGTACCTTTAGAAAGAAATCTTTTGATTCATGAAATTGTATTACACAAATGTTTAGGCTACAAGAGCCTAATATAAGCCATGGAACAAACTAAACATAAGAAATATCTTTGAGAAAGTCATTCATTCGATTTGTTCAAACGGCTGATGCATTCAGAAACCAAACTCCGCTGCGTGATGCTCAAAGACGCAAAACCGTTCTGCTATGGCTTTATAGTTAATATGTTTTCTTGGCAAAATTGAGCAATAACAGACAACATTGTGTTTAAAATAAAACAATATTAACTTCTTATTTACTAAACTGTTGTTTGAAATCAGATTTACACTATTCACAAAAACTAAAAGGGACATTTCTGTCCCAATATCTTGAATTTTAGGGGCCCATAACTGCCTTTATGGACTATATTACGCAGTGAGTTGCTGCACTTCATCATGTTTATCAACGGTCAACAGGTCTAGGCCTGGGCCAGTGCATTAACTGCATTCAAATATTTTAATCACATTATTTTTTTCATAACCAATTAATTAAATTAACAGCCCAAATACGTATAAAATTCATTTTGTATGGCATATGTGCAATGATCTGGCACAGTCTAATCATATCCTATGCCTCACAGGTTTTACATACCTTCACTCCTTTTATAGATGGCATGACATCATCTGGTTTTCCTTTGTCCAAAACTTTTCTATGTTGCTGAGAAAAAAAGCATCCACAAGTACATTTATCAAATATAAGTACATAGATATATTTATAGGAATTCTTTTCATCATAACTTGCTAGAGTCCACATTTTGTAAATAGGTTTCCCACCCACCTTTTGCCTGCACAACGGCTCCTTTTTGTTCTCCTCGGCTTTCACCTCTTGCTGAATAACTTCTTTTGGTGTATTTACAGCTAGTACATCATTTATTGTAGAGCCAACCACCATAATCTTTGCACCATTTGTAACTTTGATTTCTCGAAGCGTCTTGTCCTCTGGAAGCAGTCCTTTGTACATCACTTTCTGCATAGCAGGTGGAAGACCTGATAACCACACAAAACACACACACAAAACATGTGTTCAGTAATTTCAATAATTATATAATATGACGGTTTCATATTACATTACATCATGAAGTCTCACCATGAAGCATTTTAATGATGTTTTAGTAGTGACATGAGACAGACCAAGGGATTTTTGTGCTCAAAAAGAACAATATACAGTACAAAAAGAACAATTTGATAGTGAGGTTTGGAAACACCAACTATTTATTATTTACTGCATTTTAATATGATAGTAATTGCTGGAGGATGTGCATTCTGGGATGCTTATGAACTCTTTTGAAACTGATTAACAAATCTGACCATATATCTTTACATGGGATTGTTTTTACTTGGATAACGGATAATGACAGACTCTGCCAAATTAATTTAAATACTGACGCTATTGTCTACTGTAAACCTGCTTTACAGCTGGAACTGAATTCGTTTCATAATTGGTGAAACAATTTTATATTATCCTCAGAAGAGGACAAACAGGAACGTTCTCCATGGTCTCTCCTTGACTGACCTCAGTGAAACACAAAGTCATACAGGTTTGAACGACATGACATGATTACCAGTGAGTGTGTGGATCTTCTCTTTCAGTTTAGCACCGGTGCCATCTAAAGGCATTTTAAGGTCATATTTGTTTTTGTTCCAAATGATTTTCACTTCCACCATCTCCTTCCCCTCGTCACTTTCCTCTCCATTGCTGACAGCATCGGGCTGAGCTGATGTGCTTTCACCATCGGCAAGAGATGCTTGTTCAGTCTCTGCTGCATCTTCTTGTCCAGCAGCTTCGCACAACACTTCTGGTACCTTCTGCGTGACCTCGGCCTCCATTCCTACTACCTCACTTCCTGTGAAAACAATTATCAGATGAGGAATCATATTAAGGAAATTTAGTTTTCAAGGTGCAAATATTGACTTGTTTCAGAGCACTGATATGACAATGTCAAACTGTAATATTAAAATAAAACAAACTAATCTTCATAGGACAATACTTCATAACCATTAAGATACACGGCTAATATTAACACTTCTGAGAAAACTATGTAACTATCAAAACCTTACAGATAAAAGTCGAATTTGTGTTTTTATTCTACAGTCCCATCCATTACTTGCACGTTTTACTTCTCAAATAGTCCTAACTAACGTTAGACCGTCCCAACAGATTTGAAAAGCTAACTGACTAGCTGCTGTCCAACGGCTCAGAAATATTCCCTTATCGTCATTTGAACCCAACTGTTGAACTAAGACCAGTGACTGTAAGCATGAGCGGCTCGACAGACTCATCGGTAACTTAGCCAGCCCGCTGTGCTAATATTCGCAAGACTGTGTCTCAAAATTGTCTCAAAAAAATCTATGTAACGTTAGACAGCATCTTTGCGTACACTGGGTTCGATTGTAACTTTCGTTTAAACGTTCCAAATCCTTCCGCGATGCCCATGAGCGTTAATCGAAAGTTCCAGAAATGGATCAAACGTTTCAAGCATCCCTCAAAATGCTGTCTAGGTAGACTGCTCTCTAGATTTTGTAACACAACCGAAGTTTTCGACATGGCTAATCACAGAATATATAGCTATTATTTCAACCTGACAAGTTAAAAGAGCGTCCATTCAGTGTAATACGAGTGTCCAATAACTGGAACCTATGTAACACGCCGTAAAATAACGGTGCAAATGGCATTTAAGTACGTTTTCACACTACCTACCATCTTGCGCCGCCATGATGATTGTGTACAATATGAGGAAAGGCTTCTGGGAAAGAGCGTGCTTGTCAGTGAATGAGCTCCGCGGCTTCCCGTAGTGACTTTGCGATTTTAAAATCTGGTTAATGAAACGTAACGTGGACTTTTTTGCAACTATAAATTCAGTAATGGAATGGACAAAATTCTGACTTATTTAACAAAAAAAAAACTTTTCTAATTTGGCAAAAACGAATTTATACCCAAATAACCTTATTATTTTTTAGTGACTCTTTGAAAAATAGACAATTCTTCTTAAGTTTTTTTTATTGCTATTCCTTGCAATATTTTACATTCATAAATGTACATTTCAAGAAATCTGACGATTCTTAAAAAAAATTAAATCTTATTATTAATTCTACGGTGTGGCCTAATACTATAATTTCAGGAATTGTATGTATTGTGAGCCTCGTGGAATATTCGTTTGTCTTTTTGCTTCTAAATTGCATTCTTTGTCGCAAACTCAAAAAGAAAAGAACACAACGAGGATCCCAGATGTGACGCAGCCTCTCAACGTTCGATGATTTGCACATAATAGCGATCGACTCGCGCTCTGCGGATATTGCTTAGAGATCTACGCTTGATCTCCGCGTACACTTACCCTACCTTACCTTAAGGGGTTGGTGATCTTTCAGCACTTACACAATCGACAACCTTTGGAAGCAATATGTAAACAAGTGCAGATGATTCCGCGCACACTCTAATGTTCATAAGTCATAAAGTTAATCGCTGCTGCTTTTAAAGATCGCGCGTGACCGATGCAGCAGCAACAGCGTGTTAAAAGTTAGGCTTTATGAATCGGGTAAGTTATTGCAGACGTGATACAGTGTTATTGACAGCATGTGTAACTAACTAGCACAATGTTGTAGCTAACCTCAAGGATACAACTTGAAATGTATTAAATAGCTTAACGATACAAAGAGAATTTATGAGATCATCGTCAACATTTTACACAATAAATCCAAGTAGCATACTGTACAGGCTAGGATCTATCTATCTATCTATCTATCTATCTATCTATCTATCTATCTATCTATCTATCTATCTATCTATCTATCTATCTATCTATCTATCTATCTATCTATCTATCTATCTATCTATCTATCTATCTATCTATCTATCTATCTATCTATCTATCTATCTATCTATCTATCTATCTATCTATCTATCTATCTATCTATCTATCTATCTATCCTTCTGAACATCACATGGATTCTGCATTCCAGTAACTTTCATCTCATGCTTGATGGTCACGAGGCGCGTGCACGTCTGTGACCACGAACTTGTAGTCGCTACTGTTATGGATATAATGTAATAATAGTCTAATATACATGCTCTAGATCACTAATTACTCAACTGTTTGGCTTGTTCTCTAACAGTTAGCTTTCCTGGATGCTGATTTATTTACACGGACAAAGACACTCGCTGAAACTCTGGCATCTTACATGAGGACTTAAATGAGCTGAGGATGGCGGATATTAGGACGTATAATGTCGTTATTTTGGGAATAGGATTTTTGCTCATTTTTACAGCCTTCACCACCTGCGGTAATATCGAAGTAAGTTGTGTTTCATTCTTATTGCATGCTATAGAAACTATAAGACTGAGAGGTATGATGCATTATGCTGCTGTTTCAAAATATGCCTGAAATGTTTATTTTTGTTGTACTGACATTTTTACCGAAAAGCCTTTAAAGTCTGAAGCAGTTTTTATTAGCAATAGTTTCTGTAAAAACTAAAGTTAGGCTATATATTGTGATTTTATTCACACAGTTTTATTGCAGTAACAATACCAGGGTGCCATGATAAATAGCTAGTGCTTTTTTCAGCTTAAGTTTTTTTGTGAAAAATGACATTCAATAAAGTTGTTCAGTTGGACTATCTGAAAACAGTCTATTGTTGAGGTAAATCTGGGTCAGGCGCATCTCGTGTTTTTGATTTCCCATCAGTCAATGAATTATCCTGCATGACTAATGGGAGAAACTAATTCAGATGTCAGGGTGGACTCATGTTAACCCCACAGAAAAACCCACACTCAATAATCTCATAAGATTGAACACATATTGAATAGATTCAGTGCAACATTAACCATCTTTAATATATTCACAATGACATAATAGTAGTTCACATATCAAGCAGTGTTCTGCCGTATACATGCTTCATGTACTTCAACTCTTTTTAAATAGCATTTTTAATAACTTTTTCAAAAACATTTAGTTATAATGAGTTAGTATTGTACTACTTAATGTATTTATTTTACTTTTTGTTTTACTTTATTTGACATGCTACAGGGCTGTCAACAGCTAAATGTTTGCTTATTTATTTATTTCCTTTTAGCAAACAGTGGTGAAAAGCTTGAATAGCACTAACTTCACTGGGAGTGGGTATCACAGGTAAGATCTCAGTCAGTCCCTCACCTTTTCTATATCCCATATTCATAATTTAGAGATTTATGATGGATATGCAAATATAATATGCTGCACTGTAAAAAAAAAAAATGCTTGCGCCATTGTGTTACAACATATTTGTTTCAATCTAATTCAACAAATCATTATGTTTATTTTACTTGATTTATTGAGACTTCATAGCTTTAACTCGGTTTTCTTCATCGGTAATTAGATTACTGTAATTAGTAATTAAAGTGGTTGAAGAAGTGTGTCGAACTCATCATAGTAAGTTGGCACTAGTTTGATTAATTAATCAATTAAACTTATTTCAGTTGAACACTGGTGACTTTGTAATTGTGACAAAAAGATGCAAAAGAGACCATATGCAGTAGTTTAATGGTGCATTATTTCACACTGCAATATGAATGATAAGAGAAGTTAGGCTAAAAAGTGATATCACATTTTCGTATGTCAGAAATTGAAGGTGCTGCAGTATAAATTCTATGTGTATATATGATGAAATCGGATATCCAATAATTTTCCCTTTTTCTTTGCAGCCTTGGGATAATATATGGAGTTTTTTCATTCTGTAATTTGTTAGCTCCCACTATCGTTGCAATAATCGGACCACAGTTTACAATGTTCTTGAGTGGAGTTCTTTATAGGCAAGTATCTCAGATTTCTTTGTGACTGTTCATCTTCTAGTCATCATGCCACCATTGTCTGTGTTGTTGACTTCTGTGTGTTTTTCAGTGGTTATATAGCTGTATTCATCATTCCGTCCACATGGTCCTTTTATTTCACATCAGTGGTGATTGGCATTGGAGCAGCCAGTAAGTAGATACTTAAAACACACAATCACATCCATAGTGTGTTTAAGTTCATATTTCATCACCTGCAAGCTAATAATTGACTTAATAGTTCACCCAAAACAGTTCAGCCAGTTATCACCCTCAGGCCATCAAAGAGTTGTTCATCAGATCGATTACTGAATGATAATGAATGAAATGTTTTTTTCTCATTAAATACAAAGTATGTATTTGTATGCAGTGCTGCAACATTTTCTCAGTCAGTGTGGTTAGTCTTTTGTGTACAGTACACACTTCTACAGGAGTAAGTGTTTCACTTATTACATTTCTTGTTATGGTAGAGGCAGGTAGTTGCCGCTCTGAGATTGCTGCTCAGAAAAATGTAGTATAATTGCATTTTGTTACACTGTTGAATCCATTATAGTCAGTCAATATGAATTGCAGGCAATCATTTAAATGACAGTTAAAGGTTATTAAGAGGTATTTATAATTAAGTAGTGCAACATGGCTCATATTAGCGCTAAATTCATTTTTAATCATCATTCTAATTGGCGCAACGTGCCTTTTTCTATCCACAGTGCTTTGGACAGCTCAAGGGCACTTTCTAGTGGAGAACTCGGATGCTTCCACCATCAACATGAACACAGGATTGTTTTGGGCTTTACTGCAGTGCAGGTCAGGAAGAGACAGCAGCAAACACTTACAGAGAATCAGTTTGATGCACAATTAACCCGGAATTATATATAATCTGAGATTCACTTTAATATATTACCTGTGATCATCAGCTGTAAACTAATATGGAATGTTTGGAGTCAAATAAATAGATATTTATCAGCAGCATCCAGATTAATAACTCCGTCTCTTAAAGCTGTAAAATAAAATAAACGTGTTATGATTAGCCTAACTTACAATGTTTTTATTCACATTAACTTTCAACGTTAAATTCACATTAAATATAAAGTCAGTCGTATTAAAAATATGTTATGGCATGACACCCATATTGGTTAATTAAGTGAACAGACAGGTTATTATGCATAGTTAATAGATTACATTATTTAGGATTCTTTGACCATCGCCCACTAGATCTACTAACATAATCTATAAAGATATTTCATGATATAGTTGATGCGTTTTGGAAATGTTTCGAATAAAAAAAATTATAAAATAAAACATAAGTGCTGTTGTGGCTGCTGTGTGTCACATGACGACCCCCCCCCCCCCAACTCGTGCCCCCTCAATAATAATGAGTGCATGACGCCCCTGATCTCCGTTTGCATTGAACTTCCAGCGCCGCACCTTTGCAGATGTTATTTATGCTCAAATAGCAACATTACACACTAATTAACATTAAAAAGGTGACCTTGCAATCAACCACCTCTTTAATATGTCTATAGTTTTATACATTTGACTTCAGTTTTAGTTTAGCACATAATATAAATCTTCATGACAAAGAGATATGTTGACTTGGCAGCTAGTTTTAGTGTTTAAAATAATGTTTTTTTTTTAAATAATGTAGTTTTTTTATATATAGTTATGTAAGTTATGCAAACTTAACAGCACCTAAACCTGTCCATGATTCCTGTATGAAAAGTTGTGTTTGTGTTTTCTTTCCAGTATGTTGTTTGGAAATCTATACGTTTATTTTGATTGGAAAGGAAAAACGGAAATTTCAGGTAACATGACGGTTTGAAAATTGTGTTTTGATAAAAGCTTGATTGTGTTCACTCTTTTATTTAACTTAAGTTAATCAGCACTTATTTAATCACTGCTAACCACAATATATACTAACTCTCAAATGACAAAAATATTTCAAATGTAAGCATAAATCGAGATTTAGTTTTTGTCTCCACAGATAGAGACAGAAAGACTCTGTTTACTGCTCTGCTGGTTATCTCAGCTCTCGGGACACTGAGTTTTCTTGCACTGAGGAAGGTCTGTCAGCAGGAAGAGGTTCTCTCTGAAGAGGAGGGCCAATCTCTTTTATCAACAAGATTGAAGTAAATGCACTCATTCATTTAGTGAATCATGATGGTGAATGGGAGTTTCCACATTGCAACAAAAACAAAATAAGTTGTACATTTCCTTTCACAGATCCAACAATAAGGTTTTGTTCTGCTTCCCAATCTGGCCAGATTAATACTTGTCCCGCTGATATTTTAATGTACCAGCACAGAAAAAAAATTGAATGTGTTATTTTATCTTCTTCATTTTAACCGACTAAATTAAATACAAATACAAAAAATAATTTTAATTGGTTTTTAGTGTTCAATAATTACTGGAAATGATAACCATGATAACCCCAACTATAAATTCATAAACTTTTGCTGTAAAACGATGGTGATTTGCTACTTACTGATTCTTATTGTTTGATTTATCTTTGGTAGCTGATATAAATTGTTGTGTAATGTTATTTTAGATATAAACAAAGAGCGACGTCTGCTGTGGCGGAAGCTAAAACAGAGTTTAGTAAGTGCATTTGGCTTAATTTTCACATTTGTAACATGATCTGCTATTTTTTTTATAAAATTATTTAATCAAAGAATTATTAAACAAATGGTCAAATTGGACACCCATTCTAATGCTTCATGAGTTATTTTTTATTTTATTCAAACGCATCTTTTCCCCCTTCAGAGACGATTTTGGAATTCCTCAAAACAAAAACCATATTGTTATTAAGTTTCTGCATGGCATACACTGGTAAGGACATCACTAAAGGAAACAGCCGTTCATTCCATGAGCATTTGAGCATGATGAGTATGTTTTGATTGCTGCTGTCTCATTGAAGGTTTGGAGCTGTCATTTTACAGTGGCGTCTATGGAACCTGCATTGGAGCCACGACACACTTTGGTGATGCAGCAAAAGGCTTAATCGGCATCTCAGGCATTGTGGTGGGAATCGGAGAAATAGTTGGTCAGTGCATCTACCTTGATTGCTCTTGGTATTATGGACATCTAATGACAAGCTGCACAGATTCTTTAATAGGATGGGATTTTGATTAGATGTTGTCTCTTGTTTGCAGGGGGAGGATTGTTTGGCCTTGTATTGAAGAATAACCGTTTCAGGCGCACTTCAGTTGTCTTTTTAGGGATGATTGTGCACTTTGTGGCCTTCTACTTGATATTCCTCAACATACCAGATGATGCACCTGTGGTTTTCCAAACAAGCTCACAGCATAAGCCATATCTGGTACCAAGGTAATAAATAATTAAAAACAAAACACAAAAACTGGCAGGGAGTGCATTCCCTGATACAAATGGGTACACTGAATCCACTATAAGCTGTTTTGGATAATCTGTTGTGCTACATTTTGTTTCCTAAAGAGTGCAGTGTTGCATTGTTGTTCTTTGCTGTGTTCATTTATTCACTCGTGTAGCGTGTCCATCGCCCTGCTGTGCAGCTTCCTGCTGGGTCTTGGGGACAGCTGTTTCAACACTCAACTCTACAGCATTCTGGGCCGCGCGTTTGCTGAGCAGAGCGCACCAGCCTTTGCTATATTCAAATTCATACAGGTAACCACAGTCTGCATTTACTTAAATTATATTTTACTTGAGATCAGCAAGCCTGCTTTCATTGAATCAAAGAAGTACAGGCCAGTTTGCTTGCATACTACTGTGTCGTAAAATATTGGGCAATAGAAACTGTGTAATGTTTATTAATTAATAATTAATTTAAAGTCGTGGCAGTTGTGGCCTAATGGATAGAGAGTCAGACTTGTAACCCAAAGGTCGTGGGTTCGAGTCTCAGGTCCGGCAGGAATTGTCGGTGGGGGAGTGAATAACGAGCGCTCTCTCCACCTCAATACCACGACTGAGGTGCCCTTGAGCAAGGCACCGAACCCCCAACTGCTCCCCAGGCCGCCGCAGCATTGGCTGCCCACTGCTCCGAGTGTGTGTTCACTACTGTGTGTGTGCACTTAGATGGGTTAAATGCAGAGCACGAATTCCGAGTATGGGTCACCATATTTGGCCACACATCACTTTCACTTAATATTTTGATTTTATCAAGGTCTTGATCAAAAGTGACAGTAAATGTGACACTTTAAGTATAAAATATTTATTTTAAATAAATGCTGTTCTTTTAAACTTTCTATTCATCAAAGCTATTAAAAAAACTGAAAAATGTATCAGTTTTCATACAAATATTAAACACCACAACTATTTTCAACATTGATAAAAATAAGAAATTGAGCAGCAAATCATATTAGAATGATTTCCGAAGGATCATGTGACACTGAAGACTGGAGTAATGATGCAAAAAATTCCACTTTGACATCCAATGAATAAATTACATTTTAAAATCTATTGCAATAGAAAACAGTTATTTTCACAATGTTATCGTTTTTAATGTGCTTTTGATCAAACCAATGCTGCCTTGGTGAGCATAAGAAACTTCTTATAAGAAAAGTGCGTGTTTAAGTGTTATATAATAAGTAAATGAAATATAGAAATAAAAAAATCATTAAAAAACAACACGTATGTGTCTTTGTGGATCTAATCTGTAGACTAATGCATAGCCGACATTCTTACATCTTAGGCTACTTGCATGGATGATGGTATTTTGATAATTTGAGAACTGGTTTACGTCAGTAGAATATCTGATTAGTATGTAGAGATTCTGAAAGTTTGAAAAAACAAATCTGTGCTTCATTAAAATCGTTCCCCTTTGGTTTGGCACATAAAGGAGACAATGAAGAAAATGCATTTAAAGTTTCACTGGCCAATAAATAAGGGGAAGTGTATTCGATATGAATTCGATTCAGTGTCAATAAAACGCTCCCTCTCTCAGTCTGTTTTTGCAGCTGTGGCGTTCTTCTACAGTGGTTATGTTCTGCTGACCTGGCAGCTCCTCGTGATGGTCATCATGGGATTCACGGGAACGCTGTGTTTTTTCATGGTGGAGAGGATGCAGAATATGTCATTTGACACACATGAGTATTAGGTTGAAGTCTTTCTCAGGACACATTTCAGTAAGTGTATTACTTGCACTATTTGATGTAAGATGAAGTTGTTCGTATAAAACACTACACGTGACTTGTGCGAAAGTGCCTTTTTGTTGGACTTTGGGAACTTAATATACATATGGGATTACAATGATTTTTTTTTTACATTTAAATGCTATGATAGAAAATTGTTAGTTGGAGCTGCATTAAACTTTTCCATCTTTAATGGAATTGTATTACTTTAAATTTGATATATCAAATGATATTACGTTAAAGGGGCACTTGGTTTGGTTATGTTTATGTTGTGTTGACTGATGTGGAAGTCGTCTTATACTGACACCTAATGACATAGTTACAGCATCATGCAAAAGCGAATGTGGACTTTCCCTTGACTTATTTATTCCAGGTTAGCAAGATAAAACTAGTATTTATTGGTCATGTAATTTCATGTCTGCCCCATGATTGGACCTGCTCCACGTAAAATATACCAGCTTTTATTATGCTACTGATATGAATGGAGCCTTTATGTCATGTGAGATTTTAAACGGATTTTATGAAGCATTATCCATCTGTTTATGTGTATTATGTGCTAAACAAATACATAATGAGGAAAAAATACTGAGTGCACCTTGTGTAATATGATGTTGGTGACAATCAGACGATGGCTTAGTAATTAACCTCTAAACAGAAATATATGTACACCACTATACACCATACAACTTCTACTCAAAAGTTCAGAATCATTAAGAAATCTCTTCTACATATACAGTATATATATTTATAAAACGGAATTGTCTACACACAGTGGAGCTGTATCATTTCAGTTAAGAAAGCATTCCTTTCAGGGTCCTGCTGTATAATTGTATAATTTTTATAGGCTCTTTAACTTTCAAATGCTAATGACATGCCAATTCACTTTCAGATTTCTTTTCTAAAAGGATACTTTATATACACTCTGTGTTCTTTATTGTGAACCGTTTTAAAGTTGTTAAAATCATACCAGCTAAGCTGGTTCAGAAACTGAAAGTATGACTCTAGATAGCCAGACAGTGATGTCATGAGGACTCTGTCTCAAGACCGGTTTAAATAATGTTTACACACATATCACCTTTATGACAAATGTCTTGAAGACACAAGTCTTCTTGGCTGTATAACATTATAACAAAAGTGCTGTTTGTTGTAAACTAATGTGTATCTGAAGCAACAGCTCTCTAGGCGTGAAGTTACATGAGATTATTTGTTCTGGAACCAGTTTAGTAAATCTGACTTTTTTATGATTCAATTGCCTATAATAAGGAAGAAAAATAATAATTGAAGCAAGTTTTACATTACATTTTACACAGATATCTAAAGCATGATACATGATGTAGTTCAGTCTGCATTTTGTATGTTTTAATGTGTAATTTCAATGGCATCATGTCTTAATGCATTATTACTATACACCTGCTACACTTCATTAGATTGCAGCTATCTAATAATTTGTGTCGTATTGTAAATATGTGTGTTTAGATTTAACACAAAACAAGATTTGTGACATTTTTCAATGACAATCAGTATAGAATGTTCTAACCTTTTGGGTTTGATTTGATGTTTTAATGCATTTCAATAAAGGATTATTATTATAATACAATGTGTACATGTATTTGTATAAATTAAACATGTTTAAGTATTTTGATAATTATTTGTCCATATTCTGGTTTTAGTGCTTGGCTTAGTGTGAAAAGGAAGCCCTTCATGAAGAAAGAAAATAATCAAAATATCAATAAAATCATGGGATTTCCAGTACTTTTTTCTTTCGTTGACTTACATTTTGGTGTCTCTGTATTTACTATTGTTTATCAGGGCCACTGTAGCTATCATAACAATTTCAATCATAGCTATTAAGTGAGACTGGAGGCATTTCTAAAAAAAAAAAAATATATATATATAACAGTGTCATCCACAAAAATGCTCAATATATACTGTATATTTTTACTTTTGTACTGACATGGGAATAAATATAATAGAAATATGAATACATTTTACACTGACAAATGTAACTTTCAATGTGCACCAAACAATAAAAGTATGCAGAATCATGTCAAAATAGTAACATATGACCTCTTTAGACATGAGATGCCATAAAATCTCTTACTGTTCAAAGTGTAACTTTAAAATTCAAGGTTTTGGAGTCTAAAGAAAGAATTAACATTTAAAAGATAGCTATTATTGCTCTTGCTGCTCTGAATTGTTCAATATATTTTACTTGAAATTGAGCAACTGTAGATTACCAAAAAAATAAAAATAAGTATTTAGCATTTGTTTTTAGAGCACAGTTAAACACACTGATATGAACTGTCTATTTGAATAATGGGCGAAATATGCAAAGAAGTGGCCCAAGAACTTTGCTGCACAGATGTGGGATCTTGGCCGGTGCTCTGGGGGAATTTCAAAGCTCCCCATGCATTAAGTGCTTGTTCAGTGCTGACGCTCGTGCTCCACTGTCCCTCTGTGCTCTTTGTTAAGCCTTGAAAAGCCTGATGTCCTTCATCAGTCGGGGTGACGCTTACATTATGCATAAAAGGATAGAGTGGATTTGTGATGGTGATGAGATTCTTCATGATGCACTTCTCATCAGCACCAACATCACCTGAAAGGTTCACACAAACATCTGCATCATTTCCCTTCTCCAAAACACTGCTGAAGCACTGATACAATTTCTTATCCTCCTGAAGGTCTAGTGTTGGAATCTCTTCATGGATTGGAGAGAACTTCATAACAGATGGAGGAAAAATATGACCCTGTTAAACATGAGAGAGAGAAAAAAAGGATTTATTTTGATCCACATTATGAATAATTATTAACATTGTTGATCTTTCTCCCACCTTCTCCTCTCCAAGATTGGCATCTATTTTTGGCTTGGAGATTTTGTCCCACCAATTTGTCTTCATTCTGTAATGAAGATGTGTGTCAGAACTGAATTTGTTAAGGAGGCTTGAAGGAATATCAAAAATGTAAGAAGTTTTGTTATCGAATGATGAAAAAACACAAAACACAACTCACCTCAAAATACAGAAGAATATAACACAAATGATGATGATTAAACCAAAACAGAGAGATGGAATCACCATTTTGGCCATTTCATTTGGGGATGAGGCTGTAGAACATGTATAAATTGATCAGGATTATAAGACCTAACAAAGATGCAATAATGACTTTGAGACAAATATAGATAGACTTACAGGTGGTGAACTGAACTGGTGCGCTCTGGTCACTAGATATACTATGATCATTATAGCCTGTGCTCATTGTTGCTGTCAGAATGTAGTTGGTATTTGGCTGGAGATTTCTGCCCACTATCTCAAAGGATCCCACAGTGTTCGGCATCATCTTCGATATCTGTATGAACACACACACACACGCACACGCACGCACACACACACACAGTGCTGCTTGAAAGTTTGTCAAAACATTATCAGATTTTCGTATAAGTCCTGAAAGTAGACAAAGAGAACCGAATCAAATACGTCTTTGTCATTTATTTATTGAGAAAAATGATCCAGTGTTTCATATCTGTGCGTTGCAAAAGTATGTGAATCTTTGCTTTCAGTATCTGGTGTGACCCACTTTTGCTGCAGTAACTTGTACATTTGCATGTAAATGCTGATCAGTCTTGTACAATAACATGTAGGAGTTTTAGCCCATTCTTTAGTGCAGAACCACTTAAACTTCCACAACATTTAAATTGGATTAAGGTCTGGACTTTGACTCCAAAACATTAACTTTGTTCTTCTTTAACCATTCTTTGGTAGAATGACTTGTGTGCTTGGGGTTGTTGTCTTGCTGCATGACCCACGTTCTCTTAAGACTCTGTTCTTAAACAGATGTCCTGAAGTTTTCCTTCAGAAATCGCTGGTATAATTCAGAATTCATTGTTCCATCAATGATGGCAGGCTGTCCTGGCCAAGATGCAGCAAAACAGGCCCAAGCCATGATACTACCACCACCATGTTTCACAGATGGGATAAGAATCTTAAGCTGGAATGCAGTGGGTTATTTTTTCTGAACATAATAGCTTCACTTTTAAACCAATAAGTTTTATTTTGGTTTCATCCATCCATTAAACCTTTCTCTAATAGTCCTCTGGCTTGTCCACATGATCTTTAGCAAGCAATTATTTTTTGGAGAACAGTGGCTTTCTTCTTGCAACTCTGCATGCACACCATGGTTGCTCAGTGTTCTCCTGATGGTGGGCTCATGATCATTAACATTAGCCAATGTGAGAAAGGCCTTTAGTTACTTAGAAGTTACCTGGGAACTTCTGCAACCTCGCAGACTATTGCACGTTCTGCTTTGGAGTGATCTTTGTTGGTCAACCACTTCTCGGGAAGGTAACAGTGGTCTTGTATTTCCTCCATTTGTACTCAATCTGTCTGACTGTGGAATTGTGGAGTCCAAACTCTTTAGAGATGGTTTTGTATCCTTTTCTAGCCTGATGAGCAACATCAACTCTTTTTCCGAGGTCGTGAGTAATCTCCTTTGATCGTGACATGATTCACTTCCACAAACAAGATCAGACTTTGATAGATCCATGTTCTTTGAATAAAACAGGTCACGTACTGACATTTGATAGTCATTGAGCTGACTGAAAACACCTCGGCACAGATGGACTCTAATTTCACCTTTAAATTAACTGCTAATCCAAGAGATTCATATACTTTTGCAATGCACAGATATGTAACACTGGATAATTTTTCTCAATAAATAAATCACTTGTTTGATCCGGTTCTCTTTGTCTACTTTCAGGACTTACATGAAAATCTGATGATGTTTTGGCTCATATTTATGCACAAACTTTCAAGCAGCACTGTATATATATATATATATATATATATATACACACATTACACACATTGTGTATATATATATATATATATATATATATATACACACACAGTCATGGCCAAAGATGGCACCCTTGGTAAATATGATCAAAGAAGGCAGTGAAAATTAATCTGCGTTAATCTTGTTAATTCTGTTGATCTTTTATTTATAACATTCACAAAATCTAACCTTTCATTGGATAATAAGAATTTAAAAAGGGGGTTAATATCATTATGAAATAGATACACATAAATGAACCTACCATTAAAATTATAGACTGATCAATTCCTTGTCAGTGAGCAAACGTACAAAATCAGTACAAAAACGTACAAAATCAGAGGATGGGGATCAAATATTCTCCCCCCACTGTGTGTGTGTGTGTGTGTGTGTGTGTGTGTGTGTGTATATGATGGCTATTACCAACAGGACAATGTGTCAAAACCATACTGCCAGAATCGTCAATGAGTGGTTCAAGAAACATGATGGTGAATTTCTGTTAATAATTTGACCTCTAAATTCACCTGATATGAACCTATTTGAAAAGTGGGTTCAGGCTACATCACCACTACCCCTCAATGTACAGGAACTGGAGGACCTGCTGTTGACATTATGGTACCAGATACTCCAAGAGATCTATGGCCACCCTGTCAAATCAATGCCTTGCATTTTGAAAGCTTAATTGCATTTTAGTTATTACATAGGTGGTCATAACATAATGGTTTATTGGTGTGTGTACATTTTATATATAATAAAATATTATTTATTAATTATAATAATATGTATTAATGATAAAAAACAATATCAATATGGTTCATATTGTCTATACATTACCCTTACATTTTCATGTATTCCTTTGATGCCATAAGTCAGATTTATTCTTAAATCTTCGAAACCTCCTTTTTCATACTGGTCATCCCAAGTTACATTAAAGTTTCCATTTTCAGTCTTCTGCACTGATAAGACTGGAGTTTTCGGCTTGACTACAGAAAACGACAAACACATATGTAAACGTGTGAGATAAGGTTGGATTAAACTTTTTAATTCCTTAAAATTATAATTTTAGAACCAAAAAGCATGTAAATTCTACAAATGCCATTGAAAATGATTAACAATAACTTGTAGACAACATTTATACTCACTGAAGTCTTCGGTCTTGATTGTTTTGCTTAATAAAACATTTGTTCCTTCCAGAAGTGTAATATTGAAGTTTTCTTTTGAAACAAAAACTTGCACTTTAATTTTGCATTCACAGTTATCACTGTGATGACTTCTATTAAAGATGCATGTATAGTTTTTTAACCTGCAATTTAAGAGATATTCATGTCAACTGATTGTTAAATGAACAGCAATATATTTAGTTACAGAAGAACTACAGGCCTCCACAAACACTTACATATTGAATCCTGCATTTGTGATATTGAGTTTGTATCCAGAGCAGCTTTTGAGACGGTCAGTGGAGAGACTGCATTTCATTTCTGTCTCATAGTCATTAAAACATTTCAAGTCCTTCTCTGTTGGCTCTATAGTGATTGGAAAATAAAAGACTGGGTGAGATCAATCACAAATGACCACAGTAAAAATGGTTTAACAGTAAAACACTGTGTAAAAAGTATAAAGGATTCATGTGCCAAAATGAATTTCAAGGAGAGAAAGTAACAATTCATGTCTAAATAAAAATGTTGATCATATTAATAGATTTTAAATGACTAGTAGCATCTCAATCATCTGGTTTTCTCGTTTAATTTAATATATAATATTTCACAACATTTTCACCATTGGGTGCCACAAACACGAGTCTATACATAAAATAACAGTGTATAAATGTTTGGCACAATTGTGACATACATACACACGCTATGTTTTCAGAGTTTAGAGACTGTTTTAGCCTTTGTATTTGTTCTACACAAAAGTATGAAGCTTACCCAAACAAAATGCCTGGCAGAAGAGTGTAAGGATGATCGGTCTCAGAAGAACAGTGGAAAACATTGTGACCGAGCTGTAACAAAAAGAAACAAACAATAAATAAATAAACATTTATTTCGAAGAAATGTCTTGCTCTAATATCATACTCTCTGTAAGCCTATCTGGCAGTTCGTTGCTCCGTTGCAAAGTAAACGGTTTCCAACTGAAAGATTTTCAAATGAAATACGGTTTACTCACAAACACACAAAGTTCCCAGTTAATGCTAGGTTTAAACCCTACTCAGGACAGTCTACAAAAGATTTGCTTAACCGCAACAGCATCATCGAATTTGGCTACGTGTCTGGACTGAAATTCAGTAACGATAGTGTCGCAATTCTTCAGCAGAACTGACGCCTTTTTGTGGTGCTTATCCGCGTTTTGTTTTAGGCTATACGGGGTAAGTCAGTTTGAAGGCAATTATGGGACATAAGACATTTTTTGAATGTAATTGACCTCCATATCCTAATAGGTTACATGTCTGTGGGATGTGAGAGGGAAAAATATATATCATGAATGTGTATAATTGTGATATTGTTAAAAACCAGTAGAAACGTCTGTCATTTCAGAAATCATGACGCCATGTTTTTAACTTGACGTAAACACCCTGCAGATGGCGCTGTAATCATTCAAATGACTGGTATTTAATACTAAAGCAGAAGTAAATGTGTCTTCCACACCTAACTTTAAATGTTTCGTAAAAGATTAGACCGTTTCGAACTGCACATTAACGCCACTAATTACTGTCCAATTAACTGTTCTAACATTTTTCTGTCGCATGGCAAGAAGTTTATGTCAAATGTGTACAAATGTCATTTTTTTTATCTCAAGACACTTTTCAATAATTACATACTTTAGCTTACATAGCCTATTTAGGCTACTATATCGCATTGGATTAGTACAAATGTTTGGAGATCAA
Source organism: Ptychobarbus kaznakovi (assembly GCA_027422405.1). Lineage (NCBI taxonomy): Eukaryota > Metazoa > Chordata > Actinopteri > Cypriniformes > Cyprinidae > Ptychobarbus > Ptychobarbus kaznakovi. Next base: position 14,385,442 of record CM049807.1, read on the forward strand.
AATGGTCTTGTCCAGAGATTCTTGCGTGAAGTCTCAACATGCACTTCAGTTTATGATGTGCCTTCCATGGAAAAAATATTTGACTTCCTGGCTCATAGCAGGCAGCATACAACAATAGCCCTGTGAGAACCTGTTCGAAATTCCCCTGAAAGACAGCAGACTCGATCTATTTCAACATTCTGAGGTTTTATTTTAGAAATGCAGAAACAAAGGCGCGTATTTAAATTGCTCTTATTGAGAAGTGCTTTAGTTTTTGTTAGAATGCCATAGTGTATGTGGAACAACTCGAGTTTACACATAATTAAATGTTTCATACAAAAGTAATGAAATGTTTCATACACATACCAAACATCAGTTTGACGACAGTTACTTTACACAGGCTGACAATAACTGTCCGTGAACTTACTGAGATGTGAGGAGATTTTGAGGAGCAAGGCATTGGTCCTGTTGATTATAGCAAAACAAAACAACAACAAAAAAACAGTATAGTTTCATCTACATTTAAATGCATCGTATATACAAATATATATATTTTTTGTTGAAACATCATATAGAAAAATACAAGTTCAGTTTACAGACTGAGACCCTGTAATGAAGCCATATACCATGTAATAATGCCATTAGAAAATGCCAAATGTGAATGCCAAGAAAAATAATACATGACTTCCAAGAGTATTTCAGTTGCTGTATAACCCCTTATTGTTGAAAGAGTGAATCATCCAAAGTTTCTTATTACTGGTAATATTTTCAAAAAAATTATTCATCGCAACTGTAGAGACCAATAGTTGAAAATGTAAACATAGCCATTATATGTTTTTACAGCATAGTTAAACAGAATAAGAACTGTCTTGTTATCATGCCTTTAAAATTTGCATTTGCAAATTTGACTCTGTTTCACATTTGACATTTTGTGTTACATAATAAGAGTACTAAAGAAGTATGAATAACATTAATAATTACTGTACATGATCCCTACAGGCATTTAAAGTGACACACCACCAAAAAAAATGAATATTCTCTCATCATTTACTAAGATAAATGTGCATTATATAGACTCACTGAGCTGGATTATTCCTCTAAAAAGCTTTGTTTGTGTTTCACAGAAGAAAGAAAGTCATTTGGGATGGCATGAGATAATTTCAATGGGTGGCGTATCCTCTTAAGGCACTTTTCAACATCTTACTGTAGAAATAGCTGGCACAAGCTAAATTCAAGGCCTTGGCTCTGAGTCTGAATAAACAGTGGACAAAGTTTGCATAGGTCTTATTACTGGTCATACTTTCAAACGAATGATTCATTGTAACTGTTGACATTACGTGCAAAAATGAATTCAATGTTTCAGGTATGTACTTATAATTTGTTTTTAGAGCACAGTTAAACACACTGATATGAACTGTCTATTTGAATAATGGGCGAAATATGCAAAGAAGTGGCCCAAGAACTTTGCTGCACAGATGTGGGATCTTGGCCGGTGCTCTGGGGGAATTTCAAAGCTCCCCATGCATTAAGTGCTTGTTCAGTGCTGACGCTCGTGCTCCACTGTCCCTCTGTGCTCTTTGTTAAGCCTTGAAAAGCCTGATGTCCTTCATCAGTCGGGGTGACGCTGCCATCATGCAGAATCAGAGAAGGATAGAGTGGATTTGTGCTGGTGATGAGATTCTTCATGATGCACTTCTCATCAGCACCAACATCACCTGAAAGGTTCACACAAACATCTGCATCATTTCCCTTCTCCAAAACACTGCTGAAGGACTGATATCCATCTTCCAGAGTATCATTAGTGGGAAAGTTAAACTGGCTATCTCTTGCATCCGCGTCTGGAACTTCCTTCTTGTCAGACTGACAGTAATGATCACAGCTCAGCTGCTCCAGGAATAAAGAATTACCCGGGGATGATCCCAAATATGACATATTGCTGAAAACAGATGAGCCAGAGCAATTGCCCGAATCTCGGTTTTCACGGTTGCGTTCTCTTGAGGAATTTATACCGTTAACACTCTCGTTTGACCTGCTTGTAGTAACCTGATTGTAGGAGGATAACTGTAATGGATTGCTTGTGATTGGAGGCAATTTGAACAACTCAGCCAAAGCCTGCTCGACACGTGATGTGATGTTAAAGGTGCTGATGTTCTCTTGCAGGACTACCAGAGCCAGCCTGGCCGTAATCCACTGGCACTGACTCAACACTGTGGGCACTTTTCTCATTATTTGTATCTACTGATAATGCTGAGATCCTGTAGACAGACAAACATGTTGAGGCATTATTAATCAGAATTAGAATGACACTAGTTTGTCATGCGTTTATGAAGTTTTTTGGGGAAAAATAACAAACAAACAAAGAAACATACAATTTCTTATCCTCCTGAAGGTCTAGTGTTGGAATCTCTACATGGATTGGAGAGACCTTCATTACAGATGGAGGCAAAATATGACCCTGTTAAACATGAGAGAGAGAAAAAATAAATAAGGGATGCATTTTGATCAACATTATGATTAATTATTAACATTGTTGATCTTTCTCCCACCTTCTCCTCTCCAAGATTGGCATCTATTTTTGGCTTGGAGATTTTGTCCCACCAATTTGTCTTCATTCTGTAATGAAGATGTGTGTCAGAACTGAATTTGTCAAGGAGGCTTGAAGGAATATCAAAAATCTAAAACGTTTTGTTATTGAATGATGGAAAAACACAAAACTGAGAACTCACATCAAAATACAGATGAAGATAACACAAATGATGATGATTAAACCAAAACAGAGAGGTGGAATCACCATTTTGGCCATTTCATATAGGGATGAGGCTGTAAATCAAATATACATTTACATTTAGTAATTTAGCTGACGCTTTATCCAAAGCTATATACAAATGAAGGCAATACAAGCAATATATAAACAGTAGTTTGATCAGGATTATAAGACTACACAGATGCAATTATGACTTTGAGACAAATATAGATAGACTTACATGTGGTGAACTGAACTGGTGCGCTCTGGTCACTAGATATACTATGATCATTATAGTCTGTGCTCATTGTTGCTGTCAGAATGTAGTTGGTATTTGGCTGGAGATTTCTGCCCACTATCTCAAAGGATCCCACAGTGTTCGGCATCATCTTGGATGTCTGTACAAACAAGGTTTTTTTTTGTGTTCTTTATCATAAATCTATATGTGACTATGTGTATTAGGGTTCATATGATCTATTTATAATGTATTATCTTCCTTACAGTTTCAAGTCCTCCTTTGATGCCATAGGTCAGATTTATTCTCAAGTATTCCAGAAAATTTCTTCTTACAGAATCATACTGGTCATCCCAAGTTACATTAAAGTTTCCATTTTCAGTCTTCTGCACTGATAAGACTGGAGTTTTCGGTTTGACTACAGAAAATGGAAAACACATATGTAAACGTGAGATAATGTCATATTAAACCTTTTTTCACTTCTTAAAATCATAATTGTAGAACTAAAAAGCATGCAAATTCTACAAATCTAATAGAAAATGATTAACAATAACTTGTAGACAACATTTATACTCACTGAAGTCTTCAGTCTGGAATGTTTTGCTTAATAAAACATTTGTTCCTTCCAGAAGTGTAATATTGAAGATCTCTGTTACAACAAACCCTAGCACTTGAATTTTGCACTCACAGTTATCACTGTGATGAATTCTATTAAAGATACAGCTGTTTAACCTGCAATTTAAGCGATATTCATGTCAACTGATTGTTAAATGAACAGCAATACATTTAGTTACAGAAGAACTACAGGCCTCCACAAACACTTACATATTGAATCCTGCATTTGTGATATTGAGTTTGTATCCAGAGCAGCTTTTGAGACGGTCAGTGGAGAGACTGCATTTCATTTCTGTCTCATAGTCATTAAAACATTTCAAGTCCTCCTCTGTGGGCTCTATAGTGATTTTAAAGATTGAAAATAAAAAGTGAAAATAATATCACATGGCCACAGTAAACAGTTGTTTTGTAAAAACAAAAGCAGTTCAGTACACTGTGTAAAAAGGAGTTAGGACATGACTAAATTTTGAGGTATGAAAAGTAAACATTTGACAGAACTGGTGTCGTCCAGTCAGCACGTTCTTGTTTCATTTGTTATAAAACACCCACATCAGCTTTTCATCAACATGTTTTAACCAAATAAATTAATAAATCAATAAAAATAACATGTTAGAGGAGCCGATGGGGAAGTTTGTAACACTTTTCACAGGTGCTTCTAGCTTACAAAGAAGAACAGTATAACAGAGCTACATGTGACACAATTGTGAGAATTGACATTAGCATATAAATATGGAGATTTTATATCCAAGTATACATAGAGGAAAAAACAAACAAACGCTTACCGTAACAAAATGCATGGCAGATGAGTGCCAGGATGATCTGACACGTAACAAATGTGGACAACATCCTGTACATCTTATGAAAACACAAATATCATAACATTTAAGATATATAAAAAAGAGATTCCTCGAAAAATATAGCCTAACGTTAAATGTCACGTTTTCATAACTTTGGACTGTATTTGACAGTCTGTTGCCTCTTCCAAAAAGTTAAAATAAAAGAAACCAAGTTTACTAACCAATCAGTAGGCAAAATAAACACGGCTAAATGCGGTTTCAGCCAGACACAAAAAATACAGGTAGGTTAAATCGAACAAATGCTTCCCTATTCGCAACAAGGGCGTATCGAAGTTTCCTGGAACACACAACGCAGTTCTGCAGTTCCACGGACTCCCGCCAGACAGAAGCGCCGCGCGCGCTCACGCTGACCTGCTCAAACACAGCAGAATTCCACGGAAACGCATCAGAGGCAGAGCCACGTCAGAGATCACCACGCACGATTACTAGTAGTCTGTGCTATGTATGAGACAGCCAAGCTCAAAGAAAGTCATTATGCAAGGACCATAAAAGGGAAGCGCAAAACGAGACTGGATTTCAGAGAAACTTTTTATGCAGTTTCAATTCCTAAATGTTATTAGCCAATCTACCTCAATTTGAAACTGAAAATATATACAAATGTTAAATTATTTATTTGTACATTTCTCAAGCACATTTAGGGCAGACAGACAGAGATTTATTTTAAAACAGAATGAGCCATACGCGTATGGTCTGTCTCTCCGTGTGAGCCGTTGCTGGGAAAAAAAGGTAACTTCAAACTGCTTCAAACAGGTTAAACAGGCTAAGGTTCCGCTTGGTGACGCCTTGTGGTGAAAAACGGTGGATGGCTTTGTTGATTTCTATAGGCCTACTTAAAGATATATGTCATAACATATAAAGTCGCACGACGAGTTTCACAGTACAGCAAGGCCTCCAGGCAATATCCCAGCAAACACAACATGTTTTAAAAATGCCATACAGGATTTTTAGGATACCTACCAAGTGTACAATCCAAAAACCGGGGTTCTATCGTAACCTCGGTTCCCTGAGATATGGGAACGAGTACTGCATGGAGTATCGACCCTTTTATGGGAAAAATATTTTTTTCCTCTTCAACTGAAGCCTATTTCAATCACGCAGTTATAACTACACGTTGATTGGTTCGTGTAGGATTAAAAAAAAACGAACCAATGCACGGCGGTGGTGAGCGAGCCAATGGCTATGCAGCCCGCAAAAATGGGAGGGGCGTCTGTCTATATAATCAGCTGCTCTGCCACTGCATCTCAGATTTCTTTGAAGGAAGCAACCAAGGCATGCAGCTCATAGCACGGCCAAGAACGCAGTACTCGTTCCAATATCTCAGGGAACCGAGGTTACGATAGTAACCGAGTACGTTCCCTTTCGATATTTCACTCGTACTGCGTCGAGTATCAACGCTTGTCTGGGAACCAGTCCAATCACGCCGTGCTATGACGTGGAACGACTCGTAACCAAGACTCACGTGCGATTGTGCCCAGGGGAGTCAATAGAATACACCAAGCACATGGTGAGCCCTGAGGGTCATCCGTGGCCTGGGTGTCATCCCGTAAGTGATACCTGGTGTCCATTTAGTTAGACAGACCAAGCAAAAGAGGGGCTTGAACAATGTTGGTCAAGTGAACCCGGAAGATTGCTGCTAAAGCAGAAAGGACTCTGGCCTGCAAGGCAGGGACATCCAGGTTGTAAAACCTTACAAATGTGGACGGCGAGGACCAGCCGGCCATCTCACAAATGTCTGAAATGGACACCCCGCTGGACCATGTCCAGGAAGAGGCGATGCCTCTGGTGGAATGGGCTCTGTATACTTCAGGGCCCTGACGGGGCAGAGCAGGGATGACCTGGGCTCTGAATGGAGTGGAGAGCACCTTAGGTACATAACCAAGCCTTGGTTTCAGGACGACCTTGTAGTCATTAGGCCCGAATTCCAGGCAAGCAGGGTTGACGGAAAGGGCCTGCAGGTCTCCTACTCGCTTGACCTACATCAGTGCTAACAGCAGGTTTTTAACGAGAGTACCCTGAGGCTCGAGGATTGCAATGGTTCAAACGGGGCCCCTTTAGGGCCCTTATTACCGTTGGTAAGTTCCAAGGTGGAACTGTACGAGGATGCAGGGGATTCATTCTCCTGGCGCCTCGTAAAAATTGAATTACCGCACTATATCTGCCCACCGATCGGCCAGCAATAGGGCAAGGAAAGCCGCTATGGCTGTCGCGTAAACTTTGATGGTGGATGAGGAACGCTGTTTATCCAGCATCTCCTGCAGAAATGAAAGAACCACTGACACATTGGAGGTGACCGGGTCTAAGTCGCGGTCTTGACTCCAAGCCGAGAAAATTGACCATTTCAGAGCGTAAAGGCGTCTAGTAGACGGGGCTCTAGCTTCTGTCATAGTGTCTAGGACATGCTCGGGGAGGACGAAAGGCTCCCGTCGAGCGGCCACACATGCAGGACCCATAACTCGGGCCGTGGATGCCATATCGTGCCGTTCGCTTGAGAGAGGAGGTCCCTTCTCAAGGGGATCGGCCACGGGGCTGCTTTCAGCAGCTTGGAATAACTCCGACACCCACGGTTGGTTTCTCCAGAGGGGGGCTATTAGAATAAGCTTGTGCCATTGTTCCCTGACTCGCCTGAGTACCTGCGGTAGCAGAGCGACTGGGGGGAGAGCATAGAGTGGAAGGCTGGGCCAATCGTGGGCCAGGGCATCCGTGCTCTTTGTAAAAAAGATTGGGCAGTGAGAGTTGTCTTCGGAGGCGAAGAGGTCTACTCGAGCTCTGCCAAAGACTTCCCAAATGATCATGTTGCTCACAGCGGAGGGACGCTGATCATGTTGAGTGAAGTGGACGGGCGAATCCTCTCTCCTTCTGCGGTAACGGCGAGGCACGCGGGCATTGAGCCGACGTGAGCTCTCTTGTCACCGGCCGCTCAAATCCTCTGCACACTGTTTTTTTCTCACAGATCCCTGGGAGGAAGAAAACGGGAGGGCGCGAGGGGCGGAGTCGCTCTCTGAAAAGAAAGCTAACTGCGAGCGCAGAGGCAAGACTGAAGCACTCGCAGTGCGAGCATTTCCCCAAGCGTGACACACACTCAGCGTGAGTGTCATCAGCGTGCAGGGGATTCCCACACGTCTTACAATGATGGCGTGACATTTGAAACAACGCTGCACTGAAATTTGCTCTTCTAGTAAGGCTTTTTTAGATCTTACCGGATAGCCGCAGGGGATAACCGAATCTGCAAGCTGGTCTCTGCAAGAGGTCCAATCCAGCTGCTGAGGTGCTTCAACAGCAGATCTCGGCTTCAGCAAAGAATCAGCGAAGAAGGGTCTTTGTCACTGAAGAGAAGAAAGGGTCTGAGATGTCACAGTGAAGAGAAGAAATCTGAGATGCTGATTATATGGCAGAACAGCTGATTTTGGCGGGCAATGGTAGCCAGACGCCCCTCTCATTTTGGCGGGCAATGGTGGGCTGCACAGCCATTGGCTCGCTCACCACTGCTGTGCATTGGATCGTTTTTTTAATCCTACACGAACCAATCAATTGAAAATATTTTTTTCCCAGGCTTACAAGCAGTTGAAGAGGAAAAAATACTCGATGCAGTACGAGCGAAATATCGAAAGGGAACAAAAACATAACAATAATCTACAAGTTATCCACACGACTCCAGTCAATCTTGTGAAGTGAAAAGCTGTGTGTTTGTAAGAAACAAATACATACATAGGCCTACATGCAGGCAAATACATCAATAAGCCTTTTTTTCTTACTTTAAACTGTTCTTCAAACTAAATACAAGTCGTTTTTCAATAATTTTGCCTTCTCTAGCGATTATTGTAGTGTTTTTATCAGCTGTTTGGACTCTCATTCTGGTGGTACCCATTCACTGAAGAAGATCCATTGGTGAGGAAGTGATGTCATGCTAAATTGCTCCAAATCTTGTCCAATGAAGAAACAAACTCTGAACAGCCATATTTATCAAGCCTCTAAGTATTACTCTCAAGAACACTGCTAAGAATTGACTTAAGTGAAAAAAAATTATTGGCTCAAAGCTGCGGTTAAAAGTTAGTTATCAATCATCTCAGTCATAATTTAAGCAAAGTGTAGGACTACATCTTAAGTGTCAGTCTTAGAGATGATTCACGACACTTTGCTGTGCCACAAACGGGATTTTGGATGACGACATAAGCAATAGATTTCCTTAATTATGAATGTTCTCAGATAAATTCAAATTGAATGGTTAAATTCCTAATAGGGGTTTACATTCAACACACATTTGACAATAAAGAATTTTCAAGAGAATACATTATGGCAAGGAAAGAAGCGTCATCACAACTCAATTTAGGGTGCCGATAGACGGGAGGAAATGTAACCATTTGATTAAGTGCTCGTCGCCAAACATTTCAAGAACATTCTTCGTCTGAATCCTCTCCTGAAAGATTTGCACACGTCTCTGTCTCCTCAGCGCAATCACAAGCCCCTGCTGGCAACTCCTAACCACTTGAGAGACCTCTCCAGCTGTCTTAAATAACTGGGAGAGTAAGAGCGATTCTTAGCTTTAAGAAATTTGATAACTTGCTTTTATACTTTAAAAGTAGGAGTAAATTTCATGAATTCTCAGCACTTAAGACTAAAATGGCACTTTGAGAAGCTTGATAAATACGGGCCCTGAACGTCAGCGGAGTCTAGGACACCTAGATGAGCCCCAGAGACAGATGCCCAGTGAGGACCCTGTCACCTAGACAGACATCGGGAAAAGACCACTGGAACCAGTGGAGCCCTTACAATCTGACTTTGCTGCAGTTGGAACAAACTGCTGGTTCATCTGGCCAGAGGGGAACTTCCCCCTGGCCAGAGGTTTTTTTCTCCGTTCTGGTTTTGGTTCCTTGCCGTTGTCGCCTCTGGCTTGCTTAGTTGAGGACACTTCATTTCCAGCGACATACTAAACGGCTGGACGATGCTAAATTCAATAATGAAATGCCTTCAACTGACAATTGAGTGTTTAATCTTGTCATTTTACATTGTTGACACGCTATTTTCCTATTTTGATATTGTGCAGTTTCTTTGATACGATTTGTATTGTTAAAAGCGCTATATAAATAAAGGTTACTTGACTTGACGTGTACACTGCATAGGAACCTTCTGAATGGATCAGACCACGTGACCGGAAGTACTGTTTCTAGTGGGAACGCGCGAATGCTGCACAAAGTGACAGCTCGGCGCTACATTGAAAGCAGGTATGTGTGCTGCACATTACGTGTTTAATACAAACCTGTTTCGGCCAGACTACGATGTCGGTCTTTGAATGCTCGGGTAAACGCATGCTTAATTTGATGTAGCATGACGTATTGAAGATGTTGTGCAATTTAGGTCGCTGCTTGCGGTATTTTTGTACATTGGTCCGGTAATACAACCACTAGTTTGTATGTAACGTTAACGTTACACTGGAAAACATTTAGTATGATTTACTTGAAAGAAGCTAGGAAAAAGTTTTCGCCCAGAAATTTGTTAGTAAATTTCACAAAAAATAAAAAAGCAAAGTGACACATTGAATTAAACGTGAAACGTTGAAGTAGAAAGACCAAAATAGTATTTTCTTGTAAAACGTAATCCAATAATCTGTTTATTTACAACTAAGAATTTTATTTTACAGTTTATATTATCACAATCACTTATCCTAGCTGTATATATATGGCTGTATATATCCTATAAAGGCTGTAGTTCTTTATAGACGAACATCTACCAACGTAAACATCCGGTTAAGCAGGGCGATGAACCATCTATGCTACTGAGTCAACCAGATCTATGCTACTCTCTGTGTCCCATTCTGGTGGGAACATCATCCCTTGATAAACACCCATTGGTGGAGGATGGCACTTGATTCTATTATAACTGTTGTTTAAATTGTGACTCGTTAAATATTGTCCTGGTAATATATAAGGGTTCTCCTACAATCATTTTCAATCATATCACCATTTGCCTGCTCACTATTGGCAAATTTGAGAAATTGTAATGTCTTCTCCAGCTCAAGAGGACATTAAGCAGAATGTCCCGAACAATGGGAGACAGTCACAAGCGCTTCTTGCAGACCATAATGAGCAACGGCATCATCAGTGCATCTCAGGCCGTAGCATTACACAAACACTGCTGTGAGACCCATGGAGGTATGAAGGAAACCCACTGACTGCAATTTAACCAAATTCTGTTGGATCATGTAGTATTTATTTAGCATTAAAGGCAAAATGTGAAAAACAGAAGCAAAACTATTCATTATTCTTTCTTTAGATGTATTACTTCTATGTCTCAGACCTGGAAGTTGTATATAGGTGTTTTATTTGAATTATGCATCTTCTTTCCTTTCCAGCTCACTATACAGAGAGATTGGATGATTTCATTAATGTCATCAACACTCAACTTCAGCCCTTTTTCATGCACATCAGGAAAGGCTTGTCTGAAGAGGATGGTCTCGAGTATTACGCCTTGGTTAGTTTAAGTCTGTTTTATATGTTAATAATTAGTATTATATTATATTTACATGCTTGGTACAATATTTAAGTAAAAAAAGAAATGGAAAATGCATCTGTTATTCAGGTAAATGTGACGGAGACGGACATAACAAGAATGGCATCTGATTATGCAGATAATGAACTGGAATTATTCAGAAAAACGGTAAATGCTTATTCACAGCAAGTATATATATATATATATATATGTATATGATGTCTTTAATATCTTTATTGAACACATCCGTTAAACATTAATAGTACTGTGGAAAAATTCAGTGAACTTTACTTTGTTTCTGTTACCTGGATGATCCACAACGTTTTTTTTGTATTGTGGTGACTTTCACGAGTCTCTTGTTTGTCCTGAGAATATGCGAATTAAAATGAGAATATAAAAAATGATTCTGATTTTGTTTTTAGGCAAATGTTTTGTTTTCACAATATCTCTCAACATTTTATCTCTGCGTTCAGATGGATCTGATTGTAGAGTCTGAGAGCGGTACTGCCTCCTCCACCGATATCCTAAATTGTGCCGACAGCCTCCGGACAAAGAAACTGAAGAAAAAAGAGACCGAGCTTGTCTTAAACAAATTTGTCCAGGACAAATGGTTAAAGGAGGTAGGCTATTCATTTGAAAATGGGTCTTTTCCCATATATTGGACAAAGTTATTATAAACAACTCACTTGCTAGTCACTACCTCCAAAAGCAATTAGATCCTTTTATTCGTTCTTTTGTTTTGCTGCTTTAGAAAGACGGTGAATACACTCTAAGTGTGCGCTGCATTGTGGAGATGGAACCGTATATGCGCACAATCTACCAAGACCTCATCAAAGTGTGTCATGTGTGCCACAACATTGCCCTGCAGGTAAAGACATGAACACGAGTAAAGGTTGAGAAGTTTTATTTATTGAGGAAATCCAGGCTTTTAGATCTCCATCATGTAATTTGAACTGCAAGAAGTGACTTTAAAGGAATAACTCGGTGACCAAAAATTCATCACTGCTTCAGTTTTTTTTTTTTACATGTATTATATTTTTATTTCTATAGAATTGACTTGGTGATAGGGGTTACCTGATAGCATTTTCAAACAGAAGAAACTGCAAATAAGAACTTTTATTTTACATTTAGTGCCAGGTGTGTGAAACCCCCGCCTGTGGAATCAAGATACACTTCCCGTGTGTTGCTCGATATTTTAGAGCACGCAGTGATCCTCGTTGCCCGGCATGCAATGATTTCTGGCCTCATGAGATTCCAGGTGAACTGTTTTTCTGTAACATCACTCCACTGATTTAAGACTTCATTTGAACTATTTGTTTACTTCAAAAGGGTTTAGATTCCAATGTTTTCATATTTATTTTTCTCATTTGCAGAAATGCAGCATTCCCAGTCACAGAGTTCACAAAATCTGGCTTCATCATCCAAAGAGAACACTGCTCCCCCGCCGTCACGCCGGTCAAGAAGGTCTTAATCTCAAAGCCTGCTGCTGATTCACCGCTGCAGCTGGCCTTTTGACCATTGAGCATTTTTCTCTTAGAAGTTTAAAAGTAATTTTTTTTTACATGTATGTTCTATTAATAAAGAATTGTAATTGAATAGGTTGTTTCTCAATTACACATTATTTTTGTTGGAATTCTGATTCAAGAGCAAACAAAATTTGATTTGCTCTTGTATGGAAACATTTGCAGCAATTTTAGCATTTTGTACAGCTGCTAAGATAAAAATACTAAATAAAAATTGAGACTGTTGAGATTGCACTGTTCTAATGTTTTTTCAAAGGAAAATCTTACAAAAGATTATTTCCTTGAGTTATTAGCAAAGTTTAAAGTGTTGCAACTAAATGTGGGTAACCATTTAGTTCCCTACATTCTGTTCCTGTAGATGAACTGATAAAAAATGATGCCGCAAACCAAGACCACGAGTTCAGATTATACAGAAATACATGTACTGTTCAATATATAACTTGAATACATTTCTGCTTTGGATAAAATATCTGAACTGATGTTGAAAATTAATGCTTTTTGGCATGTTAAGATTTATATTTATTAATTTAGCAGACAAATTTAACCAAAGTGATTTACAAATGACGACAGTAGAAGCAATCAAACCAACAAAAGTGCAACATTATGTAAGTGATGTGACAAGTCCCGGTTAGTCTAATGCAGTACATGTAGCATTTTTTTAAATCAATGTCATAATTTTAGCGATTTATATATAAGAAATATGGTAAAATGGAGGATTGATGTTCCCCTTTAAGAACAATGTGCATTTAAATTGTAACAAAATCAGAGATGTCAGAAATGTACATCTAATTCATGGCAATACTGAATAATAACCCCATCATTTACAGTAAGTAATACATTTATATATGCGTATAAGAGCCTAAAACTCTCAAATTTGGCATTTGTACAAATAAAGGCAATACAAGACTTGACAACACAAGCTGTTTTATTCTTTACAAATCAGGACCACCAAAAACTGACAGAAAAGCTGAGCTCTAGAGAGCGCACATAATGCCAGTGCTGTTGAGGGATGAAGAGGACATCTCTGGGCCGGAGAACACACTCCTGATATGAGGCTTTAGAGAAGTCTGGGAACGTCACCAGATCTGGATTCTCCACCTCCACCTGGTGGCGGTAAAACAATCTTGTGGTTTTTTTCATAAGATATAAAACAACTTCGATTGTGTGATTATTTCAAAACCCTTTAAGAACAAGAAACTTGCAGTCATAAATTGGGTCTTTACCTGACTGGTGTTGTGCAGTAGCTGCGACTGATGTGGATAGAGATATTTTGTTTCATCTGGGCTGTAGAGCCTGATGTATTTCCTTCCAACCACCTGACGTCCAAAAACAAAACCGAATGCTATGAGAAACAGGGGGAACAAAAGCCTAGCCCTTCAAATGCCAAATGAACCATTTGTCTCTTGTTCACCTGTGCCAAAAAATTCTGTTGAGGATCCTGATGGAGAGGAGACACAGTCCCTCCAGGCCCAAACCAGGCATTAATTGTAATGTCATCCTCATCTCCCTCTCCAAGACAACAATAGTCTGGGATGCGAATATCTTCTTTCAGCTCTGGCACCTATCAGGATGAATAACAGCCAGAGTGACTGCTATTGGTTTTGCATGATGCTACATCCATTATTAGTATAATTGCAAATCTAAGAGACTGCTATAGCTCAAACTAAAAATTACAGAGTGCCCTTTTAACAGTATTTGAGAGAATTAAATAAATAGTGCAGCCATAAATTAAAACTTGCTGAAGGCTGATTTGTTTGTTTCTTCATTGGAACAGATTTGTGGACGTTTTAGCCTTACATGACTTGCTCACCAAAGGATCCTCTGCAGTGAATGGGTGCCGTCAGAATGAGAGTCTAAATAGTTCATAAAAACAAAACAATAATCCTCAAGTCATGCGAGTAATCCAAAGGTTTGTCTTTGTAATAAATTCAGTTTTAACTTAAAACTGACACTTATGGATAAAACTTGATCAATCCATAATATTTATCAATAGATAATATTGATTTCTTCGGTGAAAAGTTGACTTGTCTGAATAAGGTGTGAAATATGCACACACCAAGCACTGTTTACAAGTGAAAACCAGTCCATAAATATATATATATATATGTCTGTGGTTTTTGACATGAAAGGATAACGGGGTGGACTATTTCACTAGTGGAAGTGTTATTATTAAACCAAAAGCAATGGTTACAAAGTTAAACATGTCTTAATTATCGATCTGTTTCTTACAAACATGCAGTTTTTGACGTCATACGATGTTAATTGATGGACTGGAGCGGTGTGGGTTACTTGTGTATTATTTTGATGTTTTTATCAGCTATTTGGACTTTCATGCTGACGGCACCCATTCACTTCAGAGGGTCCATTGCTGAGCAAGTGATGTAATTCTAAAGAAATAAATCATCTATATCTTGGATTGCCTGAGGGTGAGTACATTTTCAGCACATTTTAATTTTTGGGGGGAACTATTCCTTTAAAGGTAAAGTATTTAGATTCTACTAGCACCTAAAAGAAAAGAAAAGCACCTGACCTGATCAAACAACTGATGCTGAGCCAGATATCCCACTCCATCCTCCGCCTAGAAGAAAATAACCAAAAATATCAAATACAGACAGTTTACAGCTTCTCTAGGCAAAACACACTGTCTTACAATGAAATAAATGGAAATAATTCTTACTGTTCCTATAATGTAGCGGTCTATGAAGTCATTCACTGTAATGAGCTTTTGTGACCACTCTTCATCAGTGTACTTGGATCCCACTTCAATAGGTACAGTCCGGCAGCCAGCGATAGTTCGCAAGTATTCTATGCTTAGAGAGAGTGTACAGTATGGCAGTGTGCAGATGTTTCAGAAGGTCAAATCTAATAGTGCATATTTTCCAGTACCTCCATGGATGCTCTGTGAAGGCCGGCCAGTGGTCAGTTATTCCCTCTATAATCACAGGCTTCTGAGGATCCAGGAAATCTGATCTGAAGCGATCCAGGGATGGACAATGAATCCTGGGCACTGCTTGTGCAGGGCTTATTTCTGGCTCAGACACACAGTCCACTTTCATTTTCTGTTTTAGAAAAGCTTAATAAGTGAACAATGCACAGGTGAATAGGCTATTGGAACAAGGTTTTAAAGAGCATGACGTGATTTTGTAAATATGACATGTTTCTGAATCAACAATTAGTATTTAAATCACAGGCCAAACCTTACTCAAAAATAAACCATCACATTTCTACTTGCCCTGCCAATATATATTCACTGATTCCAACAAACACACAATTTTAGTTTTAACTAACATATATATGTTAAATAACATTGTATTTGTAAATGTATAATTTTGTGTTAATGTGAATTATTAATCCGGTTTAATTAAATTCACACATAACGTTATCAAATGTTAAGTCTTTCTTTACAATTAAAATTTGCAATAATCAAGGAAAATTATGAAATTATTATAATTATACACATACATACAAGGCAAAAATTACATTGAAGTACTAAAATTATTATATACTAAATATACTAAAATAATTATACTAAAAATTAAATAAAAAAATGTAAAGCTAGAAATAGAAAAACTAATATATATATATATATGAGAGATAGATAAACACAATAAAACTTACATTTCATTAAAACTATAATTACACTGAATGAAAGCAACTTCAAAATATTTACAAAACTTAATTCACAAATGCTTCATGCTCTTGCCTTTATGAGAGATGACTTCACCTTTGAACAGGGTTCTTCACTCCTCTCTGCTTTCTTTGGACTCTTCATTTTCACTTTATTTCTTAAGACACAAACAAGCCTTTGCAGAATGTTGTCCATGATGTCTGCTCCCATTAACAAACCCATGTCACATGTTTTAATGGCCTCTTGGACATTGTATTGAGATGGATTTTCATGACATACACTTAAGACTTTGAATAAGCAGCCATAAGAGTAAACTCTCCTCCACTCCTTGTCCACATCTCTCCATGTCCCAGTGTTGAGCTTCTCCCAGGAGTAATCGATCACGACCTGAGCTCTTTGAGCACAAGCTGAGCAATCTGCTTCACTGTACAGCTGATCTCTAGCCAGCTCAAGAACCTTCAACACACTCAATTCAATCGTCTCGCTGAAGTGCAGGGGGAATTCAGACACTGTCGAGGGCAAAACAGCTCGAACATCAGTGCAGATTGGAGCCATGAGCAGAAAAAACTTTTGCAGATCACTTGTAATGATTTCTGGTTGATGATCTCGCGAGAAGCGACTAACGTTACAGGAATGGTTTGCTTGCTTGGGGACAAACTCAACTAATCCTCATGGTATTGAGATACCGAACTGGAGTACAATACATTTTAAAGAATTTATAATAAACACCGTTTAAAAACAAAGGTAAATAGCTAACGTTAATTACGTAAGAAATGTGCAACTAATGTAAAAAGAAAAGTACTAAAGCGAAAGCCAGTAGTGGAATATAGTACCCGGGTTTAATGTTCGGCTGGAAACACAGAAGATAAAAAACGTTCCGCTTCTGAACGCACACGGTCGGACTGGAATAATTTCTTTGTAATCGGTCAATGGTTTTACACACAATATATCTTATGGAAACTTTTTTATGCAGAAATAGATAGATCTGCTATATGTATTCACGACTTATATGTGATGTTAAAAGATATTGTCTGAAAGTTAACTTCCATATTAAGGTTCTAACGTTACCTGAATATATCACTGTAAAACTCTTCTGAAAAAAGTTAAATGTTTAAACGTCTAATGTTTTGTTAGCTAATCCTTAGAGGCGCCTGCCGTTTGTTTAGCGCGTTCCCAGCGGACAGTCCTGAAGGGGAAAACGGAAATTCAGAGCGCACCACATGAACTTGGAGCGACTTTTGTTAGTTTGAAGGTGCAAAGTGTTTACAATTTTGCATCTCCCTACAAGGGCTTATACAAACCCCCTACGTCTACAGGAAGACAGAGGAAACAAGACCAAAAAGCATTTGACAGGTAAAAAACAACATGGTTTGACCAAAGAAAGACATACAAAGATGGCCTGTCTATATTTTGACAGAGGAACGTCGCTAACACCTGTAAATTCTGAACAGTTTATTTATTAGTTGATTTAAACATTAGTTTGTTTATAGAATATATGTTTATCTTCTGAAACGCCAATGAATAAACTGTTCCCATTATTGCCCCAAATTAAGGAAACCTCTCATCTTTATTGTTTACTGCTTAGGCTACAGCGTAAAAATCAGAAGTTGAGAAAACTTAAAAGTTTAAGGGAACCAGCTTCAATAGATTTTTGAGTTTTCTCAACTTTTTGTTGATTAAACTGAAAGGAACAAGTTGAGAAAACAAAAAAATCTCCCGAAGCTGGTTGCCTTAAAGGGATAGCTCATCTAAAATAAAGTTTTCTCATTAATTACTCACTCTCATGCCGTAATACCTTCATTCATCTTCAGAACACAAATTAAGATATTTTTGATGAATTTTATACTTTTGATGAGCTCTCTGACCCCCCATAGACAGCAAGGGTCATTACACGAAAGTTAGTAAGGCCATAGTTAAAATAATCCATGTGACATCAGGGTTTCAACTGTAATTTTACGAAGCTACAAGAATGTTTTTTTTTGTTTGCAAAAAAAAAACATATGCAACATATGTAAGCGGATACCTTGTTTACGTTCAGATCAAAGGGTAAACAACGTATTCCACGTACATATGTTGCATGCGTTGTTTTTGGTTTCTTTGCGCACATAAAGCATTCTTGTAGTTTCGTAAAATTACGGTTGAAACCCTGATGTCACATGGTCAGAGAGCTCATAGATTTGATCAAAAATATCTTAATTTTTGTTAGAAGACAATCAAAGGTCTTGCGGGTTTGGAACGACATGAAGGTGAGTAGTTAATGACAGAGTTTTTATTTTTTGGGTGAACTGTCGCTTTAAAATGTTACGTTTTCTCAATTTTGGATTTTTTACAGTTTCGACAGTAAATAGACAATGAATTTGTCTCATGATTATTAATGATGTTTAATTGACAGGTAAAGTAATTATATTATCAATTTTAGTCCTGATTGCAACTCCTTACAGCCAAGGTTGTTTAAAGTATACATGGATGCCGTGCTTTCAGTGCATGCAATAGGGGCATTTTTTGGTGTATTTTCTGTAAGATCTATTGTTTATTTATTTGAGGCCTATTTTCCACATGTATCACAGACATGACCTTTTGTTAACCTGTGTGATGTATTATGTAAAAGAAAAAAAGCTACTAAATAATTCATTCCTAGTTACAGATATGCTTTCATGAGGAGCGCTGTGAAGGGCTAAACAATGATCTGAAACCATAAGCCTCAAGAAATATTTAAATCTCCCAAGAAAAAAAAAATGATGCAGCACAATATAATGAAAACAGTGATTATCTCTATGTTCTGCTGATGTGTTCATAACCCTCTGCTGCTGAGTCAACAAGCCTGTTTACAAACTAGGCCACTGGATTGGATGCTGCACATGTAATACAGCTGTGTCTTTTAGGTTAGCATTGCTGCAGAAGTGTTAGAGGAGATAATGTGAAGCAAATATTGACCGCTAGAATTGAGAAGGACACTCTTTGATGCGTAAATCTGTTTTGTGTGTTAGATATGACAGCATTTGTTTGGTTTTTAATATACCCTTGATTTCTCCCATGGCCATTGAGCAGACTGCTCTGTGGAAAAGAGCCAGCTGTTCAAGAATCAGATGTTTGCACAGCTAGATGATCTGTGAAGGAGTGTGTTTAGGGGGGGGGGGGGGCACAGTGAGGGTTTTACACAAGGTTTTAATGGTGGTGAACACTGCAGTTGTTACCTTGTGTTTGTGTGTGTGTGTGTGTGTGTGTGTGTGTGTGTGTGTTATGCACACACTGAATAAAATTAATGCTGAGAAACACTCAACATATTTCACACATTTAACAATGCAGCATGTCATGTTGCTGGGCAGCTTCTTTGAGCAATGTTGCTTGGGCACTTTCCCATTGAGAATTGGCAACATATTTCTATCTGGATATTTTTGAACAGTCGAGGGCCCTGTGTCTCACCTGGTTGCCTGTTGATGGCAACATTAAAAAGTTACCCTGTGTATCATCACCATCATAGGTGAGATCCCTATTGATACCTTAATAATTAGTCCCAGGCCAATCATAAATTAAATTTATTTTCTTAACATTCTAAATGGAATTAACAAAAACAAAAATATAACACATTAATGCCTTTTTGCTGAATATGAATTTAGTAAAGCCTGCCCTATAATTCTGTGAATGAAACAACGACTTTAATGACATTCCCAGTATTACATTAAACATTTGGGATATATGGCAATTGATGCATTTAAGGAAAATTATATAATTGTTTAAAAGAGAAATGTAAATATATGACCTTTAGATTTTATGTGACCAGAACACTGCATTTACATAAATGTTTATTCATTTAGCTGAAGCTTTTGTCCGAAGTGACCTAAAAAAATGAGGAATAAGCGATTTATCATCATAAATAGGCAAAAAATACAAGAAGTGCTATTAATGCAATGTTTCCAACATCGTTCAGAAAAGTACAAGCTAGAACAGGGATTCATTAAGAAAAAGTGAAAGCATAGATGAATTGTTTTTCTGCTAGCATTCAAGGTAGGGGTGGGAAGATCATTCCACCGGCGAGGAACAGTGAGTGAAAACGTTCCGGAATGTGATTTTGTGCATTTCTGAGATTGTATCACAAGGTGTTGCTCACTCTCTGGCCTCAGGCTTCTGGAGAGAAGTAAACTTGTAAGAGCGTGTGAAAGTAGGAGAGTGTGGAGTACGTGGTTGTTCTGTATGCAAGCTTGAACTTGATGTGAGCTGTAACCTGTAGCCAGTGCAGAGAGAGATAAAGAGAAGTGTAATGTGGGCTCTCTTGAGCTTTGAAGGCCTGCTACTGCGTTCTGAATCATTTGTAGAAGTATCATTGCATTTCACTAAAGTACAGGCAGAACAGCACTGCAATAGTCCAGTCTAGAAATGACAAGGGTCTAGTTGTGCAGCATGCTCCGCTAGGAAAGGCTTGATCTCCCTGATCTTGTGCAGTGCAAATCTGCATGATTGTGCTGTCTTTGCAGTCTTTGATGCTCAGCTGGTCATAAAAGATTACTCAAAGATTTCTGACCAAACTTAATGGGATAATTGTTTATGAATCTAGCTGGATAGGGAAATTGTGTTGTAGTCAGTCATAGTGGCGGAGGAAGATGAGAAGCTCTGGCTTTGCTAAGTTGAGCTTTGTCATGGTTCCTGTAGAAAGTTTTTTTTTTGGTTGTGGCACTGTCCTTATTTCGCTGATGCCATCAATCATTTTTTTAAATATATAATTTCAATACAATACATATTTAGATTTCTGATCACATTTATTTTATAACTTTTTAATAATTCTGTTGTTCTTATGCTAATATTCAGTTGCTTATACTTAACACTACTTCGCTTATAAACGGGCTTGGTTTTATTGACTTGTTTGGAATTGGACATTTTCATTCAAAGTAATTCCCCTCAAAAATAGTAATAGTAAATTATGAATTATTGATATATTTTGTGTTCATATATTTCAAAATTCAAATTTTGACTGTGATGGCAAAACCCCATCGTCTTCGGCAGCATCCATTACTCCAGGTTACTAGAAAACCTTTTCACTCTAATCATTCTAATATGCTAATTTGTTCCGGAGAAACCTTTTTTATTATTAGCACAGTTGAAAATGTGGCTTAATGAAGCATGGAAATTGCAGTACAATGTGTTTTTTTTCAGCTGCTTAAGTATTCAGTTTCTTGCAAGTCACTTGCAAGTCCAATTTTGGTTTAAAAAATTACTAAAATAAACCTGTTTCTTTAGAAACTCATCAGTCTATTGTTCTGTTGAGAGATGAAGGCAGTTCCATACAAAAGAGGAACGCAATCTTGATTTAACCAGCACAGAAATAAATATGGTCGGCCTAGATGCACAACAAGAGAATGAGTATATAAGAATCTGTAGTTTGAGAGACAGACCGCTCACTGGTGCTCAGCTGGAAGCACTAAACACCAGCTTCATCCGCATCAGAGAATGTTCTCAGACACTGGACCCTTTAGACGGGGTTTCAGAGAAAAAGCCACATCTTACTCTCAAAGAATGAAAAAAAACTTAAAAAAACTGTGTTATGGATGGATGAATCCATATTTAAAGCGTTTTTAGGAAGTTTGATTGTTAAGCAGGCTGTTGAAAGTGCTGCTATGTCACAATATTACGTTTTTTTAACCGTATTTTAGATTTTACCATATAATATTAGAAAATTCCTTCAAAAACAATAAAAAAATATTTTTGAATGGTAGCACATGTCCTAAAACATGGTGTCACCCTGTTGTCATGCAATTTGCCAAACTTGTGTTGTATCAATAATAAATGTATATATTTCTGTGGCTGCAGTTTTAAAAGTAATAAAAGCAATGACAAAAGTAATTATGTAAAGGTCCACATGTGGAAGAAGGTCTGTCACATTGCAGATGTAAGCCAGTATCTGCTCATTGAAACACTTCCAAAAAAAATTCAAAGAGCAGGGAGGAGGCCTTATGTCAGACTGCAGAAGTGCAGAAGTGCTTTTTGTGGCCATGCACTGTGTCCTTTTGTAAGACAGAAAGCCTTGGCTTCTGGGTAAGAGCTTCACAGCTTGAGCTCAGTCCTCGTGCTTATAAAGTTCAAATACTGGATAAAAGGTGAACTTTTGAGTCATCACGTCACATCACATGATCATGGCTTTCTCTTCCTTGCTATTTTGGTGACCTTGCGTCCACTTTTGTATTAAAATCATTCAGGGTATTCATATTTTTCATATTTAAATTTTTGTTCAAATATATAGATTATTATTGATTGTTTTTCCTCTTATGCAATAATTAAGTGGCTTGTCTAAATCTGAAGAATTCAGGCAGCATGAATAGCAGTTTTCAGAATCAATCAAACAACCTTGATAAGGTCTGTCTCTTGAAGATCGATTCTGTGATTGTAAACAAGGTCAGCGTGTGACATGAATTATGTGTGATAATATATACTAAAATGTAAAGCAGAATAAATGATTGATTGTTGGTTTAACACTGCTGAGTAAAACAACATTTGGTTTGAGGCGTGGTGGTTTATGGGTGATTTGTTCAAAGGCATTTGTTGCTACAGCTTTCATATACTCAAGATAAAGTGAAACAATTCTTGATTCTGTAGATCTGTGGACTAAGAATTGCATGAGACTGCTCAGCTTTTTAGAGACACTTTTCATGAGTACTGTACAGACTGATGTTTTAGTCTTTTTGGCATTACTAAAAGTAAACTAGAAAAAGTATAGCTAACATCAAGCTGTGTATTTTGACCTGTCTCACTATTATGATATTTTGATATAATATTTTGAATTGATATTCAATTAATTGTAGTTAACCTAAAAAGCCTAAACAACACCAATTTTACTAATCCAAAACCAAACAATTTATCTGTCCCAAATGTTTCATTGCATGATTTTTCCTGTTAAAAGAATTGAAGCATTATTAATTTTGAAATCCATTTGATGCGTTTAAGGCATTTCATTGCATTTTATGGCATCTCATTTTTTAAGAATTTTATTTAGATGTTAATTTAATTTTTAATAAAAAAAAAAAAAACTCATGGTTTTAAACTTTTTGCACTTCACGTGCTATCGAAATTATCGTAAATACGAGTTTCCTAATCGGAAATTGGATGTGACCGGTCTCTCGAGTCGTATTTACTACTGGAAATTCAGAAATAATTTTGATACCAGAGTTTCTGAGTCGGGCTGGTCATAAACTTAAACATGGTGGAGAGGAGTGGACTACCATTGCTGCTGTCAATGCTGTTCTCACAACAACTACATCCCTTTGTCTTGGTCGATAAAGTAGTGTATTTATAGGCTAGATATGAACAATCATTTGAAGCATATTTTATGTTTTATAAGCAAAGTAAGCAGTATTTGACCGGAATTCCAGAATTGTCATCAAACTGCATATATAGTGTAGTGAATGTTTATATGATTGTCAACCAATGGGATGCTACATCTTATTCTTTACGACATTAAAGCACTTGAATACGACAAGCTCGTAATCATGATTTCATAAGTGGGAAATAGGAACATTTCCGATAGCACGTGAAGACAGCAATAGACATCCCAAAATGTCAATTTTTTTGGTAGCAAGGTTGCAGATATCGCATTTAAAATAAATAGAAAACAAAAAATTTAATGTATTGTTACTTTCAACTACTGAAAAATTATTTTTTTAAAGTGTCTTTTTGAAAAAGAAAATGAAATTTCCACTCATATTTCGTTCCCCTGTAACCTCCACAGTGCATTCTAAGATCACATGGTCTTTCCAGACCGGTTTTGCAGGTGTTGAGCAGCATAGTCTTTGCTTTACATGTCTGCCCTTTTGTTTAAAACATTCTAGTCATCCTTAACATTTGTGTCAACCACTTGTGCAACTAGTTTACATTTCCGTTGTATGTATGTGCTTGCTAGATTGCAAAAATAATGTTACAACATTCAGTCTGTAATAGGAAGTGTGCAGGATTTGGCAATGGTCAAGTGATGAAATCCTCATGGTCAACATTACTGAAAAAAATGCATTTGCTGACACACGTGACCTCGTTTGTGCTTGGTGTTGGGGTCTGTAGTAAACATGAATGGTACCGTGGAGCAGACACTGTACTTGTTTAGCCCTGGTTAGGAGGAGGCTAGATTGTCTCTGCTGGAGAGGAGGATGTTTTATTCAAATGCGGCGCACACTGCGGGGAGGAAGGGGAAGGGGAGGGTTGTGGTGAAGGTCGAGGGCCTGATGATGATGATGATGCCCGTCCGTAGGCTGTCAGCACTCACACCACCTGCTGGCTGTTTTCCTGAGCACACGTCAGCACTTCACCTTCCTCTGCTTCCGCCTCATCCAGCAGGGCAGGCCGGAGTTTGGCCTCCTGGAGTGGTGTGGTTGGCTCAAAATCTTTGCTGAAGATGAACATATTTCATAAAAAGAGGTTTTTGCAATGAGTTTGAAGAGGTTATTAATGGAATGGATACTGGAGACATTATTAAAATATATATATAAAAATCCAAGATGGCGGCACGTTTATGTCTGTGTGTTTTTATGTTAGTTTGTTGCTTTTTAACTTCGGAACTTGTTTTATGTTACTGAAGCGAATAAGAATTTTTATCTCTGTGAGTGGATCTTCCCTGCGATTATTTGCTGACCGCGTGTGGACCAGCGAAAGGGAAGACGCTGGACATTGAGTTAAAAGGATTAAGCCCTCCTCTTTTAAAGGAAAGTGCTCATTTCACACTGTAACACAAGTGGCTTTGTCCACTAGCACTTTGGCATATTTCTAATTGTTGATTTTCTTCTGTCGGCTTTCTCCCTTCGGCGTGGGACGTGGTTTACTGGCCGTTTCTGCTGATCGCGTTTGGGCTCTGATATCGCTACTAAGGAAGGGAAGCGTTTTGTGGGAAAAGGGCGAGTTGGAGTGCCCTTGCAAGACTACGCATCAGAAAGAAGGTTCCGTAATTATCTTCTCGAGGTTGTCAACCCAGTCGGACTTTGTATGGACAATGATGTACGTTACTTCTAATTGCGTGGCCCTGGTTGCCATATTACTTCTTATACTCATCCAGGGAAACATCAGTTACAGGTATGACTCACTCCCCCCGCCACATCACAATATTCCTGTAAATTTAAAATTGACAAATTGGACAAGTGGTGTATACACAAACTTTCTTGTTCTCTGGGACAGCCGATTGAAGTTGCTGCTTTCAAATTTTGTGAATGAGGACTCTATAATGTCTGCTCAAACAAAAAGAGAACCCAGCATTGTTAACCATCTCACTTGTTCAAATTCATCTGACAGAAATGTAAATGAAACAGTAAGGCGACGGAGTTTTGTAATTCTTATGTTATTATTATCAGGAAATGTTTTACCAAATCCTGGTCCTTATAATGATGCTGCTTTGACTTTTAAGGTTCCTGCCGATCTTATATCCAGATCAGGTCTGGGTTTTATTCATATGAATGTGAGAAGTCTGCTTCCCAAGATGGATTTAGTGCATATCTGGGCAAAAAATACAAGTGCTGACGTTATAGTAATATCTGAAACATGGCTTAATAAAACGGTTCTAGATAAAGCCATAGGTATTGATGGCTATACTGTTTACAGGACTGACAGACCAAAAAGGGGAGGGGGGGTAGCAGTTTATGTTAAGGATAGATTTGAAGTTACTGTGTTACTTTCTGAGTCAGTAGTTAAACAATATGAATTATTAGCTTTAAACCTTATTGTTTCCAAGACCTTACATCTTACAGTAGTTGGCTGCTATAGACCTCCATCAGCTAGTAATGATGCCATTTCCTCTCTGATGCACTCTGTGACTTCCTTGAATTACAAAGAGCTGGTCCTTCTGGGTGATTTTAATGTGAATTGGCTGCAGTCGGCATCTGATGGTTTTAAAGCAATCTGTGATACTCTTAATCTCTTTCAGTTAGTTGAGTCACCTACTAGACCTAACTTAAAGGATAGTAAAAAGTCCACATTAATTGATCTCATTTTTAGTAATGCTCCCCATAAGTACTCTTTAGCTTCTGTATATGCTAATGATGTTAGTGATCACTGTGTCATTGCCATAGTCAGAGATACCAAATTACCTAAGCATAAACCACGTATTATTACTAGACGATGTTTGAGACATTTTAATGAACAAGGTTTTCTTCTTGACGTAGCACAATACAATTGGGATAGGATATTTCCATCCATTTTTTTTTTTACATCGTTTCATCACAATTTCACCTTCCAATTAGGCTCATCAACCATAGCTCCTTCAAAAACAGCCAGAAACCTTGGAGTTGTGATTGATGATAAGCTGAATTTCACAGACCACATTACTAAAAAACTGCTGCCCGGTCCTGTAGATTTGCATTATATAATATTAAGAAGATCAGGCCCTTTCTCTCGGAACATGCAACACAACTCCTTGTTCAGGCTCTTGTTCTGTCCAGACTTGACTATTGCAATGCTCTCTTGGCAGGTCTTCCAGCCAGTTCCATCAAACCTCTACAATTAATCCAAAACGCTGCTGCAAGATTAATCTTTAATGAGCCGAAAAGAACGCACGTCACACCTCTGTTCATCAATTTGCACTGGCTACCAATAGCTGCTCGCATTAAATTCAAGGCATTAATGTTTGCCTACAGAACCACCTCTGGCTCTGCACCCCTTTACCTAAATTCATTATTTCAGACTTATGTGCCCTCTAGAAGCTTGCGTTCTGCAAGTGAACGACGCATTACTGTACCATCCCAAAGAGGCACAAAATCCCTTTCACTGACTTTTTCATTAACTGTTCCCATCTGGTGGAATGACCTCCCTAACTCAATCCGAGCAGCTGAATCCTTACCCATCTTCAAGAAACGGCTAAAAACACATCTCTTCCATCTTTATTTGACCCTCTAACTCTAGCACTCTCTATTCTAAATGTATTTGATCTACTCTGTCTTCTTTTTATTTTAAAAAAAACACACACATTTGACCCTCTATCAATTGCATATTTATTCTCTAACTGCTAGCTTTTCTTGTAAAACTAACACTAAGTTTAATGTTTCTATATTTTACATACTAGTTTTCAAAAAAAAGAAAATCTTTCCTACGTGTACTGCGTTAGGCAAACCAGGACTTGTAATGGCACTTGCATGTTATTGCTCTTTTGTTGGTTTTGATTGCTTCTATAATGTCCTCATTTGTAAGTCGCTTTGGATAAAAGCGTCTGCTAAATGACTAAATAAATAAATAAATAAATAAATATTTCTTATCCCCGATGTTGAGTCTGCCTGGATATATTTCTATGATGGTTTTATATCGATCATCAATAGGCATGCACCTTTTAAAAAATTCCGTGTTAAAGGTAGGGACAATCCCTGGTTTTCTGAAGCCCTATCTGCTCTTATTCGAGAGCGTGACGTTGCTTGGGCAAAAGCTAGACAATTTGACTTAAGCTCTGACTGGATTTATTTTAGGCAGCTTAGGAATAAATGTACAGTCGCTATTAGAAAGGCTAAGGCTGATTATTTCATTGCAAATTCTACCCTTAATGCTAATAATCCAAATAAATTTTGGCAAAACATAAAGTTGATAAGCGGCAGTAAAAACACCTCTAGTTTTCCTTCATGTATAAATATGGATTCCATTAGCATATCTGATAAAGAACAAATGCTTAATTGTTTTAATAAGCATTTTGTTGCCTCCGGGTTTTTATTTGATTCACATAATTTAGCATGTTGTGATTCTGATTTTACTAATGCAGAAATCTGTTTAAACAAGGATGAATTTAGATTTAAACAAATTAAGAATTCTGACGTTTATAAAGCACTCAAATTACTTGATACAAACAAATCACCAGGCCCTGATTGTGTGGAATCTGTTTATTTGAAATTAGCAACAGACTTTATTACATCTCCTCTGACTTATATTTTTAATCTATCATTAACTACCGGTGTTATTCCGGAAATCTGGAAATCTGCTTTTGTTGTTCCTCTATTAAAAGGGGGAGATTCTACTATATTAGATAACTACAGACCAATTTCAAAGCTCTGTGTTTTATCAAAGATCTTAGAAAGCCTTATTAGTGAACAGTTGACATGTTATTTGAACGTAAACAAAGTGTTATCTATTAATCAATCTGGGTTTCGTAAAAAACACAGTACTACAACAGCTGCACTGAAAGTTCTAAATGATATTGTGGGCTCAATCGATAATGGTGATTTTTGTGCTTCACTTTTTATTGACTTATCAAAGGCTTTTGACACAGTGGATCATGAAATATTGCTGCATAGATTAAAGAGTGTTGGTTTATCAAGTGATGTTATTCCCTGGTTTAAAAACTATTTAAGTGGAAGAACTCAGTGTGTACAAGCTGAGGGTAAACTATCTGATTCATTGCTGATTGCCAAAGGTGTTCCGCAAGGATCTGTGCTGGGTCCCCTTTTATTTACCATTTATATAAACTGTCTTGATTACGACATTCAGGATGCCAACTTTCATTTCTATGCAGATGACTCAGTCATGTATTGTAGTGCTTCTTCTGGAAAACAAGCCCTTTATAAGCTCCAGTCAGCCTTTGATGTCATTCAATCACGGATTTACAATCTAAAGCTTGTTCTGAATGTTGATAAAACTAAGTATATGTTGTTCTCAGGTTCAAAAAAATTTGATAAAAATGTATCCTCTCTTCAGACCCTACAAGGTACCGTGATCGAATCAGTAAAAGAGTACAAATATCTTGGCATTATTGTGGACGACGCTCTATCTTTTAGCTCTCACATTACTCAACTGAAGAAAAAATTGAAAATTAAGCTTGGGTTTTATTTTAGGAACAAGTTTTGTTTTTCATTCAATGTACGAAAGAAATTGGTTACCACTACTTTTCTACCCGTGCTTGACTATGGTGATGTAGTGTATCAGTTTGCACCATCATATCTTCTATCCTCTTTAGATGCCGTCTATCATGGTGCTTTAAGATTTATATCAGATTGTAAACCCTCAACTCATCACTGTGTATTATATAACAGAGTAGGTTGGCCTTCTTTGCTTACCAGAAGAAAAATGCACTGGTATTTAATTATTTATAAAGCCATTCTGGGGATGTTGCCCTCATATCTCTGCTGTCTTATAAAACAGAAAGCTGTTGAGAAATACTTCCTTCGCTCACAAAACTATTATACTCTCTCTGTTCCTTTTGTCCGATCTGAATTAGGAAAAAAGGCTTTTATATACGCAGCTCCGTCTGACTGGAATCATCTGCAATCGAATTTGAAGTTACAAAGTTTGATGTCTTTGGATCTTTTCAAAAGAGTTATTCGGCAAATGGAAATTGACTCAATGACATGTAACTGTTTTTAAGTGTCTCTAGTCTGTCTGTGTTGTAACATGTTGTGATGAAACTGATGTATTGCTGTCCATTTTGGCCAGAACACTCCTGCAAAAGAGATTTTTAATCTCAGAGAGTCTCTTCTGGTTAAATAAAGGTTAAATAAAAAAAATAAAAAATTAACCAATTACCGCTTCATATGCAGCATGCGGTGCGAAGAAAAATATGTGCTGTTATACATTCAAGGCTTTTATGTTGTAATTTATCATTTGTATATATGAGTATGAAATATTGCTGCACTGAATTTTGTAGATATAAACATGTGTGAGGTACACAAGCAATAAAGAGCATATGGGGATTGCATCTTATATAATGTATTTGTATTGCACCTAACCTTAACCTTAGTCATAACAGCATCAAAAATGTATTATTCTTTGAGGGGAAACATACTTGCTAGCTGGCGAATGTTGGGTATAGCACGGTGGGAAGTTGCAGGGGACAAAGGAAAACTAGAAGAGGATCTGAAAAGAGGAAAATAGGTCTATGTATAAAAACATTTTCTGTGTTGTAGCTAAGGGTTTGTATGGATCAGGGTTGGGTGATGTATTATAATATTTTTGTGATATTCGAATAAAACAGCATTGTGAGCATGCATGATTGTAATGATTTTTTTTTATTTGACCTCCTGAAAACTCACTATCATTCAGCCCTTATCCTTGAATAACAATAGTGTGTATTCACCATAAATTGGTGTAGATTTGTATACATTTGTTTAATGTTTACAGGAAGAAAGTCTCTTGAATGTTGAAACCTTACCCTGATTTTTATAAAAGATTTCACTCAAGGGTTGTGAAATGTACGGTGTCCTAAGCATGTCAGTCAGCCAGCAGATGATCTTTGTGGTGGTAATCAATTTAAGGTTAATCCCAGCATGACACCTAGTTGGCCTCCGCAGTGCCAATGCAGCAGCCGACAGCATTAGAAGCATTAGCACTGCTGCCAGGCTCTTTTCCAGGGCATCAGGGCAATGTGAAGTGTGACTGTAAACAGCACCTTCCAAGGGCTCACAATACCAAGTCACCAAGCCACCTGAGGGTGGAAGTAATCGCCTCCATTATGCTCTAGGTGCTCTGGAAAAAAGCAAAAGGGGAAAAAAGGCAAAGAGCCCTGCAGTTGTGTTGCCGCGGATCAGAATCCAATTAAACACGGTTTAGTTCTACATAAGCCGCCAGTCATAGCCTGTTGACTCATGAAATTAATGCATTATTGTGGCACAAAAGAAACCAGTGCACTAGAATGCACAGCATTTCCTCAGGCTGTATTTCAGACAAATTGACATAGCGTACACACCTGGCAGATGTTAACACCAAAGTGCACACTCGATGACAAAACAACACCAGGGCATCGATAATCCAAATCACGTGCCAGAATTGACTTTTTTATTTTTTGTCTAGTCCTCTACAAAAGAAGGTCAATATGCTTACGTTTAATTTTTTTTTTTAGATGTTTGATGGAATCCATTCCTCTATGTTTGGATGCATCCTGGTGCTTCTTCCACACTGCGGCCTGTCAGTGTAAATAATGACCACTGCAGTGCCCCTGTGCATCTTGAAGGCAATTTATGAATGCGTAAAAACTATTAAAGGTTAAGGGTTGCAAACTTCTAGCGTTGTTTCTAATGGACATGGGAGATGCCCTGCGGAGGTGACAAATGAAGGTCCTAAAGTTAAACGCACTGTGAAATCACAAAAAGGAAAGCTTTAAATGAGTAAATAGCATTCATGAACATAGTCTACTTAACACTAGCTGATAAACTTGCAATGTAAAGCCTATATTTTAGTAAAACCACAGATGCTACAAAACCACATGAAACCAAAATGAAAACAATGAGTATACTTTTACAAGTATTTTTTTTACACTAAATATTTTTCCTTTTCACTATCCATTTTACCCTTTTTTCTCTTTTATCAATATTTACATGCACCCAAATGATCTGTTAGTAGTCAGATTGATGGCTTAAAAGGATTGGAAATTCTTCATGTAAACACTTCGGTCAGCCCGACTGACATTACACAGACTTTCTCTTTTCTAAATGTGGTTTTGTTTGGAATAGCCTACATTTAATGCACATGTAAATTGAAAATATGAATCGAATGTAATTCAAAGTTTAGGGTTCATACAAAGTCATATTTGATTAATTAAAAATGACGAAAAATCATGTTTTAAAGTGATAGTTCATCCAAAAATGAAAATGTTGTCATTCTTCACTACTCTCAAGTTGTTCCAAACCTTTATGAATTTCTTCTGCTGAACACAAAAGATGATATTTTGAAGAATGTTGGCAACCAAACAGTTGCCAGTTCTTCACTGACTTCCATAGTGTGGATATAAAAATACTATGGGAGTCAGTGGGAACCAGAAACTTCAGCAGAAGAAAGAAATTCATACTGGTTTGGAACAACTTGAAAGTGACGTGACGTGACATGACATATGGCCAAGTAAGGTGACCCATACTCGGAATTTGTGTTCTGCAATTAACCCATCCAAAGTGCGCGCACACACACACACACACACACACACACACACACACACACACACACACACACACACACACACACACACACACACACACACACACACACACACACACACACACACACACACACACACACACACACACACACACACACACACACACTCGGAGCAGTGGGCAGCCATTTATACTGCGGCGCCCGGGGAGCAGTTGGGGGTTCGGTGCCTTGCTCAAGGGCACCTCAGTCGTGGTATTGGAGGTGGAGGAGAGCGCTGGTTATTCACTCCCCCCACCTACATTTCCTGCCGGCCCGAATCTAACTTGCAATCTTTGGGTTACAAGTCTGACTCTCTAACCATTAGGCCATGACTTCCCCCTTGAAGGTGAGTAAATGATCGCAGAATTTTCATTTTTGGCTGATCTATCTCTTTAACATAACTAATGACTTGTTTTGAATAAAATAATAACAATGTCAGTAAACCAATACCATGCAGGTCTCCTGTTGCTCATGCTTAGCAACGACCACTGAGATGAATGGGAATGTTAACTTCCATTGAGAAAAATAGGAAGGATAGCTCTCTCCAGACCTTCATAGTTTCTCAAACAGGTTTCTTCTCCCCCATACCTCACTAAACTGAGTCCCAGTGGTCAGTGTTAGGATGGAGGCCCTTTTTGCTGTTTCATGGGTCACTTTTGCATCTCCAGCTTAGCAGGTGCTCAGTAATATGTGTTGAGTGTCTGAATGCCACACCAGAGCACAGGCAGAGCACCTGTCTGAACCACTTTGGATCAAATTAATTCAACCAGGTGTGCCCCCACACTGCTGGGGTGCAGGTGACACCTGCTACATTCCTTTAATTAGAGGTAAAACAGCTGTTTCTGGATATTCCTATGGAATAAACCCTCTCTGCCCACGCTCCCATCGGAGCATCTCCTTTGAATCAAGATGCAACGAGTACGAGTGACTTTTGACTCTCAGGGCCATCGTCAGAAGGACACAACACAGGATGCATAAAGAGAAAAGATCTAGAATGTTTCCAAGAGGTAAAGCTTTTCATCATTCAAAAGTCTAAATATTTGACTCTGAATATGCATTTGGAGGTGAGATTGAGAGTGATAGTTTGACAGTATGTGTTTGTAGCAGTTGCTCATTGCATAGAGAAAGTCATGAATTGCCCACTGACTCAGACTGACTGGACTGTGGCCAGTCCTAATGGCAGAGCAGCAGGGGGATTTCATTCATACTCAGAGTAACAGCAGGGAAAATCCCATGAGACACTGGGGGGATGGAACGCTTTAAGAGAGCTTTGATGGTACTTCACAGTGACAGAGTGCTCTCTGTATGGAGTCCAGGTCCCACATGTTGGGTCAGAAAGCTTTAATAGGTGACTTAAGGCCTGTTCTCACCAAGACGAATGATTGGCGCAAAAATTCAGGATGATAAACATTTTGACTGCATCTGAAATCACATGCTTCCCTTCTAGTAGCAAAACAGCATGTGAACAGTAGTATGTCCGAATTCACAGTATTTATAAAACAGAAGGCAAAAAGAACCCGGATGACCTGCGGCGGAAGGCCACGGGAGAGGATTTGTGAAAGGCACTGAATCTAAGCAAGTGACACTGGTAGGTGACATGACAATGACAACATGCCGAATGTACTAGATCTGGATTACGGTCATACTACACACATTCATATTAAATTGAACATACGTTTTTTTAATAGTTGTAAAGTAATTTATTAAAAAGAAGCTATTTTGGGTGCAAGGGTTTTGTTTGTTAATAAATGTTTAGGTTGTTAGTACACTAATGTTCTAGCCTAATTTATTTTCCATCTCACTGTGAATAAAGCTGGTCAACTTTTGGTCACATGCCCAGTTACATGCTGTTACATAAAACTATGACTTGGTGACGTTCTTGAACACTGAGCTAAGTGGCAGTGAATATCAGAGGAAGCGGCTCTCGTCTCTGTACTCTTGTATGTGATGGTGTTTAATAAATACCATAGTGATTACAAAATTGCAAATAACAGCAGAACTAAACGAAAACAAATTCAACCTTGACAGTAGGTGGCGCTCAAAAGCATAAATACCCCTGTATTTGAAAACATGTAAATACTGTTTGTCTTCCTTTCTTCTCCTTTTCAAGTGTCAGAAATGGAAGGTGTACTGGAGTATTTTCTGCCACCTACTGTGAGGGAGTAAAATTGCATTTTCATTTAACCAATCTGCTGTTTTTTCTCATTGGTCTGAATGGACAAATATTATGCAAAAATGTGTCCAAATTCTTGTTAAACATTTGCATTGATGTGAACAAGCCTATTGACTGCAGAATTGAGTATATGTCATAACTGAGCTCTTACGCTCCCTTATTGTGGTTAGAAAAAGTTTTTATCCTTGAATTATTTTTCTTGTATCATTAATAGAAATCAGCCAAAGTTGTGGGTACAAACCCAATAAATGCACTCTCTCAAAATTAATTGTCTTCAGCAGCACAGCTACATGCATAGTTTTTTCCTAGCAGTGAGAACTGTGAGTTATTACAATATAGCTTGTTTCTAATAAGTCACTTGTTTCTCCTGTTTTCAATTTTGTCGGAAATGTAATGATCCACTTTCATTTTCATTGTGGTAAATGAACTGATTCTTTGTTATGGTGTGCAAGATGATATCAATAATGAGAAACAAAAACAAAGCTGTTCTGATTAGTTTTTTCCTTCAAAGGCTGGATTTAGGACAAAACTGTTAATGGAGTTTGGTGCAACTCTTAGCATGATTCACACTTTTGACCAGCAGAGGGCAGTAGTGTGGCAGCAATGTCACCAGACCCTGTGGCTCAGCACTGCATTAGCAAATGTGAGCAGAATGGAAAAGGATCTCCCATTTTACCCACATGTTCATGGCTGATGGCTCCTTATCATCTACATGAAGCCTCGTTCATTCAGACATACAGTGAATTTCAGAAAGAACATGGCAAAATAAAATGTGTGATGATCTGAAAACATTCGAAATTTCATTGCAGGCTGGATGTGTAACATCGAAGAACGTCAGTACTGCAAACATGTCGCTCCACGTATTTCCATGTTGACAGTGACTTATCGTAAAGGTTGGATAAAGTGCACAACACGTTATATCACAGAACTAAATTATGTGCTATTTGCTATTGCTTCTATCTGCATCGCGAGCACAAACATCTGTCTATCTGGGTCCATGTGCAACATAATCTCAGTCAAGTTTTTCATGTTTTATTTTTCCAAACGTGATCAGAACATATACATGAAGTCGGCAGACGGATCACATGATCTCCACTCTCTTTCCTCCGATAGTTGAGTTCCTGCATTGAGTTGATCCTCATTTGCATAACATTTTAATGTTTGCATAAACTTTGGTCGCCCAAAAATGATTGTGTTTAGGTCACACTTTATAGTTGTAAGCTGGGCTAGACATAACATTATTTAATATTTTAGAAATGACACGCATGACTGCTAAGGTCCATTCACACCAACAACGATAACTATAACGATAGCTATCAAACAATGCACGATAACATACTGTTTTTTATAAGCAAGCAATGTAATTAGGTTGAGGATTGCCTGAATTACATTTCAAAAACAAGAAAAAAATAATTCCGAAAGTGATTCTAAAGATATTTAGAATTATTTTATTTAAAACTATATTGCTAATTTCCTTGGTGGGAACGGCCATAATGCTAAGCATGATTAATGCGTCAGTGCAAGAGCGATAATAGCGTAGTGCGTCATGCTGTTGTTCCACTTCAGTTCAACAGAATTCACAAATAACGCCAACATTCATTATACGCGCGTATGTCCCACAAGACTTTGTTATGTAACTCCGACTGAGCCAGCAGTTGCCTACATTCCCTCCCGAGAACTCACTTTCTAGTACACACCTGGCATAAGGACTGCAAAAGATGGCTTGTGGCAGTTTGCGAACAAACAAAACCTTTTGGGTGTGTGGGCGTATGACCTTGGGACACATGCCCATTTTCCAACTGGGTCAGCAGTTACCTTCACAGAGCCTGTGCTCTTCTCCAGTGCAAGAATCTCATGCCCGAGGTGGATGCCTTTCCCGTCTTCAGGCTGCACGTGGGAGGGGAAGCGTTTGTGCTTGTTTGCCGTGGGAGTGAGAGATTGATAATTCTTCTGGCACCTGTGACCTGCCTCGCTTTCTGCCGCTGCCAGCTGCCTGGTCACATCACGGCCACACGAGGAAGATGCCCTGTGACAGAACAGCCAAGTTTTACAGCAAACACTGTTCTAGGCCACTTATTCTACTCAGTGTTTCTGAAAAGCTCTTCAGCCGTGCAACGTTATTGTGTACGTAGGTGCAATTCCGGCTGTCACAAGTTCTGTCGGATGAAGCCAAGTCTGGTTTGGACCCCGAGCGCAGTTGAATCTTATTAGCTGTGCTTGACTCATGTGTCAGTAGACTGCTGGAGTAATGGCGTTGAATCCCACCAAATCATTTAAACGCAGCTTCTAGTGTTATATACGTCCAAGTACGCCTCTCCAGGTGTCATGTTCTCATGTTCACTGAAGCGTTTAAAATGATGTAGCTTTATTTGGGATGACTGCAAAGCGACTGGACAAGATACATTTGAGTATAAGCAACAAGGTTGGTTGGTTGACTGAGTGCACAAAGTTGTTTAAATAGTTGTTTGAATCATATAGGCTTTGTATTGTGAACAATTTTAGTGTTTAACTTTTACACAAACATTTAAGTTGGGTTTAGTTGATCTATGATTATTGTAGTTCTTTTTAAAATGGACAAGCTTGTATTATACTCTAAAAAAATAATTTTTGAAGTTGTAAAATAAATAGATTATTGCGGTACATTTGATAAAAAGTACTATTTGAATCTTTTTACTTAAACATTTCATGCTTGATTCAATATTCTTTTTTTTTTTTTTTTATGATAAAGTGGATTGTGTACAGGGTTAGGACTAGTTCACACTAAGAACAATTCCTATAATAAAGATAACTATTATAATAACTATATTATTGTCCACACTAATGAATGATAACACGGTTATAAGTGCAGGCTGCAGCTTTGTCATTTGCTATTTTTAAAGTTGCATGGATACTGATTGGTTGTAAATGTTTTTATCGTTCATCAGCTGAAGAAAAAAAAAATCCTGAAAGTGATTCCAATGATGTTGTTTCTCTTTATAGTTGTGATGTAGACTCAAATAATTACAATGATTATGCAAACTTAATAGTTATAGCTATCATTATAGTTATTGTTCTTGGTATGAATGGGCCTTTAATGTTAAAATATAAAAAAATAACTGGCAGTCAAGTCCTGAAGTCCTGACTCCAGTTTTAGTTTGTTTTAATATACAAATGCCATCTTTATTTAGCAAGTAAACTGCTCACCATTCTTCTTATTTGTGTACTGACAAACAGCTGCAGTTTTGATTGGTTAAATTAAATTAAAATTAAATGTTAGATAAATCGTTTCTGGGGCAAGTTTTGAACCAAATATCTTGCATTCTGTAAGCAAATAAGAGTAGATAAATCAAAAAGCTCAGCCCTCTTAAGGCTGAACTCCTGGAATCACTCCGCATATAACTTCCAGAAGTTTGTTTATTGAATGTGCATCTCTTCATTCAAAAATATGAACACAGAGTTGCATTATCTTCAATGTTCCCTGTATTATCTGCCCATAGGCTGCACATTATGAAGAAAATCTGTAAAATGTACCTCTGGGATGATTTCAGAAGTCATAAGCTACCAGTAATTAGTGATCAATGAAACAAGAAAAGAAAAAGGTAATGAAATCTATTGAAAATAATAACTAGCTGCAGAGATTTAAGAGAATGAGAATAATAAATATGAGTAGTAAACAGTGAGTTATTTTGATTGTAGTTCAGCTTTGCAACAACATCATTCATTTAGAGACATATCTTGAGTTTGAAAGTCTTTTCTTCATCAAAGTGGATGACTTGTACCCTTACGGTGAGCTAATTCTAGAACATGAATTACTTTGATTGCTTCAAATAGATTTAGTCTAGACATTTCTAATGTTAGATAGAGGGCTGTTTGTTACAAATGTCTGAAATGATCTGTATCACTGTGCATATAAAAAAAAATCATTATTCAGTGTTCAGTTTTGCATTCGTTTGTTCTCACATTTACATTTAGGAGAATTATTTACACACTAAGAGACATATTGCAGATACAAGATAATGAATAAATCTGTTTTTAGAATTATTAATATTTCACCTTAAAGGTGACATTTTGAATAGTAACACAATTAAACATTTGGGGTTCAGTAGAATATCTAAACGAGTCTAAAGGTGCAAGTTGTTAATTATGATGATTTTAGTAAATTATTATTATAACTATTTTTGTGTATTTAAATGTGCTTTTAATTTTATGTTAGTTTTATGCTAATATATGCCTTAAATGTTAATAATGTAAGCTTTGCACACTGACAGACACTTACATTTGACGCTTTTTTTAAACAAGTAATGACTTTATGAATAAGCACATTTTGAATCGCACCAGCCGATAATTTATTCTGAACTATAACATTCCTGCACACTAGACGTCTTGTTTGAAGTCCACTGCAAGCAGTCATACTCTTCTACCTCTGTATCACGAGGCTTACGAATACCGTTGTGTTTGGAGGTTATTCTTATTCTGAATGGGAATAAGGGAAAGTCAGAAATTAAGCTGAAGAACTATAAGTGAACTGGCTGAAGGATCACATTTCCCCATAAGCTCCTTATACTACCCCCAACCTCACAGCTCGGCTATTTAATTGTTTTTTATTATCTGCTGAGGAACGTTCCCATGGGCACTGTGTGCTGTCAGTCTATGAAATAGTTTAGCTGATTGATTCTTTGACACAAGTGGAGCGACAGATTTGTACTTTCTTTCATGTTAATAGTTTTGCTTTATGATCTAAAACGAGAAGATTTTTTATTCGTCTCACACACAATATACAGAATATAACTAGCAGTGAAATTTATGCTCTGCATTTAACCCATCCAAGTGAACACACACCCGGAGCAGTGGGCAGCCAGTGCTGCAGCACCCGGGGAGCAGTTGGGGGTTCGGTGCCTTGCTCAAGGGTCTCACCTCAGTCGTGGTATTGAAGGTGGAGAGAACGCTCGTTATTCACTCCCCCACCGACAATTCCTCCCATAGCCGAGATTCGAACCCACGACCTCGGGTTACAAGTCCGACGCTCTATCCATTAGGCCACGACAAATGATGGCATTGCTCAAGTTTTAGCTGTTTTGGAAGAAATATTTTGAAAATGTCAATTTCTCACTGACTGCACAAACCTGGAAACACTGGAATGGTCTTAAATGTCTTCAAGTACGTGGTTCAGATCAGTTTAGAGTCTGCAGGTGATCTCAGTAGGTGGCTGTATGTGGTTATAGCACATACCTTTTCATACATTTGCATAGACTCTGAAACATACACTATTAAGACATTGATGGCATCTGAAAAGTAAGCATTTTACAAAACCTAGGGATGTACAAATCTTTAGGATTAGGTTCATGTAATAAATTAATGGAATTAATAGTTTGATTTTATGTTTAATCAATGTGATGACTTAAATATGTTCAATAACAGTTATGTAAGCAGTTAATTTGTAGTTATTTTTATTCTATTCTGTGTGATTTCTGGTTTTCAATTAATTTCAAGCAATTCCATCACTTTTAAAGACTTTAATTTTTACTTTAATAAAATTTTGAATCAGTTAATAATTACTCAGTTGTGTATTTTAT
Source organism: Ptychobarbus kaznakovi (assembly GCA_027422405.1). Lineage (NCBI taxonomy): Eukaryota > Metazoa > Chordata > Actinopteri > Cypriniformes > Cyprinidae > Ptychobarbus > Ptychobarbus kaznakovi. The sequence continues at coordinate 14,425,064 of CM049807.1, forward strand.
GTATATTTATTCTCAAAAATATCTATGCAATAGTGGTAATAAAACCATACAATATTTTTTATAATTTAACTATAATAGAATTCGTTAAGATTTTGATATTGATTATATTGCACATTTCTAATTTCTTTTACATTTTAGATGCTGTTAGTATGTCCATACTTTACATTGTAGCAATTGTATACATAAACTTTACGTATGAATTCTAATAAGATCATGTTGCAATAACTTGTCTTGATCTATTGTAATAATGATGTTATTATTATTAAAATTAATATGAGATTAAATTATATGAGAGTTGAAACATAATGCTTTGTGTATATGAAAAACAATCTATTATTATTCTCATACAAATCACCTGGATGTGTCATACAGGTTTATTAATGTTAACTAAAACTAAAACCATAAATATATTTGTATTACTTGAAATAAAATATCTTAAAATAAATAATAAACTTAAAATAATAAACTTAAACTTATATTTTATCCAGCTAGTTTCCAAAGTAATGCTTCTAAATTGTGTTTAGTCTAAACTGAAAGTACTGAAATAACTAAAACGAAAAACTACTCAATAAACCACTACTACAAAACTACTTAATACTTAATAAAAATGATGTAGACATATTTACCTACCACGTCATCTCAGATGAACCTATTTTTGATGATGCATAAACCTTGTCATTTCTCCCATTGTCAATATATTGTTTAACTTTAAGGAACACGGGCCTGAAAACTGTCACGGCCAAACACCTCCAGCTATTCTGAATGCAGACGATGTCTTTTTTCTTTCGACAGACAATTACCATGTTTTACAATGCTTGACTTGGACAGTTTGCCATTACTTAAATCTACAGTGGCCATCTCGGTACGTGCCAAAGACGATTGTCTTTAAACCTCGATGACAACACATCTCAAACAGAAACATGGCTCCATTCTGTCTTCGCAAGCACATCAAAGACACTTATCAAAGCAGCTCTCGTACACCTTCTCAGAGAAACAATGGAAATTAGGCAACAGGCACCATGAGAATTACAGCGATTGCTTAAGAATCTGTGTCAGTGTTTTTCCCCTGAAAATATAAGAGGAAGCAATTAAATCACAAATGACTGTGTCTTATTTTGTTACTGAAACATCAATCCAGTTCCCTCAAAGGCACAAATAATGGTATATTATTGATACATTAATAAATCCTGTTCACGGTGAAGAGAATTTGGCTTGTCGAATGTTTTTCTGTACAGTAATGCTGCATTAAACAGATTCAGTTCCACAGTGGAAGAACTCCATGTTCCTATTTCACACCCTGTTTGACGGTCTTAATGGCAGAATAGTTTTCTTGAACTTTGTGTACCATCGCAGCCTGTCCTCAGCCTGTCCTCAGCCTCAGGCATCAGCAATGCCGTCACACACTCAGGGGCACGATAACCGCTCTATACCTGCACTATTGAGACGCTTCCTTAGTGGCTGACGGTCCCTTCTTGCCTTTATTAAAGCACAGTCATACATCTTCCACGCGCATCTGTGGTGTACAGGGAGCTATGCCTTCATCCAGAGAAGCTCTCTGACATACACACTGTATCATCTGTGGCAACCTATCAGCACTGGGCTAACCTTTCTAATGCTGATTTAGAGCGGGATCTAATGGGCTGGGGAAAGATGCGGATGATACCCCCCCGCTGAACAAAAGAGCCCGTTGAGATCTCTTGTTCTCTGTGAGTTGCACTATGAACTGTCAATGACAAGACTCTTGCTCCCTCCCTGCTCTGTTGCTATAAGAAATCCAGCAACTAAGGGCCTTGATCAATTAGTCAATTTCTCAACTGTGGCCTGCAATCAGGATATACTTGTCATTATTTAAAAAGTAGGAATGAAGAGCGTAGTTTTGGTTTTAAGCAGCACCACAAATATGCGTCGTGGTACTGTTGTGAACATGCGACTGACACAGAATAGAATAAATTGTTGAATTAAGTTGTTATTTTTGTTTTCTTGGCGAATTAAAAAGTATTCTCGTAGCTTCATAACATTAGTTGAACCACTGATGTCACATGGATTATTTTAACGATGTCCTTACTACCTTTCTGGGACTTGAATGCGGTAGTTTCGTTGCTGTCTATGGAGGGTCAGAAAGCTCTCGGATTTAATCAACAATATCTTAATTTGTGTTCCGAAGATAAACGAAGGTCCTATAGGTTTGGAACGACAATTTGATTCGGAATTTGGAATGATTTGCTGAAAAAAAATTCTTATTAATATAAATGTTGAAAACAGTTGTGCTGCTTAATATTTCTCTGGAAACCGTGATACTTTCCCCTCTATAAAATATAGAAAACAAAAACATTTATTTGAAAACAGAAATTTTGATCAGTTTAGTGCATTCAACAAAATACACAATTAAAGTGTTCAAACTGGAATTTTATGAAAAATGTCCAGAGAACACTTATTTTAGTTATTACTAAAAATAAAGTTATAAAGTTATTTTTAATGCAAAGGACAATATTCTGAGGCTGTAAAACATAAACTGTTTTTACTATTACTATTTATTATTAGAAATATTTGGTAGGGTTAATTCAGTGACTCATGAAATTTGATCAATACCCAAATGTACATCCATGATAGTTATAGACAGCCACAGTGCTCCAAGCCAGCCTACAGGGATATACTGTATGCTCAGGCATCCATTCCATGCAACTGGTTTAGATTTATGTGCTCACAAATTATTTCACTTTCCGTTTAGAGAGCAAGTGAAAACCACACAAATCTGTGCTTATGGAGAGATGTTTGATCTAAGGAAAATCTGAGATAGATGGGGGATGCTAGATTGGAGAGATCTCTGGGTTCAAACAGAATAAAGATTCGTGAAAGCATTGGCCCCCTGTGCTCTGGTGCCACATGTTGCTTTCCAAATCCCTTTCTATCGCGTGGATGCAACCGGTGTCAGGGGGGACTTCGGTACGTGAGGATTGTGGTAATTGAAACAATCTTCCCCATGGCCTGCAATGGAAGGAGGTTCCACGGCTTGCCAGTGTGTTTGAGGTCAGAACCCAGGTAGGATGTCTTCTGTTTCTTTGAGCCGTATTAGGGATCTGCAGGCCTCCGTCTGATGAGCTGAAGCCCTGGTCTGGTCGACTCCTGGCCTACTTGTCTGAGTGGGTCCTTAGGAGACTCCACTGCTATCATTTGCTATCTCTCTTAAACCGACAGTGCTCCTTCAGCATTTCTTCATCTTAGAGATGAAGTCATATAGACCCCAAACTCTCTGTCAGTGGTTGGATTATGGATCCAGGTAACTTTTTAGTTCAACACTACTGCAGTTTAAACTTCTTGCATTGCCAATACAGACTCACTTTTTTGTGACTCACCTCTAAAAGTAGAAAAAAAAAAAAAATAATATATATTTTTATTATTCTGGCTTGCTTGGCTTATCAATTCTGGCTTGCTTGACTAAAAACTTTAGTCTACACCATTTATGTAGTGAATGTTTCATTGTTAAACTGCTGTAAAAACACTTTTTTTCTGGACGACTAAGTAATAAACTTTATGCGTTTTTTCTATTTAGGTCTACATTCTTCTGTTATTTTCTGTATATATGTTACAAAAATGCCTTAAAAATATTTATAAAAACTTTACAATAAGGTTTAATTTGTTAATATTAGTTAACTACATGAACTTGTAGTTAACAATATTTTGCAAAGAAAGTTTAATAGATTCTCTAAAAATGCACATTGTTAGGTCATGATAGTTGTTGCTGTATCTAATGTTTAAAAATGAGACATTATTATAAAGTGTTACCAAACATTTGAATTATGCACAGAAAAATGTTCTGCATTTTAATAATCTGAATGCACAGCAAGGGTGATTGGAAGATTTTAACTTTAAACCAAATAAACCAAATGCCTATTGCAACATGGGGTTCTGGAAGAAAATTCCTAATCGTTTTAATACATTTTATTATTTAAACTACTTAAATGTTAACTTTAAATTGTTGCAATAAACATTAAATATTATTTATACAGAAACATATTTTTTTCATTTTTGCAGTAAACGTTAAAAAATTTTTATATATAAACATAATTTTTAAATCAACTATTTTAGTTTTTGATTTTAATTACATTTCGTTGTTAGGTAAGCAGTCTTGTACCTTTCTTTTTGTCAGATTTTTTTCTTTTGCTTCAAATCAAAGTTTATAATGTTGTGATTCATCTTGTAGCTGGTTGGTTTGGTTCATATCTTATAATTTTTTAACAAAGATTTTTAAATGTTATTATTGGAAACAGAGAATAAAAAAAAACTTCCAAAACCAAAGCCACTAAAAAGTGGAGGGCACTGTTGCACTCTATAGCCCATCAGTGATAGCAATATATAGTTTTGTATGATTGTTGCATAATTTAGAATCTATACCTATTATAACGAGCAGGAACTCAAGCTAGAGATTGTCAGTACATTTGGAGTGAACCTTGACCTTGAAGCCCTGTTAAACCGTTCTCTTTAGCTCTTTAGCAAACAGTGAATTTGAACTGGCTCTATCTCTCATCCTGATCATATTTAATTCATGCTTTTTATTCAAGGTGCTTCCCCTCTTTAATATATAATTATATATGCCCAGAATTTTCATATACACTTATAATAGCTGATCGAAACTACCTCGTTAAACTTCTTTCAAATGTTTTTGTCTTGCTTAAAGCACCCCTCTGCTCAAGGTTTAAGTGTCTTTTTATCCCCCATATTAGAATATGGTGTTAGCGTAAGGCCTTCCTGCACTGCATCGTCTGATAATCCTTAACCTGCCAGTGTCTATCTGATTTAAATTGCCATGGATAATGTGATCATCTTGTCAGGGAGAAATCAGGCATTCAGCACACTCCAGAGCAGAGGAGTAGGAGGGAGAGCGAGAGCAAGCGCGGGGGAAGGGAAAACGTCAGGCAGGTCTCAGGTGATCTCTGCAGAAGTGTTAACTCGTGTAATAGAACAGGGCCATGCTCCTTCAGCCGTAACACAGCATACATAAATGGCCACATAAATCCTACATTCATATCAGAGTCAATGGACTCCCATCAAAGAGGCTTGGGCAGATGCATTACATTTTCCGGCTCATTTAATGTTTTGCTCTCTCTTTTTTTTGCTTTCCGAATTAGACATGCTTTGTTGCCGAAGACACGTCCGCAGAGGAGGACTAAGTGTGATGGGTCTAATTCGAGCTGCTGAGATAGGTGTGATCATGTTGTGAAACAGTCCATCTGTCTCCTTCTGTACTCATTGATTGTTTCGGGGGCGAGGTGCTTCATTATTGTGTTGCTGCTAATGCTGTCCATGAGTTTGGGAGGAATTAAAAAATATATAATACTTGTGCCCCCTCCTTCCAAAAAACTTCAGTTTAAGACACCGTTAAATATGATTTGCCCCTGCTTGCCATAAATGAATAGCTGAGCCATAAACAAAAATCCAAACCATTATCTTTCCTCAATGACAGTTGAAGGAGGCTTCCTCATCAAAGCTCTTTAATTGGATCAAATTACAGGCAGCGAGAGCCTGAGACCTTTTTGAGTTCATGAAGCCTAACTTTCAAATCACTTCTAATAAGACCTCCATACTGCCTGACAAAGGCAAAATATAGTAATTTTGCCAACACTGTAACGGAAAAAATGGCTTCAGAGATTTGTTGTTAATTTTCACACCCAGTTTTCTCCAAATCTGTACATGCCTTTACAAAATGTACATATTATGCCGACTAGTACCAAACATGGTGTAATAAAGTAAAATATGTATAGTAGAGCAAAAGTTGCATGTGTTAAAATATTTGGTGTGCTTGGCCCATGTCAAGTTCTATATTTCCACATATGGGTAACAACGGGAGTATTGCTGCAGATGGTGGAGCGCTTTGTTGCTCAGAATAAAAAATGCACGTGTGGCGGCATGCTGTCGTTGGATCTGTGTGCTGCTTTTGTGGTGAGCAATGGTATGAGGAGTTAAAAAGGAAGCCAGCATCCAAATGAGGCCAGTGCTCTGGTATTTCAGAGCTCAGCGAAGGGGACAGAGCCAGGGGTGAAGGAGATGTTCCTAAGCCGAGCGCCGCTGTGGTCATCATTCACACTTACCCTGCTGACAGTACACCATGGCAGGGCTACTTATCTCGTCCTTGCCATGGAGAGAAACCGAGCTCTGCTAATGTCCTGCACAATTATCACATGCCGAAGTATTAAGGGTGCGCTTTTTTCTCTAGTCCTTTGGGTGTAATTGCTGTTTAAATAGGCAGTCACGTATGTGTTTGCGCCAAAGTGCCTTAAATGTGCCATCTTTTTTCTTCATTTAAGGGGCTGGTTTAGAGATAATGATAAGGAAGTAATCTGCCTATGCAAAAATGCAAGGAAGACCCATGCTGAGGTTGCTTCAAAAGTCTTGCCAATAGATCTGTGGAAAAGGATGGAGTCCTCCATCTGTACTGGAAAGATATATCTGGAGTGACATTAGGCCTCTCCCAGAAAACCCTGGGATGCCTTCTTAACTGAATTGCCTGGTGCTACTCAACTCACTTGACGCAGCGTGTCTTATAATGAAAGCCAAGACACTGTGCTTCCCATCTTGAGTAATGAAATTCAAAGGTTTTTTTTGGTTCTGTCTGGTGCTTTTCAATACTCTCCCACGACTTTTTACGCATCACTCAGAGAGCATTTACATAAGCTTCTGCAATATTCATCTCTGATATATCTTTAATGATAATGATTGGATAAAGATGGCAAATGGGAACAAGACTTTTTGGACTTGCTTGCAGAAGCGTTGGAGAGAAGACAGTGCAGTCTGCCACTGTACACCCGGTCTCTGTGGAATCTGAAGACAATCGAGAAAAGCTGGAAGATTGGCTTCATTGTGATATTAATGAAAACCCTCTCACCCATAGACAGTGAGCTGTCATCAATTATAAATCATCGGCCTCATTCGACTTGGTGGTTTGGAGAGGCGGAGTTAGGAGAAATGAAAGAGAATGCACTTAATCATTTCTTCCCCAGCCCATTACATAGCATGAGCGCATTGCCGAAAGTTATTAGTGCACTGACACAAAGATACGCTCTGTTTATGGAAGACGAGTCACAGCGTTTTATTTCATAAAGCCAGTTTTCCCAGCTGTGCCGTGTATCTGAGTGTTTCAAAACGCTCATCTAGCATGAAGGGTCATTCCAGCGATATTAGAAGAAAGCTTATTACATTCCCACTGTTTCTGAGCCATACAAATATAATTGTTAGATCAATCAAGAAGGGGAAAGTTGTGGCCCATGCATACAATTTTACAGCCTATATAGCCAGTGTGACTTGAATTAATTCTTTAATTGAAATATTTTTTTTTCTCCCGGAAACATTATATTCCTCTTCGAATACAATCTCTTATTCTGCTGAACACATCAGGAGCAATTTCACCATGTATATTTACTTTCTGTGAGGAAAAACCAACGGAGTGAAATTGGATATTTAACCTTCCTTACTTTCAGCTGCTCAGAGGAAGCTGCCCGTGGCGTTTTTGTTCGGCCACTCAGTCATTCGATAATAGTTGATCAAACAGCAGGTTTGAAATTCAGAGACCAAAGTATACGTACAGTATTTGGCGAGAACAGATGATGTGTGCGGCTAGTGTGACCTTTAAAATCTGCTCCATTAGTGCTAACAAGACATTGGAGCAGTCAAGGGTAAGTGGGGTAATCTGCTCGGCCCTTTTCCGCCACCTCTGCTCCGAATCTCAGAGTTTGTTCGAATGAACTCTTGATTCCCTGCAGTCAGAATGTGACTGTGAAAATACATTTACATTCATTCCAGCCATCTATAAGCAGAGTTGGTCAGCTTTGTTCAAAGAAAAGCTGTTATTTCGCTGGCAAAGAGCTCCGAAACAAAAGGGGAACAGCAGGTATGTTGAGAGCTTGTGGTGTTCAACCATGAAATGAACGGGCCATGTTGGGTTCTGCTGCCGAAATTCAACCTGTCAGTGTGATCCTTGATCCTTCGGTGCCATAAACGCGTGAGAGTGCCACTGTTGGCCATTCATGGGCAGTAACTGTTATCCCATTGACAAAATAAGTAGAGGCAGTTCGTCACAGGAAAAAAAAAAACATAATGCACAAAAGCACAGTCTGTAATTTCTGTAAAATAGAAGAGGGAACAATAAACATAATGCACACCATTATATACTGCAAATGAACTCATGCTGAGCATGCTCTTTTTAAAGTTATGCATCAATGAAGAACAAATAAAACAGAAAATTCTGCAAAAAAAGAGGAAAAAATCCCAATAATTAGTGTTTGCAATAATTGTTATTTTTCTCCCTGAACAAAACCTCTGCAATATAAATATAGAGCTCTGGTAAGCTTTTTGCTGTGTTGCAGTTAAAAGAGAAGCAGGCGAAATTCAAATGAACTCTTTAGGGGATGGGGGGCTGTGTACTGAGACTTTCAGCGGCTTTGAAGTTGCAAAGCAACGCTCACATGTTTATTGTTGACACTCACCGCAAAGCAGTTCTGTGCAGTAGCTACAGGTCATGCGTCTACCCAAACAACAAGCATGAATAATAACACAGAGCACCATCTGGGGCACTTCAAAGCATGCTTTTCAGATAGACGTTAACAATGGAGGGGTTTTGGGGTCACCTGTTGACATTTTGACTCTGTGAATTAACTGCCATCTATCCAGTGGTGGAATTGTGCTTTTGATTGAAGTAAACCTGCGTCCCTGTATTGCTACAAGTCTGTGGAGGCACCGATGTGTCATCTTAGTGTGATTTGCACCTAGAGGACTTATTTTGTTATCCTGCGACACTCTTTGTATGCTGCAGACGAGTATTGCTTTGCGCCCTCTGAGGAATGAGAGGACATAGGGTGGCTTGCATTAGTATGATCTAGGCACTGACACATTCTGTTCCCACCTGCACGACTCTACCTGCGGGGCCGACGCTCTCCCAGAGGCGAGTGTGTCTGGTAAGCTCTCCAGTTGAAGTCGCCCCGTCTTGTGAAAGCACAAAGTATCCCTGAAAAACCCCCATGCTTGCTGCTGCTTCAAGGAAAGGCAGACTTTGGAGGTGGCTTTTGTTACAAGTGCAGACAAGTGCTGCCTTTCTGAGTCGTGGAGTCCTTGAGAGCAAGGTTTGTTCTGCTGCCTTTATTGGCATGAAGAAAGAATATAGAAATATGTAAAAAGAATAAGTAAGATTTTAGGTCAGAAATATGGTTCTGAATCTTCATTATAATGCTTCTTGTGTTATCAGAGCTGACATAATTTTTTTTTACTGTAGCAAAATGTTGTGGGAGAACAGTGTTGGGGATTATTACTTTTTAAAGTATGGATTATAATATCCTATTACTCATTATAAATGGTAATTGATTATAATACATTTGTTTAATGTAAAGTTATCTCTGTGTGTGTGTATGTTTCCTAATGCCACTGGTATTTTTCTTGTTTTAAGCATGAACCTTAGTAGGATTTGCTAGATTTATCCTTAAAGCCAGAAAATGCAGTAGTGTTAGAAAAATGACTGACTTTTTCTGACTTTTTTTCCCTGACTTTTTCATGTGGCATAAGAATATTTATACAAGAATCACAAACCCCAACATTCCAAGTTTGACAAAAATAGACTTAAACAAAATTTGCGTATGTTTTCCTCTGAAGCACTATGATTTATTTTCAGCACCAGCAGTATTCTGTAACTTTTTATAAATAGTAACTATACTTATATTACACAGTTTTATGGAAAATATAATTTTTTTATTTTTCTGGACTCGTCTTAGATTGTATTTTGCCTTATTGTGCAGTAAAAATATCTAAACAATTAAATAAATAAGACACATTTATTTGAGTTATTTATATTAATAACATTGAATTTTTGTTTTATTTTATGATTTTGTTATTTTTGTTTTCTCATTTAAAGCATAAGCATCATTAGAAAAAAAATATTTCCTGCCTTTCTTGTGGCTTTTCATGTGGAGTATGTCTACAGAAGTCACAATTGCACATGTATGAAATACCTGAATGTTTCAATTATAACAGAAATAGACTTCAACAGTAAAGAAAGTACAGCTGGATTCCACTGAAGCGCTTTGATTTATTTTCATCACCAGCATAAATCTCAAGGCATAAAGAAATAGTTCACCCAAAAATGAAAATACTGTCATAATTTATTCACACTCATGTCTTTCCAAACCTGTATGACTCTCTTCTGTGGAGAACAAAAAAGTTAGTCTTGCACCGTACATTATTGAGAAACATGACACACACTCCCTGGAGCTACAATACCCATCATGCACATAAATATTCCCAGCAGGAAAGGGGACAGACACCACAACATACTTACTATATTTTCCATAATACACACTGGGGAACAGCAAGTGCACTATTCTGGAACAGACACAGCAAAAAAAAAATATCAAAGTAGTTTTATGGTCAATGAATGTCAAACATTTTCAGTTTCAGGTCACACTATTGAACACGACTTGACCTTTTCCATCTAGTTTTCTTCACATCAGCCATTTTTTGCGGGATTTTTTTTAAGTGCCTGATTTTTTTCCAGGATGAAAAGGGTTAGATGAATAATAATAATAATAATAATAAAAAAATAGTGTGCCATTATGCAGAAGTGGATTTCATTATGCAGAAGTGGATTTGGTCCATGCATTGACTGTGCTTGCAGAGGACAGACTAGTGTTGAAGTAAAACTGCTGTAGGGAGAGAATAATGCAAACTTAATTACCGCCTGCTAATAACTTCAGGCAATCAAAACCTACTCAGCTCTGAGACTCCATCTAATTGTCATGACAACTAAAACCTTTTGTCTTCCATTTAGTCTGAGGCTAAGCAGGACCTCCAGCCCTGTAAATTTCTCCTAACTGGTGTGACTCGTGTGATAAGAGTGGCTGTGATGACTGTGGCTCAGTGGCTTTATTCTGCTGCCTGTCTGTTCAGAATGACTAATTGCGGTGGAATGTGAACACGCTGGAGATGAAATGTGTATAGCTAATCCAATCATTTCCAGTAAAGCTGCAGGAAAATGAGGACTGAAGCGAAACTCGGGCACCAGAAAAAGAAGGCGCGCGTGTGCCTTGGATCATTTCTTATAGAAAAAACAATTTTTTATCATTAGACTTACCTACTCATTTGCAAGGCATTAGTCTGCTCTTTAAATGCTCAGCTGGTATGACTCATCTCATACTGCAGATGTTTAACGATGCCGTTGCTGGACCACAGACATTACATCACTGGGCATTTATGGCCCGCTGATCAACTTCCTGCTCTATTTTTTTAATGTTGAGATTTAGTGCATTTGAGAAAGTCTTCTTTATACCTCTCACCCTATGGGTCAAGCTTTGGCAATCAGTCTTTACTGGTTTATGACAGAACTGCTTTATATGGGAGAAGAAATATATGTTTTTCTCAGTTTACATTGACACTGGAATTAGCAGTGGATTTTAAATGAAAAACTAAATCTTGTTTTTAAACATGTGAAGTCGGACATATGGAATAATTGTCAGAATTTTTTTATTTTTGAGTATCCTATTTGATCCATGAGGGTTTCATGGCTCATGTCTACTGACTAATCAAAATGAATATAAATATCATTATATCGCCTAATAACTTCTTAGTAATATGATATTTAGATGTTTTATGATCAAATGTAGTTTAATTGTGAAGGGCAAAATATATAATTCAATGCAATACAGTGATGATTAAGAGATGAACAAATAAACATTCCTTAATAGCCTGCATCATATTTGATAAATTTGAACATGATTTTTACAAAAAGAACATATTGTATGGATAATCAAACCTAAGTTGCTTCAGTCCAGTAAGTGTTCATATTGAATATTATAAACACTATAGAAGTTATTCTTACATTTACTGTACTTTATAATATCATTAAGTTCACAGCAAAAAGATATGTGGATCATGACCTGAAGATTGACATTTGTTCAATTATGCTGAAAGCTGCACAATGTCTGGTTGGTGTGCCCATGTAAGGCCACCAGAGGCTATGTCACGGAATGCTCCAAAACAAGCAGATACAAATGTAGCATTTATTGTAAAAACCAAAAAACAAAGCATAATCCAAATCAGAGCAAACCGGAGCATCTGAATACACATAACAGTAAATAATAAACCAGCAACCAAAGACACAGAACATGGGGCTTATATGAGGGTAAGTTAACAAGGTAAACGAGACACAGCTGAACGAAATGAGACTTGATTGTCAAAGCAAAGGGTGATGGGAACTGAAGTCCAGAGAAGCAAACAATTAAGAAGCGTGCCCTCTGGTGGCCTTACATGGGCACACCAACCAGACATTATGACAGAAAGACTAAAAAAGTATGAATTGTCAATCAGATGACAATATGCAATGCATGTAGTAGATTGTGTGCAACATGTTTTCAAATTTTTATCATATTGATAATTTAGATTTTGCATGCCAATTGTGATACAGTAGGCTATGCAGGGTTAAATGACTCATTGTAATACTTTATATTATAGATGTTTAGTAGTGACAATTTTTGGAGGCTCTTACAAGTGTGAAATGTTCTAATATAATATAATATAATATCAAGTAAGGGATAACTGATGATGGTCTGTTGACTTATTAGAAAATACTAATCTCATCTCATCCCATATCATCCCATATCATCTGGAACTACTTTCGTACGTAGGGGTTTTTCACCATACATTTCCATGAAAATAATTCCACACCTTGTTCGTATGTTTGTCAACCAATCAGATTCAAGCATTCACCAGCCCTGTAGTATAGTATAATATAATATAATATAATATATACATTTTCCGTTTCCTGCCAGCTCAGTATGATCACTAGTGAAGGGTTTGTGGCTCCAAAGCGATTTGTCTGTCATTCTCATCAAGTACCTTTTCACAAATGTAACCTTTCTTTATGTTTTCATGTTTAAGCTAAAAGGGGTTCACATCTTCATTCCTCTTGGATAATGATAGATGTTCGGACCCAATTAATGAATCATCCGCTGTTGGAAGCATCTGTTTAAGGTGTGGAATTCAACATGGACATTTTGTTTTGCCATTGCAGACATGTCAGACTCTACCTAGAAAAAAGTTCAAAGCATTTGACAGTTTTTGAAAGCTTTGAGACATGAGGCTCTGAAGACAAAAGGGGATCAGAAACCACTTTAAAAAATGATGTCAGGAAAAAAAAATCAATACTTAGTGCAAAGAAACACAACATTGCTACATAGCAAAGCGAATGACTGCATAACCCTTTATTCACTTCAAACCAATACAAAGTGACCCAATATCATCATTAACTGTGACCATATGTTTTGAAGGACGTTCCCAATTTGAAGCATAAGGCAACATGTATTGCCAATTTATTTACAAAAGAAAATATTTAATTTGCCCTGCAAAATATTATATATGATCGTCTGTGCATATTTTATATTCTAATAAAGCTTAATCATGGCAGATTAGATGTGGTGTAGTAGCAAATTAAATTTGTTCTCATCAACATTCATATCTGTGATAATATAATCAGCTGAATTAGATATTACTGTGAATACTCATTAATGCTTTATAATAAGGTGGGCTGGTTTGATGTTTCTTTACAATCAGAGTCTGTAATTACTGGCAGTGATAATACTAGCAGAAATGCCTTCAGACATCAGTGTAATATTATCTTTTTTTTCCTTCTGATTGTGCAATGTCAAACAGAAACACATACTTCCTGCCTCTGTTTTCTTGGGTCTAAATCACTCTGTCTTCACAATTACAGCTTGTGCTTTTAACTATACCATTATATGTCCTACATGCATAGTATCTGGACAAAAGTCTCCACAGTATGAAACTTTCAGGTTTTAACTTCAATTTTTGATAAAGATATAACCAATTTATTTGTAATATGCTATATTACAGTACACATACAAATATAGTGATATGATCTACTCTGGAGTTAAAATCTGTTTGTGTCAAAGGTGGGTTAAACTAACTTGACTGTAGTGGGCTAATGGGGAAAATAATATAATTATAAGTTGATATTAGTTGATATTAACATACAAAATGAACATGTTGTATGATTTACTGAACCCTAATTTTGTTCCACGGCCCTCCTTGATGTCTTTCTGATTTGTGAACAAAATCATCTTTTGAGTAGGATTTTTTTTCAGTGAATCTGTTGATCCAGATTAGAAAACAGAATGATTTGTTCACAAATAAGACTGATGCAACTAACTGGTTTATCTCCAGGCCCACTGGAGGGATTGACTATAGGTAAATAATGACTTTTTAACATGATTTCAGCCATACAATGCTGTATAAAAGAAATGTATTGCATGATTCCTATGGACTAATTTTATTATCCTGCTTTTGTATCTGCATGGAAAAGCGCAGTCGGCACATAATTAAAAATGTATCCTTTTGTGTTCCACGCAATAAACAAAGTCATATGGGTTTGGAATACATTTTTTTCATGTGAACTATTCCCATAACCTCGCATCCTGACCTCATCTAAAGTCATTATATCTTCAGCCGAGTTTGTTGATGCACTGAGCACTAGATGCACATCCCATTATCAGCCGTACCATCACCCTACAGGACAATCCCTTTATTGATAAAGAAAGCTACACTCAGTATTTCATCAGCACAACCTCCATCACTGAACTCCATATAGGTGCGGTGTGAGATGATTGGGTCGCCCTGATGGGAGGTCACTGCTCTCTGTATAACTGCACTACGGAAAACTTACACAGTGGGGGGAACAAATATATAGTGGCGCCATTTATTTGCCATCCCCAGAAAAGGGCACCAGCGATCTGTGAAATCACTTTGTTCGTTTGAGATGGTTGCACATTCTGTCCATTTAGGTCTGATAATGACTTAGATTATATGCCTCCCTCTCTGCCTGCCTCTTTTTGGCATCTGCAGTTATTCAGACTGGAGCATCTCCACACCCTCCCATCTACATTTAATTCAGCTCCTGCCAAAAACCCTAACAGCCTCTGCCCCATACTAATCAAGAGAATACATTTAAGTTGGAAGTCAAGTCATTTATTTGGTTGCGAAAGCGGCCGTTTGTTTTCCGTGATCCATGTGGTAATCTACCTGTCGAGATGTCGTTCCTTTGATTTGCATTTGACTTCCGTTTTAACATGGATGTTGTTGTCTGCCTCTGTGTTTTGTGGGAAGTCTCAGATTCTGTTGTATGCTTCTCATACGTGGTTCGTCTATTTAACAAGGGATTCCTTAGGCTTGAAAAATTATCGCTG
Source organism: Ptychobarbus kaznakovi (assembly GCA_027422405.1). Lineage (NCBI taxonomy): Eukaryota > Metazoa > Chordata > Actinopteri > Cypriniformes > Cyprinidae > Ptychobarbus > Ptychobarbus kaznakovi. Next base: position 14,440,294 of record CM049807.1, read on the forward strand.
TGCTATCACTAAAATAACAACCATCCCTCACTCTTGTATTCCCTTCCGATGGTAAACACCGTATGCTTAACGGTGCCAGTGTCATTTCACACGGCACCTCGAGGTAAAAACAACAACACTTCTATAAGGAGATATTTTTAGGTTTCTCTGTATAGAATGTCATTAGGAGTTTTGTCACTTTTTTTGAGTGTCTTTTGCAAGCAGTTGTAGTATTAAAGGGATATTCCACCCAAAAATAAAACCATCGATGTAATTCATACACTTTAATGCTGTGTCCGAATCACTCACTCGTTCACTCATTCACTAATCCCTATATAGTGTATGGCAGTTGAGTAGACTATATCAGAGAGGAGTGAACGGATTCGGACGGCGACGTATACACTCCGCGTGAGACTTGCGCTGTTGCAAAAACATCTTTGTCACATATGTACTTTTATATTATATTATTTTAGAAAATAATATTAATAGCAATCGCACTCAAAATGACTTTATATTGTAATTATACATACATACCTCCGCATCAGCTTTGTGGTTTCATCGATGGTATATTATTAATTTGTTTTGTAATGATTTTTTGTTCATAATCATTAAATACTATTAAAATACTGAGAACAGAATAAACACACATTAACACATGTTCATAATTTTATGTATTTGTTATTTTTAGTATCTTGAAACTCTCCCGAGCAGCATTTTGATCTCAGGTAAGATAGGCGACCGTTAATTTGACATCAGAGTGAAGGCGCTACCTACAGGTGATTAACAAACATTTTTTTTAATTATCAACCATTTGTAATTGATCATCGTTTTTGTAAGTTAACAACGATGCCACCACAGTAAACTAGTAAAATATTAAACTAGTAAATATTAAAAGAGTTATTGCCTAATATAAACTGATAATATATCATGTACTGAGTTACATGATATATTTTTTATATAAATAATGTATGAAATAAACGTTAAAGCAGAAATAAGAAAGATGTAAATGGCATCTCTCATTCAAACTCGCACGCTCCAGCTTGTCGGTTCTCCGCATTGGATTGTGGGAAATAGTGCTTCAGCAAGTTTACATCGGTTGTACACTCGAAATCAGAATGCATTGTGGGTAAAAAGTCGTTCACTCAGAATTCGGACAGCACTACAAAATGGCTGACACCCGATGTAGTGCACTAAATAGTGGATAGGGAGTGGTTTCGGACACAGCTTAAAAAAATGGCGCTATTTAGCACTAAAAGTGGTTCTTGGCTCGTAATCTTTGGGGAACCACTTTTGGTGCTATATAGCACAATATCTTTAAAGGTGCTATACAGCACCTTTGTCAAATGGTGCTATGTAGAACCTTAAGAGGTGCCATATTGCATTGTATTTCTTAAAAAAAAATGGTGCTAAACAGCACCGACAGTGGTTCTTTGGCTTGTAAAGAACATATAAAGGGGCTTAACAGCCTTTTTTTCCCCATATCACCCTGTAGCCCAAGACCGGTTTCCCATTGAAGCTAAGCAGGGTTGAGCCTGGTCAGTACCTGGATGGAAAAATGTGGTTGCTGTTGGAAGAGGTGTTAGTGAGGCCAGCAGGGAGTGCTCACCCTGCAGTCTGTGTGGGTCCTAACGCCCCAGTATAGTGACGGGGACAGTATACTGTAAAAAGCACCATCCTTCGGATGAGACGTTAAGCCGACGTCCTGACTCTCTGTGGTCATTAAAAATCCCAGGATGTCCTTCGAAAAAGAGTCAAGTCAAGTCACCTTTATTTATATAGCGCTTTTAACAATACAAATTGTGTGAAAGCAACTGCACAATATCAAAATAGGAACATTTTTGAGTTAAAGGCATTTCATTATTGAATTCAGTGATGTCATTGTCCAGCTGAGTTCAGTTTAAATAGTATCTGTGCAATCAAAGTCGGTGATATCGCTGGAAATGAAGTGTCCCCAACTAAGCAAGCCAGAGGCAACAACGGCAAGGAACCAAAACTCCATCGGTGACAGAACGGAGAAAAAAAACCTTGGGAGAAACCAGGCTCAGTCGGGGGCCAGTTCCCCTCTGGCCAGATGAACCAGTAGTTTGTTCCAACTGCAGCAAAGTCAGAGTGTAAGGGCTCCACTGGTTCCAGTGGTCTCTTCCCGATGGCTGTCTAGGTGACGAGGTCCTAACTGCAGATCTGTATCTGAGGCTCTTCTTTGTGCCCTGGTCTCCACTGACATTCAGAGCTGTAGAGGTCGTATCTAGGTGATGATCTACCATCTGATCTGGATACGGACTGGAAGAGTAGGGCTGTAACCCCGGCATCCTGGCCAAATTCGCCCACTGGCCTCTGACCATCATGACCTCCTAATCATCCCCATACACTGATTGGCTTCATCACGGTCTCCTCTCCACCAGTAAGTTGGTGTGTGGTGGGCGTTCTGGCACAATATGGCTGCCGTCGCATCATCCACGTAGATGCTGCACACTGGTAGTGGATGAGGAGATATCCCCCTTACTATGCAAAGCGCTTTAAGTGCCTAGAAAAGCGCTTTATAAATGTAACAAATTCTAAATTATTAAAAGGTTCTTTGTATGGCAGTGGTGCTATATAGCACCTTAATCACCCCAACAAACCACTGAAGAACCGCTGAAGAACCATACAGGAGCATAGCAGGTTCTCTATATGGTAGCGGTGCTATATAGCCCCTCAGTCATGCCAAAGAACTGGTGAAGAACCACTGAAAGCACCAAGATTTGGTGCTATACAGCACCAAAAGTGGTTCCCCTATGATTATGAGCCAAAGAACCACTTTTAGTGCTAAATAATTTTTTTACACACAATGACCATGTACACATAAAAACATGTATCATGAACATGTTTTTAATAAAAAGAATATTAAGGTGACAACTGTCCTAAAATCATAATGAATAAATACATTTAATTAAATGTGTGAAATTCTTGAAAATTGGCATAATATATTATATTTGAAAATTTTTTTTTTTTTACTTATTCATTGCTTATCAATGTTTCAAAAACGTATGACTGCCAGTGAAAGGCCATCATATACAAGGTGCTTTTTAAAAATAATATTATAATATATATATTTTGCATTTATATTGGGTGTGTGTTTGTGTGTGTATGTATGGCACACAAGAACATTTCATTTTTTTAATTGATGGTCACTTTTGAATAAAAAAAGCAACCAAATTAAACCAGTATGAACACAAACAGTACACAAATTTTGCACTTTTTTTCTTCCTTTTTTCATAATGAGATTTTCCTTTGTCATGATTGGGCTAATCTTATATTTAAATCATCTACAGTATTAATATTTTAACTCAACTTGTCTAAAAGTCAGAATTAAATTGAAAATATACCTTTTCTATTTTCAAAATCATTTAATTTGCTTAAATCCGCCCCTGCAAGCTTGTTCATCTGCCTCCATTTTTGAGTTCAGTGCTCACATTGCAAAATCCAATCAACAACCGAAGCACAGAACTAAGTCCACCCCCACATTTCTTGTTTTTCAATAATATATTACACTCGGATTGTTCATCACAATACAGAAGAAAAAATCTGTTGCTACTTACCTATTACATTACAACCTTTTAAAGCAATAAACTGAGCACCCCTAAATAGTACACACTTTTCTAAGGCGTTAATAAAGTGCAAGTTGTAATATAGTCATGTGTCTTGATAAGTGATCAATGGAATTTCATTATTTGCTCAACATCAGCATGTCATTGTTTGCTGCAATTATAGTAATATTAAGAATAAATTCAGCTGAGCTTTAGTTGCCTTTTTACGAGGGCTACCAGGTGCAAATTCCTGTTTGATAACCAGGCTGCTGAATGAGGTGTAAAATATGAATGAAGTGTCAGTGGGCTTCAGTGCGTGTGCTGAAGCTGAGGTGCAACTGGCTGTAATATGAGCCATCCTTGCAAAGAGATACATCTGGATTTCCATAGCTCAGAGTCAGACTTTGGACAGGGTTATTTCAGACTATGTTTTGAAATGATTTTGAGAGATTACCAATGTTTGTGGATTGCTGCATGCAGATGCTTTTGATTTGAGCACACCACATTTCAGGCTTCAGCACACCAAACTGTTCATTATTCCACCAATAAATATGAAATGTTTCTCTTTTTTCTGCCCATCCACCTGTTCCTGCTTTGGATTGTTTGTGGCGGGAAATAACTTCAGATCCATGTACTGTACAGTAGTTGCCTTTACATCAAATGATGGTAATTTGTAGGGCTGGGTTACATGGATTACTATGCTGAAACAAGTTCCTAGAACACCTAAAGTGCTCCTGTATAGACTCCTGGAAAGCTGTACAATTTTGCAACAACACAGGACCAGGGATAGGCTGATAATTTACTTTTACTTTACTTTACTTTTTAATATATATATATATATATATATATATATTATTTGAAATCTTCTTAAAAACTTTAAGACATTACTCTGTTGGGTTTTAAAGTGGCATTCCTTAAGGGTCTGTGCTCGGCTAAGCCCCTGCTTCTGTGTACTCGCACAGAAAAATAATGAAGTCCAAAAATGGTCAAGGGGGCCTTCAACAAGCAGCCCTACTCTCAGGGTTGAGTATCTGACACTGCTTTGAACCTACATGGAATATTAAGGTATGCATCTGGAACTGACAAATACACATTTGAATTCCACACTTGGATAACAACTTCAGCTCACAATAAGGGGATTTTTCCTGCTCCTTCTCTGTTCTCTTTGGCAAAAGCTGAGACGAACCCAATTAACCCAGAGTTAGAGAGAGAGCAATACTACCAGCAATGCCCTTATCCAACACTCAGGAGATCAGTCTTTACTATTAGACTGAATACACTAGGATGCCTCACGCTTTCCTAATTGAAACCTTTGGGACTAGTTTTTTAAGTCTTGAGAAAACCATGTATAACTGTGAGCATTGAGCATGTACAATCAAAGGTTTCCTTCTACTTGAAACACACAAGAAAAAAGGGTATTTTTCTCTTGTTATGAAAAGGGCAAGTTACGTCAAGAGCCAAACAACAGCACCTCTTTATTAACTCAGCTGCTTTTATTTTCGATGTCAATTATAAAGTACCTGCAACACATTATGTTTTTAGCCTGTATTATTTATTGGTCTGCGGTAGTGTGTGTAGTTTTGTATATGATTTTAGAGGATGAGGACAACATAAAAGCTAAGAATTATTAATAATGCTAATTATTAATTATTATACTACAGGGCCGTTGAAGGCTTGAAAAATAACCAAAACCCACAACGACACAGGCCAAAAAAATAAATACAGTAAAGAAAAGGATAAAATCGACAGATCTTGTCCATGTTTTTGCCACAAAATTACGTTTTATTATCTATGGAAAGAACATCTCTCGGTCTCTCCATCACAGACACACATATAGTTTGCACACACCTTACCATAAGCACTAATGTAATTAGCACTACTCTGACGATTTTATCAGTAACATAGTTTAAAAACTTAAAAACTACACTACATCTCACAAACGAGGTAACAACAACGGCACTGTTCGTGAAGAAAATTTACTTAAAGTCTCATTGCTGCCGATCACTGACTCACAGAGGTAACATTAATCTCTCTCTCTCTCTCTCTCTCTCTCTCTCTCTCTCTCTCTCTCTCTCTAACTTAGTTATTAAAGGATTAGTTCACTTTCAAATTAAAATTCCTTATAATTTACTCACCCCCATGTCATCCAAGATGTTTATGTATTTCTTTCTTCAGTCGAAAAGAAATTAAGGTTTTTGATGAAAACATTACACAAATTATCTCCATATAATGTACTTCAATGAACTCCAAACGGTTGAAGGTCAAAATTACAGTTTCAGTGCAGCTTTAAAGGGCTATAAACGATACCAGACGATGAATAAGGGTATTATCTAGCGAAATGATCTGTCATTTTAAAAAACTAAAATAAATGTAAATGCTTTATAAACATACAAATGCTCGCCTGTTCTGCGATGCGCATCCCAGACTTCACGTAATACGTAATGAAAATGCTTGAAAAGTACCGAGTCAGTGTTTACAAGGTGAACGTGCAAATACTAAGTCAAACGCCGTTTACAAAAAAGGGAGTTACAACTCAACGAGTTTACAAGGTAAAACAACGATGTTGGACGATTTTGAACTTGGAGGAGAAGATGAAATGGAGCCTACGTCAAGCGTGACCTTTTCAACATAATTATGTATTATGTGAAGTCTGGGACGTTTCGCGTCGTGACCGCATTACCACCTCGGGTGTGTATTATTTTTCTAATAATTCAACGGCCCTTTGTCAATTATTCCTTACATAATTCATATAATTTTTCCCCAAAATAATAATTGAAAAGGGAAATTAGGTCAGTGACAGTGAACACTTTTAACTTATTAAAAAAAATCATATTTCTTTTTTTTTTTTACTTTCCTATTCATCAAAGACAATTTAGGGAAAAAAGTATTGTACGTTTTCTCAAAAAATATTAAATAGCACTACGCAATGTTAAAATTAGAATAAAAACTATAAATATCATCATAATACTACTATTTATCATAATGAAACTTCAGTGCTTTTTAAAATAATGCTCTTAATTTTCAAGGAACTACATCCCACACTTTTGATCGGTACACCCATGGCTATGAAACTTCTGCTGTATATTAATATGAGAAACAGGTGTGTTTAGGGCACAGGTGCTTCTTTTTTCCAAGAGAAAGAACTCAAGAGGATGCCTAAGTGTGTAGGTTTGGTTTGAAAGTTGTTAGAGACATATTGCAAGGAGGCAGAAGACAAGCCGAAGATTATACTTTTTAGTGATTAAATCAGTGAGTCACAGGACCTTGATGATCATATGCAAAATGTTGGTGTTAAGAAAATGTCATTGCGTGGAAGGCAGGTAATATAGACTCATTTTACATGCAATTTCCTGCCCCACCATATTAAATATGATTTTTTTTCAGTCATGGCAAATTGCTCACACACACTTAAAGCCTTCCAAAAGAGCTTTTCACTGTGTTTTGCCATAAAATAACCATTTAGCGTTCCTCAAAGAACCTTTCAGTAAACATTTTAATAATCTAAAATACACTTTTCCACTATAAAGAACCATTTGTGAGATGAAAAAGGTTCCATGGATATTAAATATTCTTAATGGAACACAATATCATAAGATGTTGATATTTGGTTAAATTTCGGGTTGCGACATCGGGTGACCAAAATTTAGTGTCAATTCAACATCTAATGTTAATTTGATGTCATCACAAACCCCGAAAAACCCCACCCCCAGGAACACGCAATGAAGGGGTGAGGCCATGTTGATGCTTTAGAGAAGAAGACGAGTTGATGCCATGCCATCAAAACTAGGGGTGCATGAAAAAATCTATTCATATATGAATCGTGATTCTGTCTTCTAACGATTCTATGATTCAAAATCAATGTTCTAAAGGAGCGGTTATTAATACTGTTCCTCACAACCCCCTGCTCTGCACACACTTTGCAACTGTCTCTCTCACCTTATCATCAGCTTGTCTGCTCCAATAAACTGAGTTCCAATTATGCACTTTATGTGTATAGACAGACAGATATTTATCACATAAGTTAGCTATGAGAAGCGTTATACATGGACGCGCATGCGGTTGCCGTGCTGTATTAAAGCTTTAATCGGGATAAAACCGTATATTAAAAGCTAACAGAAGCAGTAGCACATACACATAACAGCATATCTAAAAGTATGAGACAACAAAACACATACCATTACGAGCCATTCTGCGCGATCCTCTTCACTAATATCCTCTGCATCTCAACCAGGCTCAAATTGATAAGCAATATTGACGACGGCATTTTCTACAATACAACCAAGAGCACATGCCGCCAAGGTGAGGGACGTGAGGCGGTTTAGCCAATCACATCACACTGGGGCAGCTAACCAATCTGAGCCCATTGTGTAGTTTTTAAGATTAAACAAAGTATTAACACATGCTAGACTGCACCCCATAAACACAATCAAGCCTAGAAAAAAACAGCCAACTGCTTTTTTTTTTTTTACAGTGAACTTTCATTCCTCTCGAAATTAAATACGGTGCCTCCTTGACTAAGGTTTTGTTTGGGACATTTTCATTTTTCTGAAGTTGGCCGTATTACCATCTCTATGATTATGTCCATAGCAGTAAAATGAGGGACTTGCACATTTTGGGAAGTTTGGGTGGATCGATGGCCCAACTCATTAAGAACGCAGCACACTTTAAGGAAAGACCCCACAAATCCATTAAAGCACTGTGGGATTAAGAGAAAGAACATTTGTCAAATTAAGTGCAACCTGTGCTATTGATTCCTACTAACCAAGGTAAATGAAAGGGAATTAATTAAAGCGGATTAACGGATAAATGAGGGCATGGCAAAGGCATTTCCTTGGCCTCTTTTAATGACCCACAGGGCAGATGAAAGGACTTTTGGTACACTTTATTTGTGTCTGCTGGATAATACCCCACAGCAAGTGTTTCATTATTATTATGTATGACGGGCCGATGGAAAGTTGGCATGAAAAGAATAACGAGGGGAGAGCAATGACTGCATTTTAAAATTCAGGTCAAGTGTTTTAGGTGAGAAGAGTTGGGGTCGGTGCAGCAGTAATTGCACTTCTCTGGGGCTGGGGTCATTTGTCCGCTGACAGTGGATTACTGGTCTTACTGTTTGTGATTAAGCATACAAAAAGCTGTGCGATTTCCGCATGGGGCTCCAGCCTCCTGAGAGGAAACAGCTGTTAGGACCTTCTGTCTTCAGGAGGAAGATGAATCATTGTATCCCTTAGCAAGTTTCCTTTGTCACTTTAGCAACTACAAATTATTTTTTTTAAACACAGCTACTCCAGAGTCCATGTGTTCAGGTTGACTGTCAGTGTCAGTCAGAGCATACGCATGACTACTAATTACAGGTACAGGAGAGTGAGGAAATATGTGTACATTACTAATCAACTGTGATCAGGATGTTTTGGACCCAAATCCAGGAAATAACATGACATTGATCACACTGAACATTCTGAAATTGGATCCATAAAAAAAATGTGAGAAGGCACTGACAAAAAGAAACCCATAATTTTAACACCCAGATCAAGGGTTATTCCAATGATTAGAAGTTTTGTCCTGAAAAAGAAACTACAGTCTTAAAAAGCTTTCTGGACCAGTTTTGCCTTCAGAACTGCCTTCATTCTTCGTGGCATAGATTCAACAAGGTGTTGGAAACATTCCTCAGAGATTTTGGTCCATATTGACATGATAGCATCACGCAGTTGCTGCAGATTTGTTGGCTGCACATCCATGATTCGAATCTCCCGTTCCACCACATCCCAAAGGTGCTCTATTGGATTGAGATCTGGTGACTGTGGAGGTCATTTGAGTAAAGTGAACTCATTGTCATGTTCAAGAAACCAGTCTGAGATGATTTGAGCTTTGTGAGATGGGGCATTATCCTGCTGGAAGTAGCATCAGAAGATGGGTACACTGTAGTTATAAAGGGATGGACATGGTCAGCAACAATACTTAGGTAGGCTGTGGCATTTAAACCATGCTCAATTGGTACCAAGGGGCCCAAAGTGTGCCAAGAAAATATTCCCCGCACCATTACACCACCACCAGCAGGCTGAACTGTTGAGACAAGGCTGGATCGATCCATGCTTTCATGTTCTTTATGCCAAATTCTGACCCTACCATCTACCTTAATGTCGTAGCAGAAATCGAGACTCATCAGACCATGCAATGTTTTTCCAATCTTCTATTGTCCAATTTTGGTGAGCACTCTGTGTGGTCTTCTTCTGGATGTTCTGTTTGAACTTCAGCAAGTCGTCTTCACCACATCTAGATGCCTAAATGCATTGAGTTGCTGCCATGTGATTGGCTGATTAGCAATGTGTGTTACCAAGCAAATGAACAGGTGTACCTAATAAAGTGGCCGGTGAGTGTATATATTTGCTTTCTGTGTTGTCTTGAACTATGCTACTATTTGAAAGTTTGGGGTTGGCAATATATATTTTTGAATTAATACTTTTATTCAACTAGAACACATTACATTGATACAAATTATAGTAAAGACTTAAAAATAGAACACAATTATTTTAAATTGTAATAATATTTCATAATATTACTGTTTAACTGTATTTTGATCAAATAAATGCAGCCTCATGTGAACATAAGAGACAGTATGTAAGTATATCTGTATTTTATCTCTGTCTCATTTATTTTTGACTAAAGTATAACTTCAGTAAACAGTGGCATGGCTCTCCGCTGCTGTCAAAACTGTGAATAACTGTAGAGATTAAGTTCTACAACAGGGTGTGATATTCACTGGTGGCAGTCCGAAATGGGAGTACCAGCAATGTTTTATTACTGTACAGGTTCACTCCCTTTTCAGTACAGCACGTGCTGCTTAAATGTGCACTAGAGAGACAACACAATGACCCAATAAAGCTTTCAGTAGCAGAAACACTAGTGCAACTCCTTGAAAAACAATATCTAAACTCCTTTTTTAAAGCAACTGAAGTGCCCACAAATCATTTCCCAATGTGTGGAGCAAAAAAAATCAATGAAGAGTTCTGAAAATTGAGTTTGCAGCCTGCTTGACAAACTTCATGCTCAGAATCCTTTGGAGCAAAAAAATCTAAATCAAGTTGTCAACAGGCGTTCTATCATGGCGGGGCTCAGATTTGAGAGTGTTTTAAAAATTCCCAGTAATCGCTCCTAACGCACACCTAACGTGAAGAAGAGGGTATGGACATGAACTTAAAATCTTCTCACAGGAAATAGTCCATATTCCACTTTATGGTGCCAGAAGCATCAAGATATCCCGGAGAGACAGACTGAGTGTGTTCTCCTTCATAAATACCGTTTTTATTGCACGTTGACAGAAAGCTATCGGCCTGCTGAGGGAAAACACAGCCTGTTGTATTGACTGTCATCTGAGATCTCGAAATTAAACTCGGAGGAGTGCGAGTACGAAAAAATATGGTTTTATAGGGAATTAAGCAGCCTGAGAGAGTCTGTGCAGATTAACTGTCTTATTTGGCAGCAAGAAACATGGTTCCTGGGCATTCCCCCATTTTCAATTTGTCATCCCCAATGCAGGATGTTCCTCCTGAGCTTGTTGTATCTCCATAAATTTGCAACTCATTTGCACTTGCCGATTTTGACAGAGACCCCTGGACAGCGGCACTTAAACCGGTCATTATTTATTTTATCTCATTTGGTGTGATTTAAGACCGGACCTGGCCGGTAATTAAGCTGTGTCAGCATGGAGACGTGTAGCCGGTATGGGTGCTTATTGATTTACAGTAGATTACCATCTTTAGGGGAGGAGCGGAGGAGAGGCATGATTCACTCACACATACTCTTTCCGCTCAGGCAATAGCGACGGCTGACCCTTTCTCTTTGTCAGCCGCTCTTTATTACTACACACAACGGACTCGTTCACGGTGCTGTCCACGTATCGGTGTGTTGCAGCGTTCTATTTGCATAACTCATTTCCAGGAATGCGGGTGTCTGTTGCTGCGCTTGACAAAAAGGCAATATGAAAGAAAGGCGGCCACTACCTGACAAAATATTAATAAAGTAGACGAGGCAAACTACACTGTGGCAGAAGTCAAGTGTCATTTAACGATGAACAATGACATATTCTCTGGCTTGCTGCTCCGAAGGGAATAACAAAACATTACTGAATGTACTCCTGAGCACGAGGATGGGGAGGGTGAAGGGAGGAGAACTCATGCGATGAGGTTCAAAAATCACATCTCTCTGTCTGTCTGTCTGCAAGCAGCTTTTTTTGCTGTGCAAGTCAGTCGGGCCTTATGTATATTGAACCTTAAAACAGTTCTCACAAAAAGTGTATATATATATATATATATATATATTATATACTTACAAATTTGTAGTCCATTACTGATTCCAACTTACATGACCAAAATTGTAGTTAGTAACGTAATCCATTACATTACACATTTTAGGTAATATAATCAGACTACTTTTTGATTGCTTTTGACCTAACACGTTTATTACATTGATTTAAATAGGATAATCCTGTGCCATATTGATATAAAATTACAAAGAGAAAAAAAATATTCCATTCATTGTTATTAATAAAATTAAGTGCATTAAACATCACGTTACGTCAGGATTTCCCTGAAGGGGGATTGTGAGTTTAATGAAAAGCTAATAATTAATTAAATCATAAACATGTCAAATAAATAATTTTAAAATAACATAAATCAAAATAAAACGCTTACTAAAAAATTAAAATATTTTAGTCATGTGAACACTATCCAAGAGAACTGTGAAATTAGTTTTTGTGAAAAATATATTTTTAGAAGTCTTTAATATAAATTCCAAAAGAACAGCATTTATTTAAAAAGATAAATATTTTGGTCATATTATAAATGTCTTTAATTGATTTAATGTATAGTTATATATGAATAAAACTGTATTAAAGCAATAAGTCCCAATAAGCTGTGGTTTACAGTGAATTTATAACAGCTAAGGGGGTTGTTAGGCACGACGCGAAGCGGAAATAATAATAATACAAATAAAATCTTACTTACCCCAAACTTTTGAACAGTAGCACATTTGAATGGACGTCAATGGACAAAGATGATATTTACAGCCTGATGGTGTAGTTACAGCATCTACCAGCAGGGGCTCACCAGCCAAACCTTGAACCTTTGTTGGATTAACTGAATGATCTAGCTGTTTAGAAGTTAGTATAGCTACTAGATTTAATAATATGTGAAGGGACATTGCCATGAAGTCATAGGCGGAGGGTAAACCAACTCCAGGGTAAGGCTAAAAGCAGCCAAATGTATTAAATATCATACATCCGTCTTTTTAGGTGAGAACCAGACATGGGTCTCATGTAGTCTAATAAAATATGTTTAATGGGACTGAATTTGTATTTAACATGATTACAATTGAATAAAAAACATTAGAAATTAATAATTATATAACATTTCCTTTCCACGGTTATTCAAACAGCGAATAAATTATATATAAAAAGTGACATTATGACTAAGGTTGATCAATCGCGAGTAAAAGCACTCAAAAAAAAATATCATTATAATCACTGAAGAAATGTGAAATAAATATCTTACACTGTACTTACATCTGTGCTTTGTTGTTTATGAGTTCAGTTGGAATTCAGTCAGTGAACGCGCGGGTACTCAACAAAACTGATGAGTTTCATCGATGACTCATCTGAACGCCTCTGATTGGTCAGTGCATTCCTAAGCTCAACAGAATTGTGTGTGATTAGTTAAAATGCGTAACACTTTAAAAACACCTAAATGAAATACGGTGCAACATGAGCAGATCTTAATTGAATGCTACAATTGACACTGTCTATTCATTTTCGCTTTGTTACAACAGACGTAATATAATTAATTTGTTTGTGCAGGGGCATTTTTGTCCAATTTAGTGGCATTCTTCCCCAAGTCCCCATGGCCAGGGGAAGGCTAAGCCTTAGCCCCAGCCTTACACACACTCCGCCTATGCATGAAGTTAAAAATAGGAATAATTTTTATAAATAATAGGTTTAAAACTGACTAACTAAAACTGGTTTCTAGCATTGCCTCCATAATTATTACCCAGTTGTTGTTGTGAAAATAATGCTTTGAGATACAGAGCAGCCATTTTGTGTACTCTGCACGAGTGCATCTGTTTATCTTCTCAGTCATTTGGAGACCCGTCAATTGCTCTTCAATTTGTAGCTTTCACTGAGTTAATAATGTTGGCTGCCAACGCCCATGCATCACGCAAAGACATCAATACATCAATACACGGAAGATCTGCTGAAAAAGTTCACGGATGCAGTCGTTTCTCTCTTTGTGCCCATCTCTGCCTCCTCCGAGGTGTTTTGCACAGAGTCCAACCCCTGCTCCCTCTGCTCTGATGCCTGCCAAAACACTGTTTGCACCAAGTTTCATGCTTATGGTCTGCCACTCCCCGCCTGCTGCAGCTTGCTCTAGGGTGGTTCATTCTTTTTATGTGTCTAATATCTGTCCCCTCCATCCCTGTTAATGTGGTTGCAGTCCAAGACATTATTATTTGCTGGGAGTGAGTCTCGGAGACGCAGCGGCAGCACCCGGAGGGAGGGGGTTGCCCTGGTTCTCCAGAGGCCCGTTGATGATGTTTGTGTTGTCTTGTCGGTTGCTGTCTCTTCCTTTCCCCTCAAGCTGTAAGATGTAAGAATACAGATTTTATCTGAGTTATTTGAGCAAAAACATGTCGCAAATCACACGCGCAAATGTACATCGTAACACGTATGATTAACCAGCCCTCCGTATGGCCTCATTTTACAGCCAATAAAACCTCAGACTGAGTTACTGGTTTGGGATTCCCATTGGTTACGTGCTGGATATTACTTTGAGGGATTTGTTTTGCATCTAGGTTTGGTAGATAAATTTAATGTAATTTCATCTGTAACTGCACTAATTGTTTGTTTATTTGAAAAACAGGGCTTTGCATGTAATTAACTACGGATGTAGTTCACTTTGGTTGAATTGATAGAAAATGAAAATATTATGTAATTAAGTTAATACAATTGACAACTGTAATTGTATTTATTTCATGTTATGTATACCAATTTAGAATTAAAATTGCTGCATTTTGGTCATGACATAATAATAATAATAATTAATTACATTTATATTGCGCTTTTCTGGCAGCAAAAACTCAAGCGCTCTACACTCAAAGCGCTCTACACTCAAAGAAGCGCTCTACACTCAAAGCGCTCTACATTGTCAGGAGGGTATCTCCTCATCTACCACCAGTGTGCAGCATCCACCTTATGACATCTTTCAGAGAGTTTAGTATGGTAATATACATGACCGTGTTCATGTGTTTGGTCTTGGCGGAATAGATCTGCTACTCTGCTGCTGTGGCAGAGCAAGTATCGAGACTCACTACTGCATGCTGCTTGAGCATGTAAGAAATCCTACTGAGAGGGCTGTGCATCGAATTCGACTGCGCATCTCGTTAGTAAATGATTGGCGCATCTCCATCACAACATACACAGAGCCGTACACTGACAAGCTACGCGATATCGCGCATTGAAGCGAAATTATGAAACTACTTGTCTACTACACTATAACATGATATGACAATAACTGATGAGATGCGCATGACAATCGAATTCGATTATGCACAGCCCTACCCCATATATAACATAAAATCACCCTGTATAGCAGATCTATACAGGTGGAGCTGGGGAAGGTGGAGGGTTTCTGCAGTGCACTGCAACTGCTTTAGCAAACACTAGCCAAGTATTTGAATGTTGTGCAGCGAGCTCATTGGCCGTGAAAGAAACCAATCGGCTGCACCATGTCAATAATCATGTGATTATGTCTGATTAAATTAGACCTAGCTAACAAAACTATGTTCTAAGAATGTTTTGCTAATGTTCCTGCTAAGTTATTTTGAACATTCAAAACATCAATAAAAAAATGGCTTGACTACATGATAGTTAGAGAAAACATTCAGGCAACGTTCCATTTTATTATTTTATTATTTATACCATTAGATAGATAGATAGATAGATAGATAGTGATTCATTATATTACCTCATTTTATAGCTCAGACTGAGTTACTGTTTTGAGATTCCCATTGGTTACATGCTGGATATTACTTTGTTTGAAGAATTGAGAATTGTCTTGCATCTAGGTTTGGCAGAACACTGACCGACCGGCGAGGATTTATTTAGTTAATAATGTGGCAGCAGATATAAACTCCAGAGTGAAACGAGTTCTTTAATGGTCGCTTTGGTTGAGTTTAACAACTCATCGTAAAAGCAATCTCTCCGATGACACCTGTCTCCTATTACCGCCCATAGAAATGGCCAGACTGCTTCGGTTTCCCAGACAGCATTTCAAGAAGCCTTTGCTGAATCTGCACGGGTCCTGCGAGCAGGCGGCTTTAAGCTTTCGTCATGCCACCAGACAAGTGTCGGGGATGCTATGATAGCTGGCAGGTTGTCTATGAGGCTTGAGTGGATGTGCATCTCATTCGGCTATATGGCTTTTCAGCCCTTTCTATTCTCAAACCCGTAAATCCATCAAGGCGCACAATCCAGTAAACACTGTTCTCCCCTCTGCCTCCACGCTCTCTCAACGATTCAGTCCGGGGAATTGTCTTCAGATTCGTGTCAATCATTCTGTCTGCCTAAGCTGGCCAGTTAATCCTAACGCTTCACGACAACAAAATCCATTCTTCAGAGTCTCTTCACAATTACGATTTACTTCTTAGTTAGACTAGAACCATGAAGCAGAGATGCTGTTGGTTCGTCCAAAGAATTGTATGAATTATTTGTATTAATTTCCATACAAAATCTGATTCTTTGTTTTCATGTCAATCGTTTTAATAGAGTGCCCTATCACTGATCATTTGAATTGCGTATGATTGCTGTTATGGTTGAATTCAAATACATTTTTATTTTTCAAACTGTGTCATTTAATCAAAATTGTCATTGACATTTATTAAGGAATAGTATATCTTAAAAAAAATAATAAAAACAATCACTGAAACATATCAGATGGAAAATATGTATTAATTTATTTGTATGCATACTGTATGTAAGGGCTGTCAATGTATTTTTATTTTAAACTGTCTGCACTATTTATGTATTTATTTATATATTTGCAAAAACAACAATTTTCACTAAATAATTCACTTGAACTGTTAGGAAAATATCTGGTTTAATGTAAAATATTATTTAATTAAAATGAATGCAATTGACAACTCTAAATTTATTTAATTTATTTTCCGCATTTGGAATTAAGATTTGTGCATTAAATTAATTAATACTTGAACACTTAACATTTTTAAATGCTGTTGGCAATGAAATACATAAATGTTGGTTATAAAAAGAATAAAACAAATGCATAAGTAAATAAATAAATATCACATTTAATTACTCTAAAACATATATTAGTTTAACATCTGTTTTTTATTTTATCATGGTATACATAGGACTACCATCGGACAAAATCTCAAAAGTTCACTTCCAAAATTTGAAGTTTGAGGAAGTTTACATATATTTTTATTTGACATTTGTGATATATTTGTGCAATATGGATTTTTTAGCAGCATCTTATGATCGGCTATTTACAATTTTAGATTGCTCATTAAATGTGAGATTGTGTCAGGATATGATTAATTATGCCACAACACAAGACTTCTGTTTGTGTCAAGTTGATGTATACTCTGTTTTTCTTCCCTAATGAACAAGGGAAGCACCAGCTTTGCTCACACCCGCACAAACTCTGCACAAGCATTACTGCTTTTAATCTGGCATCAAGCCCTTTCCAAATAAAACCACTACACTGTAAAATCTCTGAATGCATTTCTGGAGAAAAAAATTATAATAAATTGCTGCCCACGCAACGACTCTAGAGTTTATTAACACTCATGGAAAACTTAATACCTGCAGATCAGCCTAGCCAATACCGAAAGCCTCTGACGAATATACATGCTTTTGTATGTTCTCCCAAGCTGTTAAAGTTATATCATGTGTGAGTTATACTGTGCTGTCTATTACAGTAAATCCCAGTGAAATGAGGGAGCTGTATATAGCATTTTGTTGTAGTTGTAAAAGTAACTCCTCTCGAAGGGGAGAGAAAGAGAGAGAAAACTATTTTGTGTCTGTTCTATCAGCACACACCTGCCTGTGCTCTTATTTGTCTGATGGACAGTGCAGCAGATTTCTCTGACCATCTTTAACTTCTGCAACTGTGCTGTAAATAAAGCGATGGCTTTAAAAATTGCTGTTTTGACCCTGGAGGAATGAAAGCGCTACTCTGGGAACAGCACATAGTGCTTCCATTTTTCAAGCCTCGCCATCAAACTGTCACAGCAAAATGGCCCAGTTTTACCCCCAGAATCTTTCAAATCTATATTGCTCTAATGCTGTTTTAAATACTGCAAGGCCTGATGTACAAGAGTACATGACTACAATACAGATATTTTTTAGAAAACAAGTTGCACATAACTTAACCTCATAATGGGTAAAAAAAATATATTGTTAGAGAGAGAGAGAGAGAGTTTTCAACACACTTTATTCAATCATTACAGAGTCATTAAAACAACAAAACAGATTTTCCAAAACTCACAAAAGGTGTACAAAAGACCAATGCTTATTGTAACATAGTAGTAAATGTCAAAATGTATTCTACAACTGGACAAATAGCTTCTTTAAAACACAATTTATACAAAAAAACTTTCTAAGGAACTTAAAATCAAGCATAACCCTTGATTTTACCAGATTTTTAAAAACTATTACCACATGTTGTCCTTCTCTGCCTTCTATTTTGTTTCTGCTTAGAGACAGAGAGAGAGAGAGAGAGACAAGTTGCATCAATGCATAATTTAGATTTGGTAACACTTTATTTTAAAGACCAATTCTCAGATATGCATCGCTAACTAGCATTCGTATTATTAGCATATTGTCTGTTTGTTACTACTTATAAAGCACATTAATTGTTTCAACATAAATTTATATTGCAGGATGAGTCATCAGTGTTTATGTTTAGAAAGGGAGAATTTCTATAATTTTTAAAAGCGTATATATCTGCTAAAGATAACTGTGGAAACTTTGAGAGTACGTTAGAATATAGATGACCTCAAAGAAATGACACATGGACTACTTACAACTAATTTTTTTTTTAATTCACAGTTCTCACGTTCACTATTTCATCGCAACCAGAGCACAGTTCCTCAGTGTCCTCATATATAAAAAGGCACAGATTAGTTCATTGCCTTTTGGATCCAAACTATGCAGACAGTTTTCAGATTCGACGTAGAGTACAAGTGAAAGAAAGTGGAAGAGGAGGAGGGAGAGCAAGGCCAAAGAGTACATTCGTCTCTCATGAGGCCTGTGCTATTGTTGTTGACCATGTTGTTGTCCTTATATAAAGCTGGATAAATGGTAGATGACACAAATCTACATGAGCAGGGAAATCTGAAGTGGATTGTGAGGATGTTGCCTTGGAGAGTCATGAAGTTCAAAAGGTGACAAGATGCTGATTCTGAGGTAATGTAATTTCACATTCTGTATCCATCTTCACATAAGAGCGGTTGTTGCCATTTGTGACTTGAATGAGTGAGGCTTCCATTGACTTTTGCTTCTAGTTTAGCTGTATAAAAACTGTCTGTTATGCTGATTGATATTCCAAACAGCTATATCTTATCATATTAAGTTCATTTATCATAATCGTAAATGCACTGGTTTGCAGCACAACGAGTTTTACCATTTACTTCACTTCGTTATTCTTTATAGTTATTTTACCTATTGTGGTTAATGAATTGGAAGTCACTGAAAATAGCCACTAAGACAGTGTTTTCAGAAAGTGTTTTCACGCTTCATGTTGTTCATTCACATCCAAGCTCATAGTTTCCCCAGTGAAGCTACTTTTCTTCTAATGACTCTCCTTCTTCCCAAGCGCAGAACTCTTAAGCACAAAACCAAAATCGTACAATTTTTACAGGATTTATTTGTCACTTTTACCCGCATACTATAATTTATGTAAATTACAGTAGTTTTATGTTACAAAGTTGCAGAAGTTACTCTGGTAAAACACATTATTGTAGTAAGCAGTCAGTTATACTGCGTTTAATAAATCTCCCAGTGTGTATTTGATGTCTTTGTGAGTCGTTTGTTGACAAAATCTGAAGTAGATTAAAAATAATCTAGTCTTAAATAGAGTGTTTGGTTTTGTTTTAAACGCTTGAAGGTTGCAGTTTTGATTTTGCTGTTGTTATTGTTGAGAAAAGTGTTTTGGGTTTCAGGAAATGTCTTCGCTGTGATATGGACACACATGGAGCTGTGACTGTGGAGTTTGACCATGGCAATGGGGGATAATGATGTCAGATGGAGCAACAAAGGGTCAGTGTAATCATGAGCAGCCGTGCTCAGTAAGCAGCCACTTCTGTCAGGCCCATTACCTTCAATGAGCACCGTCCAAAGTGGATATCAACTTTTTGTTATTCCACTGTTGCAAACAGAGATTTTTGAGCATTTTGTCTGGGGAGGGATCTTTGGCTGAGAATCTCTCTCTCTCTCTCTCTCTCTCTCTCTCTCTCTCTCTCTCTCTCTCTCTCTCTCTCTCTCTCTCTCTCTCTCTCTCTCTCTCTCTCTCTCTCTCTCTATCTCTATGTGTGTGTGTGTTTATGCTGACTGTAATAGTAGATTGTTATATTTATCAGTGCTCTGAATTTTACCTTTTGTGTTTAATGTGAGGAAACGTACAGCTCTGATCATCAGTGGTTGACACTGAAAGCTTGGTAATTTTTTATTTCGACACAAACCTTTTATTAAACAACTGAATTATTGCAAAACATCAAAGAGGAAAAAAATACGTTTCAGCATTTCTCATACCTTGTTCCTGATTTCGGCCCCTGGCTCATTTTTCTTCATATATAATGCATGGCTGAAATATATACAAGGCATATTTCATCTTTTAGAATCCTAACACGGTGAATCAAACTAAGCTGAACAAATGGAATGGATTTCCCTGATAATATAAGCACAGGGGCAACAACTAATAGTAATGGTGGGAAACTAGGCTATTTGTCCTACCATCCCTGTTGACAGCAGCCTAATATTTGCACAAGAACTCCAGCGAGAGAGAAAAACACAGAGCATATTGTTTTGGTATTTGTCTGCAACAGGGTACAGCTTTTTCCTTTTATTAGTGCTTGATGTCATGGTTTAAAATCTGGACGTTTTAGACATTAATTGTCAGTTTTACGATGATTTGTCTGTATAAACAATTAAATAAAATGTTATGCAAGAGTTTAGTCGTCATTTGTTTAACTTTATGATCTTCAACAAACTACTGTAGCTTTACTGTGCAGCACTAACATTAACTCAATTAAGACATACACAAAGGCAAAACACATTTTTTTTTTCCATTCACTGGTAATTTTTGAGACATGTCATAACTAAGTCCTAATTTAATGGCACTTTATCTGTTTTTGTTGCTAAATGTTTTTCCCTAATGCACGAAGCCAGAAATCTAATCCTGCTATCTGAAGGTTTTACAGAGGGTTTGTTAATATAATTTACCTGATTTTTATATACATTTTATTTATTAAATGTATTATTAAATGTATATAAACAGCCAGGGAATAATAAATCAACAATATTACCAACAATATCAACAATTATATTTGTAAAAACTTTTGATTTTAATATATCAGCTAATGAATCAAGAATTTTGAATCATGTTTTATCCAATGTTCAGATTTCTGTTCTGGAAATATGCAAATTAGTGCATATTTAATAAGATAATGATATAATTTACACATTTAAACATAACATTTCATAAAACAAAACAAAATGTCATAAAACAAAAAATACAAAATGTTTGCAACTCATCATGCAATCAATCAACTAGGAGATTATGTAGTTTGATATTAATTTTCCCCCTATTTATCTGGGGTGTTTTGCCTTAAAGTATTTATATGAGTCAAAACAGACCTCAATAAGACTTTGTGCTAAAACTAGACTATTTCTGTGAGTCTGAGTGACATTGAAAACAGTCGCATACTCCTATCTGACCCAAAATCTGGCCAACATCAGCACCCGAATCTGTGCTACATCACTGAGCAAGAAAAATGTTGGGTGACACAGGGTCAGGGTCTGACAGTTCCATTCGCTGGTTTACAGGTACCTAAACAACAAGGCGGCCGAGCCACAATAACACACCACAATATATTTTCCTGACATTCGGTCGCAACGCATTTCCCAAGACTACAAGTATATGAGACGAAACGGCACGCAAACATATCCTCAGAGCGGTTCCCTATCTGTTTCCTTCCTTGTAAATATACGAGAGGCAGATTGTATGCCTCTTATGCAGAAACGGACAAAAAAGCTAACCAGGCGTTCAGAGGGGTATTGACATGAGAAGAAATGAGAGAGTGACTGCGGACGCGGAGCATCATTTAACAGAGCCTGGGGCGCTGGCTTGTCTCGCTTCTTCCCGTGGAAGGCCTCTGCCTCTGCTATGGATGCGTGCTGTTTCATTATGATGAGGCTATGGGCTAAATGTAGCCAAGCATATCAAATATCCTCGAAGCATGTACTAAATAAATCATTTTATTCATGCCATTACTGGTGGATGTGCTCGGCCAGTAAAGCATCATGGGACAGAAGCAAACACAGGGATTTGGTGTGCTTTTCTTGAAAGACCTCCATGCTAAGACCCGACGGAGAAACAAACTATCGGTCCAGCCCCTGGAAAGCTCTTCTACCTCACATGATGCACTCATTTTGATGTAACACAGTTGATAATTACATTTACAGATAATAACAGACTAAGTGCAAAACAGGGTTATTATAGTTAAATGAATAGTTCACCCAAAAGTGAGTATTTGCTGAAAATGTATTCACCCTCAGGCCATCCAAGATGTAGAGGAGTTTGTTTCTTAATCGGAACAGATTTGGAGAAATTTAGCATTACATGACTTGTTCACCGATGGATCCTCTGCAGTGAATCCTCTGCATTTAAGGATCCAACCCTTAAATGATCTGAGATGACCAAACACCTGAGAAGAGATGATGCCAACCCCTCAGAGGACCTCAGAGGAAGCCAACCCTCGGACAGTATACAGAATTAACAAAAATTTTCCATAAGTTAAATATATTAAGATTCTACAATATATAAATCTATTAAAGAAACTTAATTTCCTGTAAAGCTGCTTTGCAACGATTGTATCGTAAAAAGCGCTATACTAATAATCTTGAAATTTAAATTTATATTGAATGGGTGCCGTCAGAACAAGAGCCCAAACAACTGATAAAAACATCACAATAATCTACAAGTGATCTACACGATTCTAGTCCATCAGTTAGCATCTTGTGAAATGAAAAGCTGTGTGATTTTGCATTTTAACTCGTTGCTTTTGGCCAAACATACATTTCCATAGGAACTCAGTGGAAAGGTCCATCTTCTTTTGTCCTCTCACATCTTCTGGCCTTGAATGAAAAGATGATGAAAAGATGTTTGAAACATGGCACCCACTGCAGAAGAATCAAGTGATGTAATACTTAATCCATAGGAAACAAACTCATCAACAATGCTTCCTCCATAATAAAGTAAAAAGGTCATAGATAATTTTTTTAATCTAGATTAATCTAGATTAATTTTGGAATTTCTTTTGATTAAAATCCATTTGAATTCTCACATCAAAATGTGTGCTCCAAATAATCTAAAAGTAAGTCTTTGAGAACGGGTTTCTCAAGCCATTTGTTTAGAAGTGTATCCCACGAAAAAACTGGAGGAAAATGTTCCACTCCCGGAAGAATACTCCCATTCCCTCCCACTCCCGTGTTGTTGTTTTTTTTTTTGGATAACTGTCAATTACAGTAAAAATATAGTACAGATCACAGCGTGCCCACCTTATTAGTTGAATAAAAACCCAAAATGCGTTTTTTGTTATTATATTGAATGAAAGCCATCTTATTGCACAGTGTTGCACAGATTAAATTCATGTAAATCATCAGCTAACGCAAGTTCTATTTTTTTTTTGACATTTCACTCTCTATGAAATTTTTCTAGATGTATTTTTAGATATATTCGAGTTTCTCGCTCATCACATGAGACCTAAAGCGATCCTGTTTGCTTAAAAGCGCACCGTTGTTATTCATGCACACAAATAAACGTAGAGTCTTTACAGATTCGAAAGATGTATTAGACTTTTATCTGATGACCAAGAATGACGGAGATTTTAAGAGCAAGTGAACGCACCGGAGCCTGTCCTGCAGCAAACGCGCTTCCACACAAACACTTCAATAGCGCACATTTTTCTAGGTTATCATCATATTGAGCGGCCATGTAAAGTTGCTACTACATACATCTTTCAGATGAAAAGCCATATTTGAGGTTGATGAAAATGAGCGTTTGGATGTTGCCCGATTGTATTACCACACAGACCAGCCGTTAACAATCTGTCCACACGGACTGCGACTCAGTTCGAAGACTCGTTCTCGCCCCCTACATGCAATGGCTAGGTATACTCCGCGCTAAAAACAGGGTGAAAGTATTAGCTTGCGTAGTTAGACCCATCCCAACCCAACTTTGAGAATAATTAACGGCGTATGTTTTTTATCGCCATAAGAGTCTCACGTTAACGCAGCACGTTAACGCCGATAACGGCCCACCACTATATAAATATACACACACAGTGCTGCTGGAAAGTTTGTGAACCCTTTAAAATTGTCTATATTTCTGCATAAATATGACCCAAAACCAAATCAGATTTTCGCACAAAGTCCTTAAAGTACACAGATAGAACCCAATCAAACAAATGAGACACAAATATTTTCTTTGTCATTTATTTATTCAGGAAAATGATCAAATACTGCATATCTGTGAGTGGCAAAAGTATATGAATCTCTTGGATTAGCAGTTAATTTAAAGGTGAAATTGGAGTCCATCTGTGCAGAGTTGTTTTCAGTCAGCTCAATGACTATCAAATGTCAGTACGTGACCTGTTTTATTCAAAGAACATGGATCTATCAAAGTCTGATCTTGTTTGTGGAAGTGAATCATGTCACGATCAAAGGAGATTACTCACGACCTCGGAAAAAGAGTTGATGTTGTTCATCAGGCTAGAAAAGTTTGTACTCTACAAATGGTAGAAAACCATCTCTAAAGAGTTTGGACTCCACAAATTCCACAGTCAGACAGATTGTAGTACAATTGGAGGAAATTACAAGACCACTGTTACCTTCCCGAGAAGTGGTTGACCAACAAAGATCACTCCAAAGCAGAACGTGCAATAGTCTGCGAGGTTGCAGAAGTTCCCAGGGTAACTTCTAAGTAACTAAAGGCCTTTCTCACATTGGCTAATGTTAATGATCATGAGCGTGTAATAGTCTGCACTGAGCAACCATGGTGTCATAGACTTCTAATTGTAACTAAAGGCGCTCTACAAAAAATAATGCTTGCTTTAAATGATCATACCTGCTTTCTTTGCCAGACAAAAAAACGACGACAGCTGTGGTTAAACGCGATAAAACGAGTGGACAGAAACCATCATCAAAAATACTCGCGTTTGCAGCTCACACTTCTTATCAGAAAAGGTTTAATAAAGTATTGTCTTTTGTTGTTATGGGCGCGTCTGAAGATTTCTTGCATGTCGTGTATGAAATAATGTCTGTGTGCAAGCGTGTAAAACAACAAACTGACGATATATTTCTTGCAATGTCAGTAAGTGTGTTCCCTGAATGAACCCACAACCTTTGCGCTGCTAACGCAATGCTCTAACCACTGAGCCACAGGAACACACATGCTTACAGTATGTTAACGCAATGCTCTAACCACTGAGCCACAGGAACACACATTACAGATGCTTAATCATCTGTAATTGTATATACATTGTTGTGATTAATTGTGGCTGGAATAATAATGTAGCTGTACAAATAGTTGCCTGCTGAAATTGACTTCATGACTAGATTGACACGGTGAGTTTGAAAAAGGGTCTATTATGTTCAGAAAAAATAACACACTGCATTCCAGCTTAAGATTCTTATCCTCTGTGAAACATGGTGGTGGTAGTATCATGGCTTGGGCCTGTTTTGCTGCATCTTGGCCAGGACAGCCTGCCATCATTGATGGAACAATGAATTCTGAATTATACCAGCGATTTCTGAAGGAAAACTTCAGGACATCTGTTTAAGAACAGAGTCTCAAGAGAACGTGGGTCATGCAGCAAGACAACAACCCCAAGCACACAAGTCATTCTACCAAAGAATGGTTAAAGAAGAACAAAGTTAATGTTTTGGAGTCAAAGTCCAGACCTTAATCCAATTTAAAATGTTGTGGAAGTTTAAGTGGTTCTGCACTAAAGAATGGGCTAAAACTCCTACAAATTATTGTGCAGGACTGATCAGCATTTACAAGAAACTTTACCTTCAGTTAGTGCAGCAAAAGTGGGTCACACCAGATACTGAAAGCAAAGATTCACATACTTTTGCAATGCACAGATATGTAACACTGGATCATTTTTCTCAACAAAAAAATGACAAAGAAAATATTTTTCTCTCACTTGTTTGATTCGATTCTCCTTGTCTACTTTCAGGACTTATATGAAAATCTGATGATGTTTTGGGTAATAAAATTATAAAGGGTTCACAAACTTTCAAGCAGCACTGTAATATATATATATATAGCTTACTTAATTTCAGCTACTCTAGTTGCCAAGGCAATATATCTCATTTTTGTTTTAACTTGAAGTGTAAAAATAACTAAAACTAATAAATAAAAATCAGTGATAGCTACAGTATATAGACATGTTTCAAAACTCAAACAAAAACTAATAAAAAAGACAAAGCACATCAAAATTAATAAAACATCAAGTAGAGTAAAACAGGATATCAAAGAATCAATGCTGATACTTTTCCCCCTACATATATTTTCCGCTAATTATTTTCTATGTGAGACTTAGGCAGCCATCATGATAATTATTATTAGTGCAATCATGCTGATTAGTAACTGTCCTGCTAAGAAAATGATTGTAAATAAGATTTAGTATCAAATCACTGAGTGAAAGAGGAAGCCATTATGGTCTCTCTCACTTGATGACTTGCGGCTACATTTTCTGGAGCTCAGGTGGTTTGTCAGCGTGCTGCATGTACTCCACTGTATTTTGTGAACCTGCAATAATGTGGGATTGCCTGGTGAATTTCTAGTTTGAACCAGTCATTGGTAAACTTCCATGTGCCTGCATCCACAGTACAGATTTTTTTCTTATGCTATTTTAGAGAGTTGTATCAATACCTCCAACACGCACAGGGGGAGCGATGCTTTTCCAGGAGTCTCTGAAATAATTTGAGTCTCATTCGGAAGAAAATCTCCCCAGAACGTGAACTCGTGTCACATAAACAGCTGGTATTTTAGCAGATTTCACAAACTCGTAGGCGTGATGTGGTCTGTTAGTGGGCTAAGGGTGTATTTAACTGACAGCATCAGACTTTCTGGCTAGAAAGATGATTGTCTTCTTGGGGAAATCTGGAGAGGAAAAGCGCTGGGAGATTCGCAGGGCTCGTCTCTGGGACTGACAGCTTGAATCAGTGTCTGCTAAGATAATTTGTTGAGGAACTAAACCCATCCTACTACTGTTTGCTGGTGAAAATTGAATAGTTTTACTTTTCTTCTGAGCAAAAACAAAGCTCCACTTGGGCCGATGACGACATGCTATGGCAATTGCTTTCCCAGTTTAAATTGTGCATCCTTATCCTTTCCCTGGAGATTATGAGAGGAGCCTTCTTAAGTAAAGATAGTCTCTTTCCTAAAAGATTACCTTCTTTTCTGCTAACAGTAAAAAACAAAAAACATTTCTAAGGGAAATCAATTTTGACAATCAAACTGGACTGCTTCGTCGTTTATCTTCATTTTCAAATCAATTTACACTCCGCAGAGACGACACCCAACTGTGAGACTCTGCATCAGGCATGTTTTGAGGTCAATAATGCTTTTAACAAGGAAAAGTAGAATTATAAGGCTTATTACGGCTGGCAATATTAGGAGTTAATTAGTATATTAATTTACACCTCGTAATATGAGTTTTAAGTGTGTAAATGTGTAAATACAGGTGAGGATGACTGTGAGAAGCGCTTATACACCTGGAAATAGCTGGAATTTAACGGGTCTCTGATGATGCTTCCACTTGTGCGACTTAGCAAGTATCTGAACACATCAGGATTTGGCATGCCTGATCTTTGACTAATCAGTCCAGCTTTTTGTTTTTATGGTGTGTTGGCAAGCAATTCCCAGCCAATGAGAAAGAAAATACCTTCACAATTATTCTTCAGCCTTAGCATAAATATTGCACTGGGACTTTCCACAAATAGCATGTAAAAACAGGGCCTTTTTTGATTAGTGCAAGTGGGTGCTGAACATTCAGAAAATGTATAATTATTATTTTTTTTTTTTTAAATATACATACAATGTACATACATACATACAATAAACTGACACAGCTCTCCGTCCCTACCTCCGTCTGCAGTGGATCAACACTCCTGACAGACAGGCAGCAGCTTGTGAGTGGGAAAATCTCCAGCACCCGCACCACCAGCACTGGAGCCCCTCAGGGCTGCGTTCTCTCCCCACTGCTCTTCTCCCTCTACACGAAGACTGCACATCTAAAGACCCCTCTGTCAAGCTCCTGAAGTTTGCAGACGACACCACACTGATCGGCCTCATCAGGACGGCGACGAGTTGCCTACAGACAGGAGGTTAAGGAGCTGGCTGTCTGGTCAGTCTTAATAACCTGGAGCTTAACACGCTCAAAACAGTGGAGATGATCGTGGACTTCAGGAGAAACCCCCTGTCTCCCCCACTCACCATCATGAACAGCACGGTGTCTGCAGTGGAGTCATTCAGGTTCCTGGGCACCACCATCTCCCAGACCTGAAGTGGGAATCACATAGACCCATTGTGAGAAAAGCCCCAGAGGTTGTACTTCCTTCGCCAGCTGAGGAAGTTCAACCTACCACAGAGCTGCTGAAACAGTTCTACTCTGCCATCATCGAATCCGTCCTCTGCACACATTAACTGTCTGGTTCAGCTCAGCTACCAAATCTGACCTCAGAAGACTGCGGAGGGTAGTCCGGACTGCTGAGCGAATCGTTGGTACAACCCTCCCTACTCTCCAAGAACTGTACTTATCCAGAGGAGCAAAAGGGCTGGCAAAATCACTCTGGACCCGCCATCCAGCAACTCCCTCTTTGAACTGCTGCCGTCTGGCCACGCTACAGAGCTCTGAGCACCAGAACGACCAGAACAGGAACAGTTTCTTCCCCCAAGCAATCCATCTCATGAACACCTGATATTAAGTGGAACACACAACACTATTTTACAACTATCTATTCACCACCACACATACATATATAATATTTAGTATTTAATTTTTTTCCATTTCAAATTTGCAAGTCAGACCTGTACACACATGATGTCTGTATTGCATAGTGTTTTTTCAATTTTGTATATTGCCTATTTGTAATTTGTATATTGTTATTTTGTTGTCTGTGTCCTGTCCCGTTGCT
The DNA here is from genome assembly GCA_027422405.1 of Ptychobarbus kaznakovi. Taxonomy (NCBI): domain Eukaryota; kingdom Metazoa; phylum Chordata; class Actinopteri; order Cypriniformes; family Cyprinidae; genus Ptychobarbus; species Ptychobarbus kaznakovi. The sequence goes on from CM049807.1 coordinate 14,469,337, forward strand.
TATTCTGTTGCACTGTGGAGCTTTGTCATTTAACAAATTCCTCGTTTGTAAACATACCTGGCCAATATATTCATTCTATTCTGATTCTGAATTGTAAGAAAAAAAATCTTCTAATTATAAACAATTAGGAATTTAGAAAATTGTTTAAAACCATGATGCGTATGATTATCTTTTCATGTTAATTGCTGAAAAAGCTAATATTAACAATTTTTTATTTAAAATGATTCAAAATAACAGAAAATCAAGATTTTAAACCAACCCACTTAAGCTAATCCACCACTACTAAACAACTACATTTGTTTTACAAATTTTCCTACTATAACTTTGGTAATGGTTGGTGTCAAAATGTAGTCAACATGACTATATATATATATATATATATATATATATATATAAACAAAAAAAACTGAGGAAATGTAAATATTATTTGCTTTCTCAATTATGTTGTATCAAAGCTTTAATGAATGAAAGGGGGACACTAAAACTAGTTAAAGGGATATTTAAAAAACTAAAACGTGCTCCTAAATTGTGAGGAATACTTATGGATTATTGTGATGTTTTCATCAGCTGTTTGGACACTCAATCTGACGGCACCCATTCACAGCAGAGGATCCATTGCAACATTTCTCCAAATCTGATTCTGACGAAGAAAGAAACTCAACTACAACTTGGATGGCCTGAGGGTGAGTAAATGTAAATTTTTGGCTGAACTATTCCTTTAATTGTAAATTCTTACTAGTGAACTGCTAACAATATCTCAGTAACTACACCAAGAGATCTATCTAGAATTGTATCCCTTTGATGAGCTTACTTTATGTCATAAGCCTTAAAATATGCATCATAAGAAGACTAATGTTCCAGCCTGTTTTTTAGTCAACATCCTGTGCCTTGCTTGCTCACATTAACATGAAATGCCAGGAGAAGGTTGAATCTGAGCCTCCAGAGGCAAAAGCCTTGACGCTGTTCCGTACATTATTTACACAGCCAACAACAGGTGATTACTGTCTACCAGCAGTTAACGGAGCCAAAGATAAAAGCAAACAAGAGCTAAATCCGGTTTCATTAGCTGCACACCATCGCATCTCAACCTATAATGTGCTACAGAGAGTTAACATAATCTGTGGGACCTCTCTGATGGATAACCTGCTGTTCTCCTCAGCCTTAGGCGTCTGCATTACAGTGTCAGCGGGGAGGCCGACATGAGCCACGCCATTCTCCCACTGTATATTACCAGCCAGCTGGTGGTAGTCTTAGAGAGAATAGTATAGTGATTACCGCTTTTCACAAAGTCTAAGAGTTCGATACAACTCCGCACTCATGTCGAGTCTTCACACTCGGTTGATAGCTGCTTATCCTACTTGACACATAAAGACGTCTCATTAATCTAGTTTTATTTTAAGGCCATAATTGCTTTATAGTTACTTCTTTCCAGCAACCTCCAGAGAGATGGCGCTTTTTCAGCGACTTCTCGGTTTCGTATCGGGTGGCGTTCGAGAGATGTGCCGCTGTCACACCAGATATGTCTGATATGACTTGCCTTCACCCAGGTGTCACACGGCTTGCAGAGCTAACGCAAATAGCTCAGTGGAAGCGCTGAAAGCCACTGCCATAAATATCGGGAAGCAGACCTTGCGGGCCATATGTGGGTGGATGCAGTTGCCTGCATATTGTTGATGGTGTTAATGCTTTATAATTTAATACCCACAATACAGACTAAACAAAAAACAGAGCTGGATTCATAAACAACGCGTTGCCCTCTTGACCATCCTCCATATACTGTATATTTTTCAGCTAGAGGTGATTGATTGTTTTGTGTTGTGGATGTGGTGAAGCCGAACACACAATCGTAGTAAAGTATCGGTCAGGGATGCGGGAAGGCAGTGCTGAGCTGGAAACCATGGCAACTCTCCGTGCCGTGTTGCTCAGCTCCCCCGGCCCTGCCCGAGAGAAGAAGAGAGGAGACAGATACCTGTAGAAGCCTAATCCCATTCAACACCTGCATACAAAGAAGCCCTCGCTTTCGACGTGATATGAAAATACACAGGGGATTGACAAGATACATTTTTGATGGACTGCTGTTTTCCAGCAGTGCCATATCACACGCTGCACACACCAGAAATTACAAACAGTACTGGCTACCGTCCGTCTGATTCTGCTGGTAAAACATTTGAGTGAGGAAATTTGAATTAGTCTTCCTTCTCTTTATTTCCTCCTCCTCAGCTCGAATGGCACTTGGCAGATGATTGATAGAAGCTGTCAGGGCCGTAATCGCTTGTTTAGTTTGGCTTCAGTGATGGGTTTTGCATACGGGCACTTGAGGTGATGATCTAAAGGAAGAACGTGAGAGATGCCGTGCAGGTCTTTTTGACATTGGATAGCAATGGCTGAGTATAATTTCCCTTGATGTTATATGCATTTACATTTAAATTATAAACGATTCATGCAGTGGTGCATCTATCTGTCAATCTTTCTTATGACCTATCCACTTTATTTTTCAATGCGGAAGTATGCTGTTTTCTGTGAATGTACGAGGCTTCTGGTTCATTAGCCGCTGTAGGCAAATAATGAAAAGAATGGTAAAACATTTTGCACTACAATCCAGTGTGTTCATAATTATGATAATGCATTAAAATAATATGGTAAGAAACACGAGTTTGCAATATCAAGCAGCAAAGTGAGCTGTTTTGTACAGCTAAAAATAGCTGGAAGCGAATGACACCAGAAGCCAGACACATTCAATCTACAAATGGCTGCGCCCGCTCTTACGGAAGAAATAAGGGGAATAGACAAAATAAGACATGACTCCCCCCCCAAAAAATAATAAAAATAAAAAAAAAAGCTCTATAAGTTGGTGAACTGAAATTGTATACATTTTATTTTCACCAATATTATGAAGTGGTGTCGAGCATTTATATATGTATGTATTGATTTATTTAGAGGCTGCACCATGTAAGGCTTTGTAAGGCAGATGTAAGAGAGTAGGCTAGTGGAAGAGTGTTTGTTTAATGTGAAATGAGGGATTGGGGTTAGTAGTATAAAAAAGTCAGACGAGTGGGTTGATGATGACAGAATTTTCCTGTGTAAAGCAAATGATCTGTGGAAGGTGTGACTCAGTGGGCTGACCAAATTTAGAAGTGAATGTGTGATTTTTGCCACGTACATTCAACTGTGACTTACCAAACTAACTGTATCTTAAAAAAAATCAAATATTAAAGAATATTTGATTTACTTTCTTCCATAGAACACAAAAGGAGATGTTAGACAGGATGCTAACACTGCTCAAAGTAAATATTTTATCTTAATTTGATATGCTTTAAATGCTTTTCAATTTCAACTTTATCATTACAAATGTATAATTACAAATATATTTAAAGTTATGACAACATTTTTGGTAGAAATTACATTTAAGATCACCATAAATTCTTATCAATCTATTCGGCGAATGTTATATATCTCAAAGACAAAACAATTATGAATTTACATATACAGATTTCCTTAAGTCCTGTATGACAGTTACTTAAAGGGATAGTTCACCCAAAAATGAAAATTATCCAAAGATTTACTCACCCTCAGGGCATCCTAGGTGTGTCTAACATTCCTCTTTCAGTCGAACACATTCGGAGTTATATTCCACATTGTCCTGTCTGTTCTAATCTGTATAATCGCAGTGAATGGTGCCCCTGTTTCTGAATCCGAAAAAAAGTATCCAACCATCACAAAACTACTCCACACGGCTCCAGGGTGTTAATAAAGGACTTCTGAAGCGAAACGATACATTAGTTTAAGAAAAATGTTGATTCTTAAAACATTATAAACTGTTATGTGCAGCTTCCGGTCTCTCAAGCAGGCGCGTTCACGACAAAGCGGTCGAGCGTATGAAGCAGGTCTAAAGAAAGACAAACGTAAGATCCGGTGAGGGAGTGACGAATGTGGATGCACAGAGGAGAAAGCAAAAAAAAACACCTGTCACAAACTTATTTAAACATCCCAGGTATTGACACGAACGCACCATTTTAATCAAAACAGATACAATTTACTTGTTCACATGGTTTCCCTCTGCTGTCCGCAAAACATGGTTCTCGCGAGATTACACGCTTCTCCCCGGAGCTTACTCTCGCGAGACTACAGTCTTCTTTCCGGATCTTACATTCGCCTTTCGTTACGCATACGTCATACGCTCGACTGCCTTGTTGTGAACACGCCGTTAATCTTGGAAGAGATCTTATTCAAATCTTATTAATCTGAAAGAATAAAGTTATATACACCAAGGATAGTTTGAGGGTAAATAAATGATGGGGTAATTTTCATTTTTGAGTGAACTATCCCTTTAATATATATTTAAACAATAATATTATATTTAATTGCAAATAACATGCCGTTAAGCATCCAAAAACATTACATTCAATGTACACAAGTATAGTTTAATCTAAACATTTTTTTTCAAAGCTAGTCCATGTGGGGTAGCCTAGCCTTCCTCTTAGCCATTAATCTCCAAGCAGCTGTTATACTTTTGCCATGAAACCCTGCGTTGTTCCCCACAATGGTATAGTGTCTAACAGTGGGGATCTCGGGTTATTATGTTGATGTAGAAGTCAGTGCATGTCACTCTCCCCTTATACTACACACTACTGAACATTTGAGTGAATGTACCTCTCCGCCGAAGCTCTCATCACTCATATTCATGGTATAATATGCCCATTTTTAGCCATTAGAGGAGGTTTTATTATTCACTGACTGAAAGAAATGGCGGCCATTTTATGTATAGTGCTCTCTTTGCCTGTTGGTGTTGCGTGTAGCACAGACTGCATGTTACGCGAGAGTCTATCAATTCCAGGTGCTGTATTCATAGAGCGTTGCAACTGAGGGCCATCGCGCATTAGGTATGCTGTGTGAGTATGTAAGCGCGTGTGTATGTCTGTGCGAGCATGTGCGTGCCTGTGTATGCAAGCTGCATTCTCATTTTTCCCCCCTCCATTTGAATTTTAATGTGATTTTGATAACAGCACCATTTTGGAGTAATTATTTATCACTGATGTAATTTTACAGTCTGTCAAGTTATCCACTAACACACCTTGAATAATAGAAGATGAAACAGAATCAGGGACGCAAACTCATATTTTCTCTTTCCTTTTGACATAACTTTTTCCCCCAGATTTTCACAGACAATAATTAACAAGTGAAACATGCTCAGACATATTTACTTATATGCCGTGTCATTTTTTTGTGCATAATTTATGACTGTTGTCGAACCACTGTTTGAATGCAAGCTGAAAATATGAGCTTCATAATAATTCATAATTTTGTTATGCACTTTCTGAAGGAGCGACGGAGATAATAATGTGTTATATCACGATGTTTGTTTTCTCGAAGTAAAAATATATATACAAATTTCTATTCATTTTCTACTTGTAGTCTGTAAGAAATATAGGAATTAAAATGCTTCAGTAAATGTGTCTTATTCAAGAGAAAATACAACACAAAGTTCCATGAACTGTTTCCACATTCAACAAAAGAAATGTCAGAGCTTATCTTTGACATCTTAAACTCTCTGCTCTCCAAATCCTACCATCTTTGAACCTGCAGCAGATTTATTTGGAGTTATCTTCATAAAATAAATAGCCACAGGATAAGGCGGTAGCACATCAAGTAAGAACTGTTTTTCCCCAGTTCTGCAGGAAACAAGCAAAACGGCAAATCTGATTAACATCTTGCGGAATTCAATTCACAACGTGGTCCCTGGTCAATGAGGTAGTGTCTGTAAATATTGCCAAAGTGCCAAAACATTAATTTACGATTTAGCAGGAGTTCAATCTGTGTCCCAAATCTCACACGTCACCATGCCACCAGAGAGTGACAGGAGAGAAGAGACACCACTTCAGAAATGTAATTGTTTATGTGCTAGAAGAGGCATTGAATAAAAATAACCAAGGAACACTAGAAAAATAATAAAAAGCGCCAATTAAAATGACACGTTAAAGCAGAGGCTTGGGAGCAGGGATGCCGGCTAGCTTTAATGGTGAAACCAAAACAAAGAGGAGTGCTTTAATGAGCTTCTCTTTCAAAGGAACGCATTGTCGGTACCTCTCTCGCTCTTGTGGCTGGTGCACGCAATTCGTTACACCAGGCTTGTTTGAACTTGAACACTCGAGTGGCAACCGGTCGCTGATTCTGTGTGTAAATCACAGGACCCAATAGCACAAAGATCAGTAGATAACATAAACACATTAGCCATGCTAAGTGTGACATTTGCTGCTGAGCCACAAATGCAAATCATCAGAATGCTAGTGCGGCATGGGCGTTACCTTGATCTACACACAGTGCCGGGGACAGTGTTGCCTGATAATAAAAGAGATAATGATATATTTGACTGTTACACAAAAGTCTGTTGATTAGGTTTGCAGTATAGCAACTGCTTGTCTAAACAATAAAATCCAAAATCACTTAAAATCGACGTGAATTGCTGTTTCCAAGCCATTTAAAATCAGTAATGTGACATTAACAAGTGCTAAAGGATGTTCAATGAGAAAAATGTAATTGGAGCCAGGTTTTGCAGGTGGAATGCAGGTTTGCTTAAACAATACCTAGCTATTTGATACTTGGTTATCAGTCATAATTGTACAATAGTCCACATGGTCTACTGTAAGTGATGTCAAAAGAAAATGAAAGTCATTAAAGGAGGAAATGCAAGTTTTAGATTATGTAGTTATTTTGAAACATTACTGATGTTTTTCCTTTAAAATAACATGCACTGAATTATTCATAGTAAAGCCTTCTTGCAGTCAGACTGGAATTCAATTAATACATTTCCAATGGAAAGCAGTTTGAGAGAGTTCAGATCAAAAGTGGCATACGGAGAATTTTTGGATCCGGTTTGAGATTCGAATTCGTTGAATTAAAATTTGAAATTTTGCAGCTAGACCATATGCAACCCCTTACGAAAACCATGGTTTAATTATAGTAAAAGTGTAGTACTACTTTTGCACAATGCACATTTCTTAATATTAAGCCTAAAATGTATTTTAATGTCACTATTGATGAGGAATGTTTGAGCTTTGAATAATATTGGTCTTCACATGCAAGATATTTAAAGTGCACCGGAAGTATACTTGCAATAGTTTCTCTTTAGCACAATCAAAAATACTTAGTGTATCTTTAGTTCATTGGTCTCAAACTCAATTCCTGGAGGGCCACAGCTCTGCAAAATTTAGCTCCAACCAGCTCCAAATCACACCTGCTTGGAAGTTTCTAGTGATTCTGAAGAGCTTGATTAGCTGGATCAGGTGTGTTTGATTAGGGTTGGAGCTAAACTGTGCAGAGCTGTGGTTCTCCAGGAATTGAGTTTGTGACCAATGCTTTAGTGGGACTTCAGCACTGCTTCCACACAATTAGAGTGCATTAAGGCCCTGTCCCAAATTGCACCCTAAACCCTCATGCATGGCCTTCCTCTGAGTGTGATCTAGTCTCACATTTCATTATTAATTTCGCCACAGTGATTTGAAAGTTCTGTGTGACTGCCACTAGGGGGCAAATGCGACAATCGTATGCTGAAGTCAGAGATGTTGGTAATGTGGCTTAAGGACCTGAAATACATTAAGAAAATAGGGCTGGCATGTTATGCGTATCAAACCGTACGGTTCACGGGGAAATTTCCAAATGGAATTGATCATCCCTATCCCCTTGGAGTGGGGACTTTGGAGTGAACAGGGCACGTGCGTGCCATTATTTCGTCGTTTGGAATGCACTTGTGTAATAACTTGAGGAGGCATGAGATCGGTTCAAAATTGCATTTACTCAGCAGAATGCATCAACAAGCAGTACACTCAATCACATCACAGGTGGAGTCAATTTGTACACTCACTAAGTTCTTCTCTGCTGCGTTTTAAGCAAATACCCACAGCATTAGTCTGCCCTCTACAGGTCATCACAACAACTGACAATTCATTGTCACTCTACAACAACTTGGCAAAGGGAGCGATCTAATTTCCTCTTAATCTTCAGCTGGGATGTTCCCGTGACAATGTAGCATGGTGTGTGTCAGTAGATGTAGCTGTTTTAATGTCTTAAAAGTTTGTTTTATTGTTGTTAGCATAACTGTTGCAAATGAACATACATTTGAAGCGGCGCTGCGCAGAATGATCAGTGTATGATATCAAAGTATCGCAAGAGCGATTCGAAAGCTTAAGGATCCGTCTGCTCTCTTATTGCTCTCGCCGCATCTCGCGGTACTTTGATGTCATTCTGCGCAGGGCAGCTTCAAGTCGATTGCACCTATTGAGGAAATTAGATCGCTCCCTTTGCCAAGTGCATTCCAAACGACAAAATAATGGCAACCACGTGCCCTGTTCACTCCAAAGTTCCCACTCCAAGGGGATAGGGATAATAATTTTAATTTGGAATTTGCCCCTGTGAACCGTACGGTTCGATACGCGTACCGTGTCACCCCTATAAGAAAATAAAGCAATAATCTCCAAGAAGCCTTGATTTACAGTGAAATTACAACAGCAAAGCTGCTTTGTTAGGCACAATGTGTAAACCATGGCTTCACGGGGCTTACTGCTTTTATAAAACAGTTAGCAATGTGTTTAGCACACCCATTAAGTCCAAATTCACAACAAAATCTGATGTTCTGAAACAATACTAATACTGATGTAATGAGGGCACAGGCGTATATTTCTAGAGTCATTTACGGCTTTGAATGTGGCTCAACTAATTGTAATCAAGGACTGGAAATATCCAGTGATTTCTAATTTAATGCTCGCTTTAACAGAGTAGCACACCGAATGCCTATTTTTATGTAAAACTGTGTGCAGATGAACTTGTGACATATCTAATATTAATGATTTCATCAAGTATTTGTGGTCTAGTTCTGTTCTGTTCTGTCAAAATGCGACTTTATGTTTTAATAAGCCAAAATTGCAGCTGCACGGATATATAGAGTGGACTGGACCGGGCACACATTTATTAACGATTTGTTTTGTGATGCCACTGGAACAGTTTGGGAATCACAGAAAAAGCGATCAAGACATGGGTCTTGATTCTGAAAGCTGTGTGAACATTGCCTCTGTTGCCTTCCGCCACTGTTGACAACCGCAGCAACCACTCAATAAAACATTAAAAATGACAAATCCCAGCCCCGGATCGCCACTTATTTAGAACACACTCAATGAAATGAAAAATCCTCCTCAACAATTGGAGATGCTTCCTCTCTATTAGACACACACCTGCCTTGACTATAGCATTAATTGGCTGAGAAAGAAATTGGTAGTATGTCCCCAGCATACATTTTTGCTCTCTTGTGCTTGTCCGGGGTACGGATCACGTCTGTAGCCTTTTTTATCTGCCCTTTCCAACAAGGTCTTCATAACACGGTCCTTCACAACCCAGAGGCATGAGAAGAATGAAGTTCTCATCAGCTTCTGCCCAAGTTTTCTGCTGTGACTCAGCTCTTATGTGCTTCTCACTTCCACAATTTTCTCAAGATTTTCTTCATTATGAAAATAGGCATTGTTTAAATCTTTCATTTTCTCTGCACACAGCATTGTTCATTGACTGCGCATGGCACATAGTGAATCAATACTGTTTATTATTAATGGCTGTTTTCACAATGCTGCTGAGGATTATTTCATATGAAACATATGTGCTCAATAATTTAGGGCTTGTTTCGAATGGGTGGTCAGCTCAAACGTCAATGTAACACACACACATACACACTTTCACAAAGCATCAAGATGCATCTATGGCGTGTTCATTAGGCCCCACTCTAAACTAACAAGGACTGCACATGTTCAAGCAGACATCAAAACCAAATGTCTCTGATCTCTAATGAAACATCCTGTGGTTAAATCTCCAGCACGGATATTCGTCACTGCGTAATCTTTGGAGATGGAAAGCCTGACCTCAGCTAGTGGACGACTCATGGTTGATAGTCATGGATAAAAGCCTGACCATTACACTGTTGATCTGCTTGAAATGCAATTAGAGCTTCAGAGTCTTTTCTTATATTTAACAAGAGCATATTATCTGTGGGGAAATTAAGAGGGCCACTTTTTAATTGCCTTTGCTTTCTAGTTTGTTCCTCTAACTAACCAATTAATGCTTGTAATCATTCTCATTAACCCTAAAATGCATACGACCAGTTTTTTTGTGGTTTTGTTTCCTCCACATGAAGTGATGCTTTCATCTAACTCTCCATGAATTCTTCAAGGTATCTTTGATCATATAAACCAACTGGTTTACCTTTAGTTAATATTTTATTTAGTGCATTAGCTTACATAAACTAACAATGAAAAATATATTTTTAGAGCATTTATTAATATTTTGTAAGTAATTTTTTTATATATATTTTAATGTTAATATACACACCATTTAATTTCAGAAAAGTTTTAGTAAATGTTAAACATTAATCTTAACTGCGACTGATAAATGCTCTAGTCTAGAAGTATTGTTCATTGTTTGTTAATGTTAAGTAATGTGGTTAACTAGTGTTCACAACTATATCAGTAAACACAAGTAAATAACGGTAAAATATACAGTATTATATTACAGAATTTAAATACATAGATATGTTGTAGATATAATAAATTGTAATTTTGATGTTATGATTTCATATTTTATATCTACTTTTACTTTCTTAAAATGCAATATTTTGTTCTTCGATGGCCACAGTTAGTCTGTAATTATAGTTAATTTTACATTGAAAAGAAAGAAAAAGTGGTCTGTCCTCATTTGTGAATAAACAAGTAAATGTGTATCTAACCTCAGGTTGCTCAATTGGGAGTGTCCCTGTAAATACTCTGTAAATCACTTTAGATAAAAGCATCTGCTAAATGACAGTTTGCTATTTACTTTCTTACTAAATGGAAATCTGAACATGAACACAGAATTTACCATTGCCTTTATAATTACATATAGAGACAGCTGATGGAAACTAATGTTTACAAATGAGTCTTATTATAAAATGTTACCTTCTTCTTTTGAATTTTCAACTTCTGTTGTCTTTTTACTATGCATTTTTATACTGTTTATACTCTTTCTACCTCTCAACGGAGCCCTCACACAACCATTTTTGCATTTTTTAGATTTAAATAGATTTAGAAATAAATAATTTAGTAAGGTTATTATGCTTTTTTAGCACATTTTTTGGCCCTACAATGAAAGCAAAACCTGAAATATCAACCTACCCTCCCACACAATCTAAATGATCCCTGTTAATTTTCATTGACAAGACAAGGTGTTTTATAATAAACATGCATCTAATTGCGTCTCTCACATATGCATTCTGGGGGGTAAATGCAGATTTGTGTTGTAGGGTTAAGTATCCTATTAAAAGGCTTTATTCTGAATTCTTTTGAAAAGTACACAGGAGAGCACTTGGTATCAGCTACAATTACAATAGGTTCATTTTCCCTGGCATGGAACGCCTCAAAGGAAACCTGTTAAATAGTGCAGCAGATACTAATTCTCTCTAATACACACACCCTGCACAAAACAAATGAGAGAAGATTGCTTTTGTGAATATGGAATATTCTGAGTGCAGCGTGTATTCAGCTTGAATGCTTCAGTTGTAACCTTTAGCAGATCCTGTTTGAATAGCAAAAGCAGAAAACATACTAGAATAACATAAACATGACCATGGTGCCGTTTTATCATTCAGAATAGTCTTGTGAGGATAGCTAGTGCTTGGAAGTGCCATGAAAAGAGCTGCTGTAGATAATATACCTTTCACATAGCCTGTGACATTTTTTCCCCCACATAGCCTACAAAATTAAACATTTTTTTTACACTGCCTTTTTTATATTCATGTTAATTGTTTTTTCTGCCCTGTTTGCTGTGTGACAAAGAACTGTTGACATACACTGAAAATGTTCACGTGATCACATGATCTCCGGTTGAGTGGAAGAGTATTGGCCATCAGTGCAGTAGATCTAAAGCGGAGCAACAGAGATTGTCATTGATTGGCTCAGAGCTGTATAATTTCATTAGCTTGGTAAAATCAATGGTGGGTGCTTCAGATTGTATAGGTGCTAATATAAAATAAATACATGGTCATGGAGTCATTCTGCAGTTGACTCTTGTCAGACTGGTTGAACTGGAAGCCAGCAGTAAATCACTTATGAGCAGGTGCTGATCATTTTTATTTGTATGTATTTTTTAACAGCAGTGTGCTAAGTCACGTTTGTGAATGATTTGTTGTTCTGAACCTATGCCAAATTGGACTGGCAGTGTTCAATGCTTGCCAATGGCTTGAGGGCTTGACTGTATCAAAAAAGGAAGGTCAAATCCTGGTGAATATTTTACTAAAATTTTAAATGGATCAAACATATAAAGAAATAGACAGAAACACACATGCAAACAAGAATGAATAAATCAGGCATATTAACTTATGCCCTGATTCTTCCCAAAGATGTCCTCGCTAAAGAGATACAAATTAAAATCATTAATTAATTACTCACCCTCATGTCTTTCCAAACCCATAAGACTTTCGTTCATCTTCAGAACACAAATTAAGATATTTAGCTGAAATCCAAGAGTATTCTGACCCTGTACAGACAGCAACGCAAGACTGACTCAGAAGAGAAGAAATTGTTGAATACAGTTGTTATTTTAGTTTTCTTTGCGCACAAAAAGTATTCTCGTAGCTTCATGACATTTACGATTGAACCACGGATGTCACATGGATTATTTTAGCAATGTCCTTACTACCTTTCTGAGCCGTGAACATGGTAGTTCCCTTGTTGTCTACGGAGAGTCAAAATGCTCTCGGATTTCATCAAAAATATCTTAATTTGTGTTCCGACGATGAACGAAGGTCTTACGAGTTTGGACAGAATTCTCATTTTTGGGTGAACCATCCCTTTTAAGGAATTTCTCACAAGCAAGAATAGCTATTAATGTTGAGTAAATTACATTTGTAGAGACAATGTTTCCAATTAATTGTGACCCTCTCTGTGAAAACCCAAAGTCGATTTTTTTGTGATTTACTGTTTTCTACATAAAATCATCCTTCATATGGTAAAGAACATTCTGTGAAAATGTAACCTTCATATCTTCTAAATTGACTGAGTAAGGTCATGTCAAAGATTGAAATAATAGTGAAATTAATGGTTGAAATAAATTGATGCTTGTTATCTCATAATTCGATTTTGAGACTTTAGCCTGGATTTCACAGAGAGGGTCACAATTTATCTATTTTTGCTCCAACACCAGAAATAGTTCTAAACTCAGTCAAAGAGTGTCTACAAGCAAAGTGCAGGAATAAAGTTTTGAACAAATCGGTATTATTAAACAAATCGGTTAAGTGATTCAATGACTTATTCTTGTGTTTAGTTCCTAAATGAGTATTGATGAAAGAAATGTCAGTTGAGGGAATTATTTAAATGAATAATAAATGTAAACTATGTAATGCATCTAGACAGACAGACAGACAGACTGATTGTTCATCTTTTAAACATCAATGATGAAAAGTATTAGTTTTAGTATCACTAAGAGTCTTTTACAGCTTCAGCTGCCTGCAAGCTTAATCGGTTAATATAATATATGAACTTCTGATTTTGTTTAAATGTGAAAAGCACATAATTGTTTTCTATTTGCTTGCTGGTGGTGTAAACGGCATAGTGAGCACATCTTCATGATGAGGTCCCAACTTCAAGAGGCACAAATCAATTTGTGTTCTGACAGTTTGAAGAATAGCAGCTGGCTGTGACCTTAACATTACCTCAGGTCTGTTCTTCTGCAATCGATCTGCAGTTATCTGTGTAGAATATTTAATTGGCTATGCACATTCCCAGCAGTGAGCTGCATGTGTAAAATTTTAAGAGTGGTTCCAGCCATGAGATCATTAAACACCATGGAGGCTTGTTGTCTGTCCTCCACATCCCACAATGCCACACTGGTTCCGTTATGTGTCTGTAAAGTACTGTGGGGTCTAAAAGTCAGAGACTACTAGTGAAAAATCTTTGAATCATCTCTTTTCAAATTTTAAAACATTTGTAAATTGTTAAACATTTGTTATGAATGTTAATTTAATTGAAAACATGAGTTTTTTTTTAAATGACAAATAAACTGTCTTTTAATAGCAGCACTCTGGCTGAATCTTAAGTATTTCTTCTTTATTTTATGATCCATTAACAGGTTTAAATTAGATTTTCAAGGTTCAAGGTTTCTTTATTTGTCACATAAAAAATGATACAGTGTATAATCAGAAGTGAAATGTAGTGAAATCAGGTCCGCTCAGTGGACGGTGCAAAAGAATAAAAAATAAAAATTATATAAAAGTGTTCCTGTGGCTCAGTGGTTAGATCATTGCGTTAGCAGCGCAAAGGTTGTGGGTTCGATTCCCAGGGAACACACTTGCTGACAAAACATGTATAACTTGAATACACTGTAAGTCGCTTTGGATAAAAGCGTCTGATAAATGCATAAATGTAAATGTAAATGTAAAAGTAACACAACATAAGAGCATATATATGGTAAAAAAAGAGAAATAAGAGTAAAATGTGCAATGGAATAAAAAGTGCAAAAACAATACGATGTGCAAAAAACAGTACACTGGGGCTTTTCAAATAGTAATGTGAACAAGAGGGATTGTGCAAACGGGTTTGTGCAGGGAATGTACACATAGTAGCGATACGGGTGATGAGAATATGAATGTTAATTTACAGTTAACAATCTTGTAAGTGTTTATGAGACTGGGTTTGTGTTAAGGAGCCTGATGGCCAAATGAGGGAAAAGCTCCTCCTCAGTCTCTCAGTTTTTAATAGCAGCATGCTCCTGAAGCGCTTGCCAGATGGCAATAAACAGAAAAGATGGTTATCGGGGTGAGTTGAGTCTTTGATTATTTTAGCAGCTCTGCTTTTACAGCGTTTGAAGTAGATGACCTGCAGAGAGGGGAGAGCAGACCCTGAGATTTTGAATCCCAGATTTTCAGTGTTGCCAAAGACCTTTGGACCATTGCATGTGGTTATAATTACCACAATTTCTTTGTCATTATTGAGCCTCTCAACTGAATGATCAATCAATCAACACTTAATACTTCAACATATCTGCAAAGTCTCATTTTGGAGCATTTTCTGACTGAGCTTGGAGGAGTCAGTAATCACAGCTTCAGTGCATACTGCTGTCAGATCTTCATCTTGAATGAACAATAGGCAGGAAGACTAAACTATAAGTTGACATTATCATAAGGACTGTTCATTCATAGTAAGACCATAGCAATCCATCACAACATAATCGCTCAAAAATTACATCAATAGAAAATGTTACCAACAAGCATTGATATTGAAAGAGTTATGAAGGAGAGCGTTTTTCTGAAACTTAACTTCATAAATCAAGCATATGACGGTTTGTGCTGATGTGGGGAAAGATGTTTTCGATATGGTGCTAAAAATAATGGGTAACGATTTAGTATAGGGTCCAATTCTCACTATTAACTAGTTGCTTATTATAATGCCTATTATTAACATATTGGCTGTTTATTAGAATTTATAAATCACACATCCTGCATGACCATATTCTACATCCCTAATCATATCCAATACCTAACCTTAACAACTAACTACCTAATAAGCAGCAAATTAGGAGTTTGAGTCAAAATTAATAGTTAATGGTTTGTTAATAGCGAGAATTGGACCTTAAAATGAAGTGTGACCAAATAATGCATCACTCTTTATGAATTATGTTGAAAAGAAAAAATGAATTGGATGTTGAATTTGTATGTTGTACTCTAATCAGAATATTAGAATGATTTCTGAAGAATCATGTGACATTGAAGACATTGGAGTAATGATGCTGAAAATTCAGCCTTGCCATGACAGGAATACATTGCATTTCATTATTCATATCGTGTGTTTTATTGACAAACGGTAGGTTTTGGGGCTGGGGTTGGGTTACGTGCTCATAAATGTGTAAATAGTGTAATATAAATACAACTGTTGTGACTGTTTACATTGAAAATCACACTCCAACATATATGCAATAATGGCAATATTATTACTCTTTTTGCCTTTAGCATCAGCATATTGACGCCAAAGCAATGGAGGACCCTGCACATCGAAAAATTGACGCTAAAGGGTCCTGACCAAGCATCAATATGTCACGAGTTGGGAGTGAGAATGTGTTGATAAAATACCTGAAAAAAAAAAAAAAAAAAAAAAAAAAATTATGCACATGATCTTCTGTGCTGACATGGTTTGTGGCATTTTGATATGGTGCTGAAACAGAGCATCACTCTTTCTGCAAAAAGAATTGTGGGACACTGAATTCATACACTGCACTTAGTAATCAGTTGTATGAACATCATGCTGTAGTTAAATGTAGTTCAAGAGGATGAAAGCAGAAGACAGCATCTATTCAGAGAGTCTGAGAAAAGAAGTAGCAGCAGTGATGTTTTAGAATAATTAAATGTCAGAACAGATCTGCACTGGAGAGTGAATGTATTCAAGATGAAATTCTGTCTGTCAGCCATTTTGCCACAGTGAAAGTAGTAACCTAAAACACACTCAGTACAGTGCAATAACAACTGCTCATGGCAGTTTTGGATCTGTAGGTATTTTCCTCATTCTTTTTTCTCTAAAACCTCAACCGAATGAGTTCTGTAATCCCAACACTTATAAAATCTGATTTTAAGTTAATAGTATTTGAGAAGTCATTGTTGTATGATAGGAAATGAGTTGTTTGCATTATCCAGATTGGTTTATGGAACTGGGCGGTCAATGCTGGGCTCATTTACAGTGTAACAGCAGCTGTTCAAATTGGTGGATTTCTCTTTTAAGTTTTGTGGGTAGCGTACTTCTTCAGCAATTAAAGTAGCAAATAATTAGCAATTACATTTTATTTAAATTGTATTGAAATCATTGAGACTTATGGCTTCTACAGAGGCATATAGCAAAGATTAACAACCTCTGAGCTCATGGTAGGTCTGTCTTAAATGTTTATACAAAATTATTAAAAATCGTCTCAGGTTACCCATGTAACCATAGTTCCCTGAGAAGGGGAACGAGACACTGTGTCCCCTTGAGGACACTTCTCAGGGAACCATGGTGACATGCGTAACCTGAGACGTTCCCCAAAATGTCCTCTAGGGGACGCAGTGCGAGTTCCCATTTAATAAGGGAACTATTTCTCTGTGAAAAAAATTTTTTTTAAATAATAATGGGATTTTTACTACTTTATGATCAATATAACCCATGCTTCTAAAGAGCATTCTGTGACACTAAAGATTTTTAGTGGTACAGTGAATGTTCTCAGAGCTGTGGCTAATGTTCCAATGAGGTTTTCTTAAAGTTATGAACAAACATTCTTCAACTAACATTAATAGAATGCTTGTTCAAAGTTATCTGATCTTTAATAATGTTCTCACAACTTTAGCACAAAAATGTTTTTATACATCCTTCAACAGTAAAATTCCCATAAGGTTTTCAAAAATAAAAATAAAAAATGGAATGTTCCCTTAATGTTCGTATAACCATAAAAAATATATATATATTTAAAAAGCTGGAAATTTTGAAAATACAGTATGCTTTTCTAACTTAATGGGTACATTAGCAAAACGTTCAATTTTTTAGTCATTTTTATGCTGGGCTATGGCTTTGACATATTGCATCTAATACCTGTTTATTCTTTTGTTATTATGAACATTGCATTATTATTTCTAGTATGTAACATACATAGCACAGTATAAGCTGCAGCATAAATCTAGTCTAGTCAGACGTGAAAGGAATGGCGCCAGTGTTCCTTTAGGGGCCATTTAAGCAGTGACTAATTGCATAGCATTTGTCTAGCAATGGTACATAATTTGTTCAATGCTACAACAGAAATCTTTACTAATACAGACAAATTCTGAAAGAAAGAAAGAAAGAAAGAAAGAAAGAAAGAAAGAAAGAAAGAAAGAAAGAAAGAAAGAAAGAAAGAAAGAAAGAAAGAAAGAAAGAAAGAAAGAAAGAAAGAAAGAAAGAAAGAAAGAAAGAAAAAAAAACCGTGCAGCGGACCACTAAAATGACAGCAGCAGAGTGGGGGGAAAAAGCCTCATGCCATTAAAAAACACTCGGATGTCCCTCCCAGAGGATGCTGGTGCTATCAGCTGTAATGACATGGCCTGTACTGAGGCGGACACTGGGAATATTCAATCTGAAGGCCATAAAGGACTATTGTCAACTCCGTTAACAGCCAGCTCCTAAAAGCAATGTCTGGTAACATGTTAAGAGTTAGCGGGTGGAAAAGCTTGCTCTGTGCACTCAATCTACCCCAAGGAGATTTAGTGTGAAGATAATGCAGCAAGAAAAATGTCATAAATAGTCAGAAACCTGGGTTTTTGACCTGCTCTCCTGCTGCAGTCTCTCTGTCTCTCTCTTGAGGCACCTTTACAAGGTGTAGTGATGAGTTGGCGTGAGATGTAATACACACAGACTCAAGGCTTCTGCCACACATTGTTTCAGAACAAAATGTATTGTAGGGACACAAGATTTTCATGGTGCATTAAAAGGGCAAGGTGAGAGAGAGAGAGAGAGAGAGAGAGAGAGAGAGAGAGAGAGAGAGAGAGAGAGAGAGAGAGAGAGAGAGAGAGAGAGAGAGAGAGAGAGAGAGAGAGAGAGAGAGAGAGAGAGAGAGAGAGAGAGATAGTACAGCTGGCTGCTGGCTGGTTCCTTCCCTTAATACCTACAAAATCCGGTCTGGTGTAGTCATGGGAAGCAACGATAGACTTTGATTTATAAAGATGGAATGGGTTTAGAGGTCTTTAACTGGCCGGATGCCCCAACTTCTCACACTCTTGAATCTTTTTAAATCTTCTATTGGTGCTTTCCATGGACAGGGAACACTTTGCTGTCCTGTTCATTTGTATTATTGCACCAGAGACATATTAAATGTTGTTGTTTTTCAGAAACATTGTTTGGAAAGCTATTATGTAACTGCTCTTGACCTTCTCAGATTTAGTATTCAACTAAATTGCTACTACAATGTCTTTATTTTAAATTAAAATAAATTAAATAAAAAAAATGGCTTACAAAATTAACACTACATTTAAAATGTTAAAATAGAAAGCAGATATTTTAAATTGTAATAATATTTCACAATATTATACTTTTTACTATATTTTTGATCAAACAAATGTAACCTTGGTGAGCTTAACATACGTTAAAATCATTAAAACACCAACATGTTGTTATATATTAAATTTAGTTTGATGATCAACATTTTTGGAAGTTAAGCACTTCTGTTCATTATTTGTTGGGGCAAAAATGTATTTGATTTTTAAGAGTTTCAGTCCATATTTGTTACCTTATCCATCCAGTCCATACGGCATTACATTAATGTTTGCACATGTACATGTACATTTGGACATGAGAACTGATGTTTCAAAGGAATCACTGATTGCCCTTTTGTGTAATCTTAATGAAATGTGATTTTGTAACATTTCCGTGCTGCCAGTATTTCACATCTGCAATTTCAATCCTCAAGTGGTGTTTTCATGCAATCACAAGTGATTAAAAGAAAACAAACAAATTCAAATTCAACATCCTCTCATTTTTCGTTTGATTTGTTTGGTACAGTGCTGCATTGTGAACAGGACTCCAGCACAGGGAAATTGTCCTGAAGCAGTAGTTTACAACAATATGGTAACAGTTTATGTTCCCTCCATAAGTCACCCCTTGACCTTGGTTGAGTGAGCCTGGTAAAAAGCTATAAGTGGAGACTGAAATGTACTTTTCTTGACAGGGTTATTTCATATGGTCACGGGGGAAATGTGGATGTCAGTGCTCTGTTGTCAAGCAAAAATGTAAACAGATATTTTACATGCTGTCAGATGGGGCTAACACCACTAGCCCACTGGAGAGCAGTGGCAGCTGCCTCGGGATTACAAGTGCTCTAATATTAGATGCAGAACAGAAGCAGCTCAGCTCTGAGGACTAGAGACCTGTCACTGAACGCAAGCTCCAGAACTGCACTCGAATCAGACCCCTTGACTTCATTCAGGGTCACAAACCAGCCGTTGATGCTAACAAATTACACAATGACAGGATCTGATGTGTTGACATCCTTTTTTGATGGATTGACAGCATGTGTATTCTAGGAAATGAAGCTGTTAGAGAGATATTGCAGCTTATTCTGGCTGACATCTGCCCACCTAGACACTTCATGGCATGTTGCTGTCTTACATGCTGTTTAGGGGCAGGGCTTCCTAAAATAGATTATGCCCCAATAATGGGCTGTAATTATTATTTTTTATTTTTTTTATAATGGTGCAGCAGTCTCTGCAAAAGTAAGATGTGGTTCTTGCCAGTCGTAGGGCTTCAGTAGCAGGGAGCAGGCTGCTCTCAGTGGAATGCCCACATCTGAAGCCCATTTGGTTGGTATCCAGCAAGTTGTTCTGTGAAAGGAATGTGGGAAGTCGATTGAAGCCTTACTACAGTAGGTTACCGTGGGTGGTCCGTGGGCGAGCTGTCTGAGGCTGAGACCAGAGAGATATTGGTTTTAGATATTGGTGCTAAAAATAAAACAAATGAACAGAATTATTTCAAAAACCTGTCTTTGTTGTTCTGAGATCTGTATTTATATCTAAAAGCCAGATGATTATAACATGAGACTGAATAAGTGTGGTAATTTCATTTCCCTGGCGCTTCATACCTTTAAAGCCATAGCTCGGATTCTTGCTCACTTTGCTATAGAAACCAATTATGGGAACAAAGGATTTGAAGATATTGAAGTAGTGCTGCGGATGTAGCTGACTCATAAGCGGTAATATACTCCTTTAGTTCTTTCCATATTCATACAAGGTGAGATAATTGGGATAAAGTTTAAAATAAGAAATAATCAGACGCTACTGAGATGCACATTCTCATTCAATTATGAGAAACACAGTTGCGAAAAATAAAATTTCAGTTATGAGAAATAGTCACATTGTGAGATTTAAATGTACATTGTGAGATATAAAGTCACATGGTAAGAGATAAAAAGGTGCAATTTACATTTACATTTACATTTACATTTAGTCATTTAGCAGACGCTTTTATCCAAAGCGACTTACAATTGGGAGTACATAAAGCGATTAATCTTGAAGAGGCAAACATACAGAGGAAGTGCCAATAACACCAAGTCTCAGGCATTGTTCAAATAAATACAAGCTAGCAAGGGAAGGAGAGAAAGGTAAAGAGAAAGATTAAGATTTTGAAAAAGTGATTTTTTTATTTATTTATTTTTATGATGATGAAGTTAAGTAGAGTTGAAAGAGATGAGTTTTCAGTTGTTGCTTGAAAATTGACAGGGATCCAGCATTCCGGATGGGGGTAGGAAGATCATTCCACCAGCCAGGAATGGTGAAAGAGAATGTTCTGGAGAGTGATTTTGAGCCTCTCTGTGATGGTACCACGAGGCGTCGCTCACTAGCAGATCTCAGACTTCTGGAGGGGATGTAAATTCGTAATAGTGAGTGGAAGTAGGTGGGTGCTGAGCCTGTGGTTGTTCTATATGCAAGCATCAGTGTCTTGAACTGGATGCGAGCTGCAACTGGTAGCCAGTGCAAGGAGACAAAGAGAGGTGTAACATGGGCTCTTTTGGGCTCGTTGAAGACCAGTCGTGCTGCTGCATTCTGAATCATTTGTAGAGGTTTGATTGTGCTTGATGGAAGTCCAGCTAGAAGAGCATTGCAGTAGTCCAGTATAGAAATGACAAGGGCCTGGACAAGAAGTTGTGCAGCATGCTCTGTCAGAAAGGGCCTGATCTTTCTTATGTTGTGTAGTGCAAACCTGCAAGATCGAGCAGTCTTTGCAATGTGCTCTTTGAAGGTCAGCTGGTCATCGAAGATTACACCAAGATTTCTGACCGAAGCTGATGGGGTAATTGTTGATGAACCTAACTGAATCGTGAAATCATGCTGTAGAGTTGGAGTTGCAGGGAAGACAAGAAGCTCGGTCTTTGCCAGGTTGAGCTGTAGATGGTGTTCTTTCATCCATGCCGAGATGTCCGCCAGGCAGCCTGAGATCCGTGCAGCTACCGTTGGATCATCTGGTCGAAATGAGAGATAGAGCTGTGTGTCATCAGCGTAGAAATGGTAGGAGAAGCCATGTGCCTGTATGATGGGAGCCAGCGATGTAGTGTATGTGGAGAAAAGGAGAGGTCCAAGAACCGATCCCTGGGGAACCCCAGTGACCAGTTGATGTGTTTTGGATACCTCTCCTCCCCAGGCCACCTTGAAAGACCGACCAGTGAGATAGGATTCAAACCAGCGAAGTGGAATCCCAGTGATATCCAGTGATGAGAGGGTGGACAGGAGGATCTGATGATTGACAGTGTCAAAAGCGGCGGACAGATCCAGCAGAATGAGAACTGATGATTTGGAATCGGCTTTTGCAATTCGCAGGGCTTCAGTGACCGAGAGTAGCGCAGTCTCAGTTGAATGGCCACTCCTGAAACCTGACTGTTTAGCGTCCAGTTTGTTGTTCTGTGAAAGAAACAATGAGACCTGGTTGAAGACAACTCGTTCGAGTGTTTTGGCAATGAATGGAAGGAGAGAGACAGGTCTGTAGTTTTCTAAAAGAGAAGTGTTTAATGTAGGTTTTTTGAGCAGTGGGGTTACCCGAGCCTGCTTGAATGCAGTGGGGAAGATGCCTGTGAGAAGAGATGTGTTGATGATGTGTGTGAGTGCTGGTAAGAGTGTGGGAGAGATTGCTTGGAGAAGGTGTGAGGGGATAGGGTCTAGAGGACATGTTGTAGGATGGCTGGAGAGGAGAAGTTTGGATACTTCTGCCTCAGTGAGGGGACAGAAGGAGAAGATGGGAGTTTGAGCAGTGGATCTAGTTGGTTGGAGGTCCTGTGTGAGTGAAGGTGAAAACTGACTACTGATTGTTTTAGTTTTGTCTGTAAAAAAAGTTGCAAAGTCATCAGCTGTTATAGAAGTGGTGGGAGGTGGTGAAGGGGGACAGAGGAGAGAATTAAATGTTCTGAAGAGATTACGCATATCTGGAGCATTGTTGATCTTGTTATGGAAATGTGACGATTTGGCAGTGTGGACTTCAGCAGAGAAGGATGAAAGAAACGATTGATACATACTCAGGTCCGACGGCTCGTTTGATTTTTGCCATTTTCTCTCTGCCGCTCTGAGTCTGGTCCGATGTTCACGAAGAACATCAGATAACCAGGGGTTAGAAGGGGCAGTCCGTGCTGGCCTGGAGGAGAGAGGACAAATTTCATCTAGACAAGTGGTTAAAGTAGAGCATAAAGTATCAGTAGCAGCATTCACATCCAGAGATGAGAAATGGGTAGGTGAGGGAAGAGAGGAGGATATTACAGAGGAAAGATATGAGGGAGAAAGGGAGCGTATGTTTCGTCTAAAAGTAACCGGTAAGGGGGTTGGTGGCACCCGGGTAGCAAAGTGTAATGTGAATTTAATGAAGAAATGGTCAGAGATATGTAGTGGTTGTACCAGAATGTTATCTGCAGTACAATCGCGTGTGTATATTAAATCAAGTTGGTTGCCTGATTTGTGAGTGCTAGTAGTGGTAAGGCGTTTGAGATCAAATGAAGCTAGGAGCGAATGAAAGTCTGTAGCATAAGGCTTTTCTAGATGAATGTTGAAATCGCCAAAAACTAAGAGTGGAGTTCCATCCTCCATGAAAGAGGACAGCAACCCATCCAGCTCCTCTAGAAAGGGGGCTAGAATTTGGCCAGGGGGACGGTAAATTACCACAATCTGGAGTTTTATAGGAGCCATTACAGTAATCGCATGAGATTCAAATGAATTGTAATTGCATAGGGGCGAGTGGGTTGAGTATTTCCAATTATTTGAAATGAGCAGACCAGTGCCCCCACCCCGGCCAACCTGACGTGGGGTGTGAGAGAAAAATAAATTGTTAGAGAGGGCAGCTGGTGTTGCTGAGTCTTCTGGACGAATCCAGGTCTCAGTCAAGCCCAAGATGCTGAGTGTAGATTGTAAAGAAAAAGCGGAAATGAAGTCTGCTTTGTTGACAGCTGACTGACAATTCCAGAGAGCCATAGAGAAAGAAAGAGGTGTAGTAGAAGATGTAGAGATAGGGCGTAGGTTAGCAGGATTACGTTGCCGCCTGCGTGTGATGTTAGAGCGTGGTCGAGAGACAACCGGAATGGTTTTGAAACACATGATAGAGGTAGAAGGATAGAGGATAGCAAAGGAGAGTGTGTGAGGGAAGATAGGAATGATACTTAAGTGTGTTGCAATTGTGAGATCATATTGAGTTACACATTTGCAGTAGCAAGAAATGTGTAGTAGAAATGTGAGATTTAACATTATAACCTTGACAACTGTCAACGATTGTAGGAAATAAAGTTACAAGAAATATTAAAGATTTAAGTTTACATTAGAAAATACAAAAAACAGTCACAATGTGAGATATAACGTCACACATATAACCAAATACTTTTTCTAAATATGAGTAATACATTCGGAATTGTATGAACTAAAGTTTGTTACGATAAAAAAAATCATACTGCAAGATTTAACTATACATTGTGAGATATAAAGTCTTATGGTGAGCTATAGTTACAATTACAATATAAAAAGTAATATTTTGAGCTACAGTATAAGTCATATTTGAGAGATAAATGTGCAATTATAACAAAGTCACAATATGATATATATAGTCACAAATACAACAAAATACATGTGCAATTATGAGAAAAACTGTTTTGTGAGATTAGTTGTGAGAACAATACGGAAATTGTGAGATCTAAAGTTTCACTTATGATAAATAGTCTACATTTTCATTTTGAGATGGTGAGTTATAGTCACAATTGACCTTTTTGTAAAACCCGCCCTCCTTAGTTACTGTTGCTATGTTCAACAAGCCATGCCGCTCTCACACTACACATCATGTTCTCACGTAGTAAAAATACATCACAAAGAGGAAACTGACAACACGCCGACAAACAAGATAAAACAGGTTACTTCTGGTATGAAACAAGTTCTCAGCTTTCAAAATATGTCCTTTTGTAACAAATACAAACAATAGATACTGTTTTTGTGTCGTAACAGATCACTGTATTGCCTCAGTTTAAGTGGCATGTAAACCTATTTTTTTATATTTACTTAAAGCATGAAATAAACATGAATGAACATCAGAAGGTATTTTATTTAAACCACGGAAAGATATCAATACACACCCCCTTTACAAGTTTAAGTCCACCAAAGTTAATTTACTCTCCTGCCTGATTATGTCTGATTTGTTTGTTGGGCAAGATGGTGGATTCAGCATTATGATTGGTCAGATCACCTGTCAATCGAGCTCTTTGCAAATGGTCAATTGGACAATAAAAAATGGTGAAAGATAAAATTGCAGTTACCCTTTTTCACTCGAGGCTTACATATGAATCTGATGTAATTATGTGAACTAATTTTAGTTCAGACCTAACCTGTTCAGGTCACGTTCCTCGTGTATACATGATTTCCCGCACAATTGAATAAAGACAGAATATTGGACAATGTAAAACTCCTCATCCACGTACATCCATGAATTTGTTTACACTTTTCATGCACTGCTTGAATTCCAAGACCGACAGTCTCCTTTTTTTTGTGAGCTCAGATTCAGACTTCAGGGGTTAAGTGGTACCCATGGCTCTGTTTAATCATTCAGTCCATGTTCCCAGCACAAGAGTGTGCATGCAAGAGTATCTTCTCTTGTTTATATCTCTGAATGTTGTCTCTCACTGGCCACAAATTAAGGATTCCAATAGACTGCCCTGTTGTGCTCCACTGTGACGTGTTGCGAGTACTAAATTTGACGTTGTGCCCTGGCCGACCCTCGCTCTTGTTCTCCGGCTTTATAACTTTCAGAACTGTCACAGTATCTGACTGTTTAACATGGAATAAATACATACATTTTTTTATCAACTTGCAAAACAAGTGATTTTGGCCAAACCCATGTATTTCTTTATTTCTTTATGGAAGAGGTTAATGTAAGGCACACTGCTTCGGCTGATTTGAGGTGGAATGGATGAAAGTAAAAGTGTCTGACACTAGATAACTCCAAAATGTATCTTTGACAAACAAGAAAAATCAAAGCAAGTACAAAATCATACATTTTCTAAAAAACTTTGACAGACCTTAAATCATTTGATTTATTGGTGTTTCTGTAAAGTATGAACTGGGCTTGAAAGAAAAAGCAACAGTGGGTCCAAAAAGTTATTTTTGAAAAACATTTTTGTGAAATATATTAATTAATACGTTAATACATTAAGGAATTAAATACATGAATTAATGTCATGTTAAATAAATAAAATAAATAAATTAAATTATTATCATTATTATTTATTTTTGTATATATTTGCTGTTAAAGGGACAGTTCACCCAAATGTTGAAAAATGTAATCACCCTCAGTTTATCCAAGATGTTGATGAGTTTGTTTCTTCATCAGAACAGATTTGTAGAAATTTAGTATTACTTCATTTGCTCACCAATGGATCCTCTGCGGTGAATGGGTGCCGTCAGAATGAGAGTTTAAACAGCTGATACATTAAACATCCCAAATATTCCACAAGTAATTCACATGACTCCAGTCCATCACTTTACATCTTGTGAAGTGAATAACTGCATGTTTGTAAGAAAAAACCCATCAAGATGTTTAAACATGAAATAGTCACCTCTGGCCAAAATACCAGTCCATAATCCATAATATTCCTCTGTTAAAAAAAGTTGTCTCTTCTGACTCACGAGAGAAGTATGCAAAAACAGCCCACATTTGGATTTTGAGAGGACAACATGGGATGTGACTTTTCTATTCCAGTTCCAATTCCATTTTCATTTTCATTTTGGAGTGAACTATTCCTTTAATTTAAAAGTATTACAAAAATAGCTAAGTTGATTAGCTTAGGTTCTGAAAGTTAGTTTTAACTTTTCACTTCTTGTTTTTATTTTTTTAAATAAGGAGAAAATTGCTGCTTGCTACTTGCTATCTCATAACCACTTCAGGTTAATGAGCTTTAAAATAATGTTTCCAGGGTAATGCAAAAATAACAACGACTTTGATGAATGCCACAACATGCACAATCCAATCAATCAAAATGAAATTTCCATTAGAATTGGGGACTCAATACTTTCATTTCCTGGAAGTAAAAAGGAGTATTTCCAAGCTCAAGCAAAAATGTCAGCAGAGAAATGAAGATCTATGCACTGGAGGAGTCCCATATCATCTCTCCTCTGTAGCATCACCAAACCTCTCTCCATAGACCACTACCTTAACTAACCCCATAAGAGACACACAAACAACACATTCTTTTACTTTTTAATGTGTCTCCTCCTTGCCAAATGTATTTTTACTGAAATGTTAATTTGTGGAAGAGTTGTAAAGTATATGAGAAGGTCTATTCTGCCTCGGAGCTTTGGTTTATTTTTTATTTTTTTGTAATTATATGATGCTAACAAGGGCACCTCTATGGCTCATATTAAAAATGATTGGACATATGTCATCTTATTCACTTTGAGAAAATGCAGTGGGCATTTTGGGTGAATGCTTCGATGCAACTGGTAGCCTGGGCAATTTTTCCTTCTATTAGGTTGTTAAGGCTGCATAGGACAACTTTACACGCTTGTTAAACAGCAGTTCAACCTGATCTCTCAGAATTCATAGTGCGATGGATGTGACATAGGGGAAATCTTTCAAATTGTTTCAAAAATCACCCTTTTCTTGCTTGCAGCATGAGAACACTTGATTAAATAAATTGTTAGGTGCACAGAAAATCGAATCTGATTTTGTGGTAATGTACCATGTGACTTGTGTATCAATCTTCTGTAGTAAGTAACACTGGTTTCAATCTCCTGGGTCTATCTGCTTTATTAGCTACATGACAGTTGAAAACACCTGACTTAGTCGTGACAAATGCTCAGCAATTTCTCTTGAAGCAGATAATGGATATTTTAGTTTAGTGGTCGGATACCTCTTACAGTTCTTATAAACAATACAGGTTTGTAATTTGCAATTTGATGAGTAAACCTTGACATTTTGTATGACTGAATGTTAATTCAAATCTTAATTCAAGGGAATGTAACAAGAAAAAGAAAGTTTGTCAAGAAGACAAACTTTGAAGGCTGACAAAGATGTGTCAAATAAAAAGCCTTGAAGTCTGAAGGCTAAATAGGCCTTATGTAGTCTGAATACATGCACTTAAGAGAAAGATTTGAAGGTTGGCACTTTTGTTGCTAGTGTTTTTAGTGGTTGCCAAAGATAGATAGATAGATAGATAGATAGATAGACATACAGACAGATATATACTAGCAGCTCTTGAAAACACTAGATAAGCATGATCCAAAGAACTATAGTGAGTCCATCTAACTAGCTGTCTTGCATGAGATGTGAATATCTTGATCTTACATATGCAAATGTAAAGGATTTATGAATTTTCTACAGTTCCCCACCCACGCAATCATGCAGCACTCAGTGATCAGTCATAACAACAGACGACTGAAGAGCATTTTTCTCCAGTACTTCAAACCTATGGAGAGGCACACAGTAAACACTTTCGTATGAAAGGTACCTGTGGTTTTGTATAACTTCTTGTCCTCTTTGGCAATGGCACACAATTTGTGTACAGAAATTAATGCAGAGGACCCTTCTCATGAATGCTGATCATTTTAACTATTCTCTCTTTGCAAAAACGAGCTGTATTACCTGATAATATCTGTACTGCTGGGCATCTTGTTTACCACTTTAAACAATTCAACATGGTTTACAACTGAACTTAACCAAACCACTGATTAAACTATCTATTTTGTGATCCGAATGTTTTCAAGTCAAGTCATACCCTCTTTTGAAGAGGAAAACATTATTAACATCAGAGCTCTTTCTGTAACCACTCTGTAGACTCCTGCTCTTAGTACTGTAGCTGCATACGAATAAAGCCTGGTG
Organism: Ptychobarbus kaznakovi; assembly: GCA_027422405.1. Taxonomy (NCBI): domain Eukaryota; kingdom Metazoa; phylum Chordata; class Actinopteri; order Cypriniformes; family Cyprinidae; genus Ptychobarbus; species Ptychobarbus kaznakovi. The sequence continues at coordinate 14,498,199 of CM049807.1, forward strand.
AAGAGCATTGACTGAATCTGGTGAAAATACTGTCTTTCATAAGCATAGAATATATTGTGTACATTTGTGTGAAGCATACTACATAGAAATCAATTAAAAGCCCATTTACTATTACTGCAGTCGTATTGATTCTGGTGTGGTATTCTTACATATACAATCTCGTTCAACTCAATTCAACACAGCTGTGTTCGAGTGAGTGTTTCAACCCTTGGATACATGATACTCACTAGAATGAACAAATCTTTAAAAACATTTTTTAACCAAGCTGTGATGTTACAACCAAACATGGGTGACTAACTTTGATTCTTACAATAATTCTTTATGACTGTGCACTTTATGTATGTCATTGTGTTTTTATTTATGACAACATAAATATGGCTGATGGAAGCAGTGAAGCACTACAGTGTGTGCTCCTACCCTATTCAGTCCATATAAGCTAGGAATGCTCCAGGCCATTTGAAAGAATGAGTATGGGGACTGGCTTATTAACATTAATATACATTCCCTTGTAATTTGAGGTGTAACATAAGGGTAACATAATAAAATATTGGGAAAATGTACTAGGAATGCACGATATTATCGAACTAATATCGGATTCGGCCGATAATGTCTTTAAATGTAAATATCGTAATAAATGTCTTGCCAATAAGATAAATATATTAACTCAGGGTGTGCTAGCGATTAGATCACGTAAACAGGGCGATTAGATCATGTCAGCATTGTGGCTCATTCTTGAAGCAAAGTTTTGCCTAAATGGTGATTACATTCACTGCTTTGGATAGCTGCATTTAAACTGAGAAGAATGCATTTACAGAATGACGCGCTTGGTGTAGAGTAAACAGCGGCAGCCTCGCCCAGGTCCTAACGCATACTCTGTGAGGAGTTTTAATTCCGTAGGGGGCACTGTTGGCCTACTTCTAACTAAATTAAAGCAAAATACACTTATAATATTTAGACTGTGTTTCTGATTAAATAAAGCAGTAATTGATGCCATAAAATCATGAATATGTTTTGATTGAAAGATCAGAAGCTATAGCTTACATGAACAACAACAACAAAAGAAAAAAATCACAAACATGGCACTTAAATTAAATAATTATATATATACTGATTTCTTAATTAATGTGTAATATGTTATTTACATATATTACAACTATTTTGCTTTAGACCATTAACAAATGTTAATGTTAATGATAATGGTAAAATGTTATGGTTACCACTGCATATTTCTGAAAAAAATTCAGTGATTAATAAATAGTTTGTTTATAGTTATTTTCAAATCTTCAATGTACTGTTATTATAAAATAACTTTATTCATGTTTATTTAATTCTAACAAATAAGTTCTTGTTAAAAACTAACCAAAATTAAAAATAATTATATATCGGTATCGGCATCGGCAATCAGCCAAAGTGAGTTGAAAATTATCAGCATATCGGATATCGGCAAAAATCCAATATTGTGCATCCCTAATATGTATTGACAGTGACATGACATACGGCCAAGTATAGTGATCCATACTCGGAATTTGTGCTCTGCAAGTGTGTACACACACACACACACACACACACACACACACACCTGGAGCAGTGGGCAGCCAATGCTGCAGCGCCCGGGGAGCAGTTCCTGCCGGACCTGAGACTCGAACTCGCAACCTTTGGATTACGAGTCCGACTCTCTAACCATTAGGCCACGACTCCCCCACTTCCCCACATATTGTAACTGTACATCAATTATTTATTTGCCAAATGACAGTAATTTTATGCAAATATGTGACAGGCACAGAGGAATTAAGGTGAGCGGTTCCCCAAAAGCTTTGTTGCCCATACTCTGTATTGCTATGAATTGTCATTATTGTTTTGCGATCACATTGGTTTGATGGCATGTGGGTGATTCCATGCAGAAGAAAAGCTGCCCGGGAATTGCCCTCCCAAGTGGAGCTTTTGGCTGCTAGATCTTGATTACAGAAAATTAATGCAAAACTAATGCAACTAAATCAATTAGACTAAAAACAATAAAAAATCACAACTGTACCTCTTCATGTTTTCTTAAGCAAAGTAACATTTTGAAAGCCCACTGAAAGCACATCTTCATAATTTTTTTGGCATTGTGTAGCCCTATATGTATACAGTATCTCACAGAAGTGAGTACACCCCTCACATTTTTGTAAATATTTTATTATATCTTTTCACGTGACAACACTGAATAAATGACACTTTGCTACAATGTAAAGTAGTGAGTGTACAGCTTGTATAACAGTGTAAATTGGCTGTCCCCTCAAAATAACTCAACACACAGCCATTAACTAAACCACTGGCCACAAAAGTGAGTGCACCCCTAAGTGAAAATGTCCAAATTGGGCCCAATTAGCCATTTTCTCTCCCCGGTGTCATGTGACTCGTTAGTGTTACAAGTTCTCAGGTGTGAATGGGGTGTTAAATTTGGTGTTATCGCTCTCACTCTCTCATACTGGTCACTGGAAGTTCAACATGACACCTCATGGCAAAGAATTCTCTGAGGATCTGAAAAAAAAAGAATTGTTGCTCTACATAAAGATGGCGTAGGCTATAAGAAGATTGCCAAGACCCTGAAACTGAGCTGCAGCACGGTGGCCAAGACCATACAGCGGTTTAACAGGACAGGTTCCACTCAGAACAGGCCTCGCCATGGTCGACCAAAGAAGTTGAGTGCACGTGCTCAGCGTCATATCCAGAGGTTATGTTTGGAAAATAGAAGTATGAGTGCTGCCAGCATTGCTGCAGAGGTTGAAGGGGTGGGGGGTCAGCCTGTCAGTGCTCAGATCATACGCCGCACACTGCATCAAATTGGTCTGCATGGCTATCGTCCCAGAAGGAAGCCTCTTCTAAAGATGATGCACAAGAAAGCCCGCAAACAGTTTGCTAAAGACAAGCAGACTAAGGACATGGATTACTGGAACCATGTCCTGTGGTCTGATGAGACCAAGATAAACTTATTTGGCGTGTGTGGCGGAAACCAGGTGAGGAGTCCAAAGACAAGTGTGTCTTGCCTACATTCAAGCATGTTGGTGGGAGTGTCATGGACTGGGGCTGCATGAGTGCTGCCGACACTGGGGAGCTACAGTTCACTGAGGGAACCATGAATGCCAGTATGTACTGTGACATATTGAAGCAGAGCATGATCCCCTCCCTTTGGAGACTGGGCCGCAGGGTAGTATTCCAACATGATAACGACCCCAAACACACCTCCAAGACGACCACTGCTTTGCTAAAGAAGCTGAGGGTAAAGGCAATCTGTGGGGCATCCTCAAAAGGAAGGTGGAGGAGCTCAAGTTCTCTAACATCCACCAGCTCTGTGATGTTGTCATGGAGGAGTGGAAGAGGACTCCAGTGGCAACCTGTGAAGCTCTGGTGAACTCCATGCCCAAGAGGGTTAAGGCAGTGCTGAAAAATCATGGTGGCCACACAAAATATTGACACTTTGGGCCCAATTAGGACATTTTCACTTAAGGGGTGTACTCACTCACTCAGACATTAATGGCTGTGTGTTATGGCTGTGTGTTGAGTTATTTTGAGGGGACAGCAAATTTACATTGTTATACAAGCTGTACATTCACTGTGTATATATACATTCAATATATATATATATATATATATATATATATATATATATATATATATATATATATTATTTCACAAATATTTCATTCTTGAATCAGTATTTTTGAGTGAATCAGTCAAGTGAATAATTCAGTGACTTATTCATAAAATGTTACTTGTTTCATTCCTGAACTAATCTGTTAAATGAATATTCAGTGCTTCAAAACATTCCCTTGTCGCCACCTACTGGCATGCACAAGTATAATTAATTACAGACAATCTGAAATAATGATATACACTGTATTTCACGAGGATTTAACTTCAATGCTTTTATTTTATCTTTAAATAAATCCCTATAGTGAGAAATAGGATATATATTATATATATATATATATATATGCAGTACGGACACAATAAGGACATGTGTATGTGTGTGTGGGTGTGAGAGAACACCCCTGATACAATCTGTTTATTTTTTTTTTTTTTTTTACTTTAGGAGGGATCATTTATTGTAGTATGTTATTTTATAAGTAGTATATAAGGATTTTAGTACTGTACATATGTACTGTTCACATATACTGTACCCTTGCATATACTGAACATCACAGGCTCACATCCCATTACACCCCCGAATGCAGGGTGTTGACTGTAGCATGAATATCTTTATTGTCATTGTACAAGTACAACAAAATTGAATGCAATCCTTTGGGTGCATAGTGTAACGAGAAAAATAAAATAAAATAAATGAATCAGTAATCTAATAAATAGCACAGGATCTGTGACACAACATTACACACAGAAGACGTCTCACATTCAACAGAGTTGCACGACTCATTCAATAGTCGTTCAGTTCAATTCAGTCATTCATTCAATAACTCCTCCGTGTCCAGTGTTTACTTTGTGATTTAATAATTCATGCATGAGTATAATATAATCATGCAGCTTCTTGAACTGTAGGTATAATATTTATGATGCACAAACAACAGGTGACTTGAAGACATTAGACGAATCTCACACCATAGTAATTATCTGTCACACCTTAGAAATGGCAATAGCAAGTTCACTTGAATTAACATAATAAATAAGTGGATTTACACTGTGAGTGAGATTGGATAACTGGAACGTCTGCTTTGTGCTTTTCCTGAGTATATGTTGTCTGGGTAACCCAATTGCATAGATTTGAATAAAATTAGTTGTTATTATTATAATTACTACATTAAATTAGCCTCCTCTCCCAAACTTCTGACTAAGCACTGCACAATAAATCAAAAGAGTACAGTTATGTACACTATGAATAGCCAAGCAGTTCTACATTTATAGAATTTTGCATTACAAAAGCTGAATTTTTGGTTATTAGTCTTTCGAAACATATTTGTATTCATTCATCAGTTTTGTATTCATCCTCTCTGTGTCCAGCATCACAAACCATGTTTATTGTTGTGAACAAACAACAAATTGACAGACGTATTTGCATCAGCTTTTGACGTCAACAGCAAAAGATATGGGTTATTCTTTTAGGTTTAGTTTTTTTAGTTGCTATGCTATCTATGCATGATTATGTGGTTATTTGCATATAATTCTTTGCATTTTAGCATTGTATCTTGCTGTGTGTAACCTGTCAGAGAAGACCTGTGACCCACCGGTTGATAATCACTGCATTAGAGAAACAATCCAAACACACTAAAAGCACACTTACATGTATTCTCTTGACAGAGGCTTTTATCTATGTGTTCAAGGTATACATTCAATGCCACTGGCATTGTTACTTCTTGTTGTAATAAGATTTTGTTGTAATTACTGCATTCAGTACACTTTTCCAAATAATTAGTACTTCCTTAACTTTGAACTAGATGGATGAATACAGCTATTTCAGGTGCAGTTATACTGCTTTTAACTCTATGGGGAATTCACTTCTTACTGTTGTAGCTGACAAATTTTCCTTTGTTTTTACCCATTCAGATGTGCTATCCTTATGTTCAATCTGCTACCTCTACAAAAGCAAATCTGATAATGAGAAGTGCTTTTATGCTAAAACTATGCAAATTTGTCAGAAATAAACTTGTCAGTTTTGAACATTTATTTAGTTGTTTGCTGGATGATGTCATTTTTAACTTTAATTTTTCATTTCTTATGTGTTTGCACATATACAAATGGCCTTTTTAGTGAAAAGATCTTAATTCTTGGCTATCAAACGGACCCCAAAACAACATTTGATGCACATTTTAGTACATTTTCATATGAAATACTGCATAAATAACAAAACTAGTAAATATAACTAATAAGCTGTTGTAAGTCGACTACTCATTCCATTTTACCTGTTCCTAGATATGAGTGCTTTCTACTATGAGAAGTGGTAATATTTCAGGTGTTCTATTATTAATCTCCAAATATAATGCATCATACCTTGATGTCTCATTAATCATTCAATTTTGTCTCATGATTGTCTCAAACATAAACAGCGATTGTATTTAATGAATTATTAATCTTAATAATGGACCGCGCAAGGAGCCAAACCGACACTCTGCAACTGTGAGTTAACAATTTGACAACAGCAATGCATCTCATCTGTGTAATCGCTAACTCTGCTGCAAAGCATCGTACATAAATGGTTACACATATCAGTCATGAACAGTGTAGACTGCGGCTATTTAACTACCCAATGAAGGCATATTAGGTGACTCACACCAAGGATCTTAATAAGTATGCTAATTAGGCTCATGTATGTCTTTAATATATCATATCTTAGAATTAGTTTAGAAATATATGAGTAAATATTTAATTACTAAATAAATCATGTCTCATCGGTCCAGTCCAGTAGGAGATGGATATAAGATGGTATTTTTGAAATATGAACATAGTCTTGAAATAACTTGCTAATTAAGGGGGAATGGGATGTATTTTGAAGTGGTGCCAAATAGGTTTAAAGGGAACTGTAACCAAAATAAGAAGAGTTATTTAGAGTAGAGTATCCAAGCTGCTCTTTTACACACAGTGAAATGGAATTACAACCAAGACTTCCATTGTGGAAAAGAGGCGTGCTTAACTGTATTTAATATCCACTTGAAGTACAAGAAGAACAAATGAAATAAAAGCGAGTATACTTTCATGACTACATTTCTTAACACACTTAAAGGGATAGTTCACCCAAAAATACGAATTGTGTCATTAATTACTCACCCTCATGTCGTTCCAAACCTGTAAGACCTTTGTTCATCTTCAGAACACAAATTAAAATATTTTTGATAAAATCCGAGAGCTTTCTGACCCTCCATAGACAGCAATGGAACTGAAACATTCAAGGCCCAAAAAGGTAATAAGGACATTGTTAAAATAGTCCATGTGACATCAGTGGTTCAATCGTAATTTTATGAAGCTACGAGAATACCTTTTGTTTGCAAAGAAAACAACAACAACTTTATTCAACAATTCCTTCTCTTCCGTGTCATTCTTCGATGCATGTTTATGAAAGTAACTCTGCTTGTAAACAAGGTGCAGCGTATCCGGGTTCTACATCAAAATGCCGACTCCTGCATTAGCAGCAACATATACATGCATTTGGTATTCAATTTGCCTTTAAAGTGAATATAATTTCAATTACAATTACCTGAATGCAAGACATAAATATTTAGCATTAAATTACATACATTAAATAATTTAACATTAACATCTGACAGTCATTTTCTCTGTATTTAAAAAAAGTATTAATTAAATTGCATATTAAAAGTATTTCCTTACGTGTGTCAAAAACAGCCTAAAGCTCAGATACACACAAAAGGTGTAGAAACTATTTTCACTCAGAAATCACTAGTAAGTTTAACAAATAATTACAAAGAAATTGCAAGTAACGCTGAATTAAATGTGACATTTTGAAGTAGAAAGACTAAAATAGTGTTTATTCTTGGAAAACCTGCTCTAATAATCTTTGCAACTTATAATTAACTTTTACAAATTTATAATACTGTAAGTGCATTTAATATGAATGTAAATGTATATATTTTTATTTAATTGAAATCAACAATTTCCGAAAACATCACATTCAGTTTGCATTTAGAGCAATGTTTCACCCAAAAATGAAACTTCTATCATCATTTACTCACCGTTAAATTATTCCAAATAGTTATGAGTTTCTTTCTTATGTTGAACTTAAAATAAAATATTTTGTAACCAAACAATTGTTGGTTCCCACTGACTTTCTATGGAATGAATGGGGACCAAAAAGTGTTTGACTACAAACATTCTTCCAAATATATATATTTTTGTGTGTGTATGTTTATGTGTGTGTGTGTGTGTTTGTCTGCAGAATAAAGAAATAAGTTATATTTACATAATGTATCTTTAAAATTTTTTTTCCACGTAAGCACTTTTTTTTGTTGTAAAAAAGTATATATTTATTTTTCACAAGGGTGTCTTTAGTCCCCATCCACTTTCAATGAATGGAAAAGAGCAGCTTGGACATTCGACTAAATACCTCCTTTTGTGATTCACATAAGAAAGAAAATCAGATGGACTCAAGGGACATAAGGGAAAAATACATGATGCTGAAATTTCCATTTTTGGTTGAACCATCCTTGTAAGTCATCGTGAATCAGACTGTCACACACTAAACAGCAGGAATTCCTGTGTGCCCGGCTGAAGGAGAGGTGTCAAGCATCCTTGACCTTAGTGTAGGAGTGTAGGGGGAGCGCTCAGGCTTGAGTGAAGGCCTTGTTAAACAGGCTGGCGTCGAGGGTAACAAAACTGCCACTGGACGATGGAGGCCATGTCAGTCCCACACCATTCCCCAGATCTCTCAGAGCAATCCGCGATACCTGATGCAAAGCAATCAGAAACAAAATGAAACCCTGTTTGCGTGCATTTTCATCAGTTTAAATCAGCAGATTCATTTTCCCTTCCTATTTGCTGAACATGCGTGCGTGATTGAAAGGCAGCGGTCTTCCCCTCCCACCACGTGAGGTTAAACAGATTTTGAGACAGTTGTCTGCTAGACTGGCTTTCTGGGTATGTTTGTATTCGATTAGCCGGATCCAGAGCTCTGCATGTAGCTGCTGCAGTTGCTGAAGTATCTAAGACGGCCTTAACCTCTTTCCTCACCCTTTCTCTATTATGCAAATTTGTCCGGGCCCTCTATGGATACGGAGTCTGATCAAGCAGTCATTTTCTCTGGCCCTCTCTATCTAGTGTTTTCATTGAAACAAATAGCCACTGCTGGCGTAATGAAAAAAAAAAACGTTGGTTGCATAATGCTGTTAGAGATGCATTGCTCACAATATCATATGTCAAGGGTTGTGAGGGCGTTTTTTTTTCAGTTTTATTTTTCTGAGGAAGCTATAAGACGTTGAATAAAATGCTTAACCCTCTGTCATTGTCTTGCAAATGGTTTCCTATCTGCTCCGTAAGCACAATACAGATGTATGCAGTGTTCGGTCACACGCACATGGATGCACGATGACAAGCACGGTAGGCACACTAGACAACGCGCTTGCTTTAATAAAGTTAACAAAGCATGCTGTAACACTGACAAAGGGAACAGGGCATTGGAATGACAAGAACACAAGAAAGCAGCAAAGACGGGGGCTTGATGTTTGATCTGTTGGATTTTCACATGACTGAAAATGTAAAAAGGCATTAAAGCATTCTGCAAGGTTGAGGAAAACAACTGTTGTCACGAACCCAGCGTTGCACATCTTTTCCCTGGAGGAAAAGCGGCAAGCGGAGATTTACCTGAAAGGCAATAAGAGAGAAGCTCATTTTATTCTGGTTAGGATCTTTCAACCACAATCAATTTGGCCTGTCACCATAAATAATGGGGGTCATGGAGAGCTGTGAGGTGCGGTGTGTACACTGTTGACAGTGCGGTTTTGCCAACATTTGCCGGGCAACTTATTTTTGCATTTGAAATGCATGTATGTCAAATCTTGCCCATAGTCATTTTTCAATCATCCACTTTGATAAGAACCCCAGCTTTATTATTGGAGGACGGTTGTGTGTAATTAGATCACAAGTACATCACCTAAAGGCTGTGCTGTGGTTCTTGTGGATGTGCTAAGCTTCTTTCACTGGCTGGTCATCAGATATGTCACCGATTGCTCAGGGCTACAATTTTGCCAGTGGCGCTACACATTGATGTTAGCGATACAGTCATGCCGTTCTCACACAGGCTCACTCGAGAGACCATGATTACATCCTTATATGACATGGTATATGATTGAGCATAAGAATATAAATATTTGATGCCATTTATTTGTTAATATCGCATTTTATTAGATACTATTCATTTAGCACTACATGTATTTTTGCTGTGTATTCCTATGTTTCCTACATTTATATGGCACATAATAAAAACATGATAAAGAGTCCTACTGTATGCAAGGTTACAGTTGAGGTTAGGTTTAGGCTAGCATAGGAAAAAATTAAAGGTACTAATTCATTTCTAAACTTAAGAAAACAACATTTTGAGTTAAACATTTTGAAAAGGACTTAAAATGATGAGATAATAGAATATAGTTTAGTTCATAGTTCAACAAAATTAATAAATCATGATCCACACAGGTGGAAGCAGTATTTTTTGTGTGTCTAAAGTACACTTTAGCATACTTTTATAAATATAACTTATTACAGTGCTTATGTATGAACTGAATGCCATGTTTTTGGACACTTAATTGCATGCTATTTGCAATAAAAATGAATTATAGTTTAATTTAATGTTAAATGCCATTATTTGAACTTAAGATTGTTCTTCAAGAACTTAAATATATCTTAGGTCCATCTTTATATGTATCGTAATTATTGGTGTTGTCTTCGAAATGTAATGAAAGTGTACTGCCACAACTACAGACAAACATTTATTGTAAACTAAAATTTAATGTAATTTCTGTTCAAACTTGTATGTCATATATTTAAATATATTTGTAATTACAAATTTGTAAGGATGGCATTGCTATTTAGTATGTTTGTAATATATTTACTCTTTATATATTTACTAAATATTTTAATTTACAAAATGTACGTATTAAATAAAACACCACAGTTAATTTTTTTATTATAATAGTACTTTACAAGTGATTTAAAATGTACTTTGATTAAAACGTGATTAAAACATGATTTAAATTGTACTTCACAGTAAAATATTTTGACATTATCATGAAGTGCATTTTTAAGTATGTTAAGAAACTGTCATATATGTAAGTGGCTTTTTATTTCAGTAATACTATATATATATATATATATATATATAAACTGTACTTGTAGATAATATACTGTATGTCACAAATCCAGTCCGTAGCCTTCCGTCTGCTCACCACCAGAGTCTTCTCTTTACATTGACTCTCACAAAGACTTTTACATGTTACTCCGGACTACAGGTCCCATGATCCATTGCACTGATTGCACACACACAGTGGAAGGCACTGATGACACATACACAGCTGAATCCATTCATACACGCTTTATAGGCCTTGGACTTCCTCTTTCAGTTTGCCGGTATTGTTTTAGCGTTTAGCACTTTCCTAGTGTTAGCTGCCTTACCGAGCCAGTCTGTGTTTCTGTTTAGTCTCTAGTATTGTTCTGCGTTTATCACTCATCTAGTGATAGCTGCTTTACTGAGTCTAGTTTCCAGTTTGTCTAGTCATTTCGTGTTGCCTTGTTTCCTGATTCCTGCCTGTGTATCTTGGATTAACCCTTGTCTCGCCGTACGGACTCTGTTTGTACCTCGTTTGGACTATTGCTCATGTCATTGGAATACTCCTCTTCTCAAACCCTCTGGATATTATTCACCGATCAAGACACACACTTGCCCTAGGATTACTCTTTGTCTTGCCTGTGTTATATCTGTTTGCTGATGTATTTACCCTGCCTGTGTTTTTGATCACGTCTTGAAATAAAGCTTGCAAAATGGATCTGCACATGTCACGTCTCGTTTGCCCTGTCACACTGTAATATTAAAGTACTCTACAAGTGCACATTAAATACAATTAAGCACACTTCATTTCCACAAGGGATGCCAACCATCACAAAAAATGAAAAGGAGGTCCTACACTCCTGTTCTGAGATGATAATTTTGTATCTTTTTAGTGATATATTTTGTCTAGACAAGCTTGCATGTTGGCCATTTCCATTTAACACCTACTCTCTCCAGTACTGCCATCAAAGACATGTCAGCAAACACAAATGCATGAAATGACTGACTGGCAGACAATGTTTCTGATGGTCTAAAAAACACTCCCTTCACACTATCTGTTGTTCTGTCTGTTGTATCTGTAGATTTGGTGCAGAACCAGCTTAGAAAAACAGTTTCAGTCATCTGTCAGGTAACAGCGACATTTCATATGTGGCATTTTCAAAAAATCACTTGGGGCACCTAAGTTAATTAGTAAATACCAAATGTCATAAGCTAATAATTGGACAATTAAGTACAATTAGCTAAATATGTCATCATCAATTCATAATAGAGATATGAAATCCAGTTATTGCATGCAATGTTGTTGAAAAGCAATGTGAATCACGTGGCTCTAAAATTGGCAGGAAACATTTATTTTGAGAAGGTATTTGCAGGTGCGCCACCCTGAAATTCATACAACTAAAGCAATGCTCAGCTAGCTAGTAAGCTAATCTGAGAAGCTAGCTAAGATACTGTTGTATATGTGAACATACAGACTTTGTATCTGTACCTTCTGTTATTTGACTTAGTAGCTATGCAAAGATTAGCTTGACATTTGTTGCATGAACCCTCTGAATTGTTTCATTTCTCAATATTGTGAGATAGGTGATTTGACTGAAAAAAACAGCTTACAGAACAGTCTGATCAAGCAAGGAAACCAATAAACCTGCTTAGTCTGGTTAAAGAAGTGTTAATTTATTATTTATTATTTTTTGCTGGAAAGTACATTACTGCATAAGGGAAATGTTATTTAATATATTTGTGCATTGATTGTGTTGAAATGACATACAATTGAAAATGTTGAGGGTTCATTGCTTTCATCCAGACCAAATACAGAAAAAAATCACAGATGTACAAAAATATGATCAGGGCAGAGCTCAGGGACAATCTTTCAGTTGCAAGGTCAGAATTCAGCATTGATATTTTAAAGCAAATAGCATGCATGATGTGTAGCAAATGTATTCTTTTTCTTTGTCTGGAAAATGGAAAAGCGCTATCTACTGTCTCCCCTGCTCCCAGATACACACACAAACCACTCTTCTTTTTTCCCTGCACTGAATACAACAGAGATTAAAATATACATTTCTATTGAAAACTCTTTCTCACTTCGAAAGCTTATTGTTTGACATACTCATCTTCTAGCACAAAGTATGTGTGAAGTACAAACAGTAAAGGGGGTGAAGCTGTAACTTTACAGTTGAAAGAGCCTGGCTTTTTTTGAAGGGAATTGTGGAATGTCTTTTGCAAGGTTTTGTGCTTTCTATTACTACACCATCTTGCAAAAAGGGTCCACGGGAGCCTGAACCTCTCCGAATGGCAAACGATCAGTCTTGATCAGGGGTGTCAACATGCGATTAATCTAAAAAAATGTACGCGTTAATATTTTTTTCAACATAAATTAATCATGTGATAAGGTTTGACCCCAACTTCCCGTCATCGTAGCGTGGAAGGTTATCCGTTAATGTGTGATGAGGGTACGGCGAACCAGTGTTGCCAGGGTATAATGGCACAAGTGGGCTTAGGCTATTTTGGAAATACAGTCGCGGGAAAAATTACAGAGCCGCGGGTTGCGTTTTTTTTGGCTACTTTTAATGTACCGCGGCCACCCAAAGTGTATATAGACAAATAAAATGTATATAGAATTTATTATATATTACTAATGTGTATTGTACTTGGAATGTATACCTGACAACTTAAGAACGGAGAGGCGGTTGTAACACAAACAACGTGAGTTTCAGCCAGAACATACATGTTAAGACACAGCAGAAATAAACATGACAACAGCCACTATAGATTATATAAGATAATACACACACGATTACGATAGGATATGGTTTGTATGTGATTTTCTTGAGATGATTGTGAACATCTGAAATGCTAATTTTTGCAGCTATATAAAAGGCTATTAATACACTGTAAAAAGTTATACGTTAACTTAACTTAAAAAATTGAGGAAACCCGTTGCCTTGAAATTATTAAGTATATAATAATTAAAAGAAAAAAGTTAAGTGAACTTGTTCAGTTAAACTATTTTTTTTATTATTATAATATGCTATATATAGTCTCAGGAAAATCAAATTTTTCATGGTATCTTCTTCAGATTTGAAATATAAACTCATGAGACATGTGACTTTCAACCCATTCATTTTCTGGATTGCCCCAGAACTTATTTCATGTATTTTTATATGAAATACAATTTATTTATTGTTTAATTCAGTGTGGTACACTTCTTTCAAGGTACTTCAGTCTCTATAACTTTTTGATCTTTTTGAGCATTATAACTCTGGATGATGGATAGTTAAGCCCAAAGGGTCTTCTTTGCAAAATTGTGTGTGTAGCACACTGAAGTCAGCAACTGTTATCATTTTAATTTAAGTATGTCTTTTTCAACTGTGAGTCCCAAAATGGGGAGTGCTGGCTAACAGGTTAAACTAGGTTTGTCATGCATTTCTTTATTTCAACACATTTACAGGTAAATCCTATTATTTTAAATTTGCGATTAGTCATGATTAAATTACAGTCCTGTGATTAACGCGATTACATTTTTTAATCGATTGACAGCACTAGTCTTGATATAAATGAATTCTCTCTTCTACTGTTTCAAACAGTCTGTAGTTTCAGTTGATATTTGCTAATCATATCTGTCATGTCTTTCAACAGGTCTTGCACTTTCCTAGCACCACACCATTGCAAACTGGTCCATGGAGATTGAGAATTCCCTTACCACTGTCAGGAAAGCTCATGTTTTAATACAAGGCTAAATGAATAATAGAGTGGCTCAAGAACAAAAGTATAAATGTCCTGCAATGACCCTGTCCAAGCAGTCTTCTAGATGCAGTCCATAATCCGTGCCAGTAATGGTGTGCTAGTATCCTAAGTATATATACAGTCAGGTCAACTTAGTACATTTGACATTATTCTGAAATACTAGTCCTAGTAGAATGGATTTATATCATAAAGGTGTGATCACGTTTACCATTGTTCAACTACTTTTTCAGTAATTTCAATAGGAATTTACACAATCTGGAATTTCATGTGAGGGTGAAATATTTCCTTACACAGATTCTGAAATAAGTTGGTTGTGCATATGTGGTTGAAACTTTGGATGAAGATAGTCGAGACGAAGGATGTTTTAAGAATAAAAAGATTTTTATTGAAGAATCGTCTTCAGCCCAAACGATACTGAAAGTTTCACCCAAGTGTTCTACCGGCAGATCATGTGAAACAATGCCGTTCTGTCTGCAGATCTCTGCCTAGACCACTAGCCACCCCCTGCTGGTGTCATCTCGTACCACCCTAACTTGATTTAGGGGTTCTGGGAATTTTCCACCAGCAGCCTAATATTTTGTCTCTTTAGCAGAACACTTCTTAATGTGAAACATCCAATGTGAGACATTCATAGAAACAGACAAATAATTCATTTGAACATATTCAAGATAAACAAAATCATATTGTTTTCATCCACACATATCCACCATATATATATATGTATATATATATATATATATATATATATATTACATATATATTAAATGAATAGTTTAAAAGGAATAATTGCTAAAAAATTAGCTGTGTATTCTGACGAAATACAAATTTTAGCAGGCAAAGGAGATGTTTTAGCTGTGAGAGATATTTTGGAGGGCTCTCGAAGCGTGAAATGGTCTTATATTTTGTGCTGTCTGCATGCACCGGCAGGATAGTCGGTTGTGAGACTTTGCTTTACTTTTTTTGTTCTAGCACATATTTCACAAGAACAATACATTTAGTGCTTGCTTACCTCGCTACTTTAATACTTTTGGTGAAAGTGTAATCTGTTATTGATGTTTGTTTTTTTTCCTCTGGAGTAGGCATCTCTCTTGCTGCTGGATTCTGCAGTGAGTGTAAACGTAGTTCACAAAACCGCTAGGACAATCATGAATCCAGACTTGTTTTACCTACAAAGTACAGACTCTAAGCCATGCTGTTAATATAGCCATTTAAAATCCTTGTAAGTGACAGTAGGGTTAAATATATAGGTTTCTGTTATATGCATGTAGAAATATTTATGCAGCAATTCTGGTGAGGCAGCAATATCGACAATCCATGGGCAGATAAATCTTACCACACATAGCATTTAATAGCTTCTTGTCAGCCAGCATAATTATAGTGGAAGGAAAAAGGATTGCATGCTGCATTGATACATTTGAATTATCCTGAAAGTGTGGTGTTTTATAGGTCAGGTGTTTTCCCTCTGTTTCTCTAATTCAATTAAAGTGAGACTGGTTCAATTACCCATGCTGTTACAAATGCTGGAGGATCTCATTATAGTGCATAGATTGACCTGAGCCACTTCTCAAGATAACCATAACAAAACAAATGTCATTGATTATTTATTGAAGCTAACACCTTTCCTTTTGAGGCATATTTTGGAAATGTTGTATAATTGCATGTTAAACATGGTCATGCAACACTGCGCTAGTCATTGTCAAAGTTGCCATAGCAAGTTAACACTTGGATAGGTAGAGTGGATTAGTTGCTTAAAGAATAGCAAGTAAGTCATAGTATTTCATCCAGATAACGGTTTCCCATTTCACGTTTGAAATCCCAAGGCTGCTACAGAAGATTACTGATTTCTTTGGTATTTTTCCAGCTGAGCACAGATAGCTTCACATACTGAACGTTTTCAACCATTTGCAGTTTAGGATCTGCAGTGAATGTACCTAGCAGACTGTTAATGGTAGGAAACAACAGTGACACGTGTAATGGCTCTCTGCCATCATTTGCAAAACAATGACCTTGATTTATGTTTGCTTTTCTGCCTGCTAAAACGGTTTCTATTATTTCTATTGTAGAAGAACACTTTAGAACACTTTTTAAATGAGTACTTGTTACAGAAAAAAAATTTTTATAGACATTTATAATATGTAAAAAAGTGTGAACTGAATGTACTATTTTCAGACAATTAATTGCAGGTTAATGGCAATTATATGAACATGCATTTTTTAAATGTGTAGCTGAACTTTTAAAGTAAACCTGAGAAATTAAATACACCAGTAAATATAATTTCTTAATTGCTTCTATTGTCTTTGATATATAGTTTAAGTTTAATGATGTCAAGCATTTATGGTAAACTAAAATACATTTTATATTGAAACTGGGATGTTACGTATTTAAATATATTTGTACTTATACTTTTGTAATGATGGAGTTGCATTTTAGTACATTAGACATATATTTACTTTCTTATACTGAATAACATCACTTTTAAATTTGTAATCAAGTATGTTTTTAGTACTTTAGTATGTTAGCCAACACAACTAAGTAAGTGCACTTTAAAGCATGACAATTATTAGAACGATTTAAAATGTACTTTAAAACATCTACAAAGTACATTTTTCAAATGCGTGCTTAAGAAACTTAATAATAAAAGAGTGCTCTATTTATAGTTAATTTTCCATTATCTGCGAATTCTGTTTTAAAAAATATACTTTAAAGATTTAATTTTTTTTACTACAAGTGTACATTTAAAACAGTTAAATCGCACATCTAGTAGACTGTAATGTTGCTTAGAATTGAGAAAATATGACATCTCTGAAAAGCAAGAAGTGTCAGACATGAGCTTGAAAAGATCCAGAAACAGTTATATTTGTGGTCAAACAATGGGCTTTCTATCTTAGCCATATTGGTGATTATAGTCAAACATGTCTGTTTTAAAATACCCTTGATACGTGTTTCCATGGAAGAGCAGAGAGTATGACCATCAGAGTCCAGCTATCTGTAGTCATTCTTGAAGGCCAGAGTCACACATCCAGATTGATTGTGTATAGCGCTATCATCTCCGTCCATCTAGAACTCAGGGGAAATCACAGCTTGTTCTATCAATCAGAGTCAGGAACAGTTTCAACTTGTTCTGAGCCTCAGTGGTATTTTAGGTCAGATTTTTCACTAGTTGCCATCTATGCAGAGATTGGGCTGGAAGAGAAGTGCTCCGCATCTCCGTGTCCATTTCAAACAAACCTGATATTTTCTAGTGTCAGACAACCTGATCCTTTAAATGCAAATTCTGTCACTTAACTTGATTTTTTGTTAGCTTTTAGCATATTAATGCTTCTCTTTGGATCCTAAGGGTTGTTTGTTAGATTGTGAAGGATGATAGAGATCAAACAACAGTATTTACTTCAGCGAGAGGCAAACAAAAAGCAACATTGGAGTTATACCAGCAAATCCGGTCCATTAGGCCTGGACATGCAGCAGGGAATCTTTTGTGTCATGCATTAAAGCGGCAATTAGCTTGTGGTACTCCATGTTCAGAGAGCTTTTTTGACGTATTTTTTTTTCTGCAATGGATGAAATCCAATTTAATGACAGGAACTAACTCTCTGGGTTTTTATAAACCGCCTACATGCTCTTTGATGCATAAGCACATTGTTACAATGGAAGCCTGATTACAGGAAAATACATCACATTGTGCACAGGGGAAAAGCAGGAGCCTAAATGACTAATACTGTGCGGAAAACCATCTTAAAAATTAACTGTAGTAGGGAATGAATGTTTTACTTAGTGAAGGTTTATTAATACCTTGAATGGAAGAGAACAGATTGATTTTTGTTTTTCTGATGGTGAAATGATTGCATTAGGCTGCACTTAAAAAAAAAAAACTGTTGCTACTTTATGGCTAACAGAAAGTCAAAACTATATCTGTCTCTATATCTGTCTCTCTGTCTGTCTGTCTGTCTGTCTGTCTGTCTGTCTGTCTGTCTCTCTCTCTCTCTGTCTGTCTGTCTGTCTGTCTCTCTTTCTGTCTCTCCGTCTCTCTGTCTGTTCTCCGTCTCTCTATTGTCTCTATATCTGTCTGTCGTCTGTGTCTGTCCGTCTGTGTCTGTCCCTCTTCTCTCTCTCTCTCTCTCCTCCTCTCTTGTCGTTCTGTCCGTCTGTCCGTCTGTCCGTCTCTCTGCTCTCTCTCTCTCTCTCTCTCTCTCTCTCTCTCTTCTCTCTGTCTCTCAGGTCTGTCTGTCTGTCTGTCTGTCTGTCTGTCTGTCTGTCTGTCTGTCTGTCTGTTGTCTGTCTGTCTGTTGTTGTTCTCCGTCTCTCTTCTGTCTATGTCTCTTGTCTTCCGTCTCTCTGTCTGTCTCTCCGTCTTCTGTCTGTGTATCTCTCTCTCTCTCTCTCTATGTCTTCTGTCTCTCTGTCTGTCTCTCGTCTCTCTGTCTGTCTGTCTGTCCTGTCTGTCTGTCTCTGTCTGTCTGTCTGTCTGTCTGTCTGTCTGTCTGTCTGTTTTTTCTCTCTGTCTGTCTGTCTGTCATCTGTCTGTCTGTCTCTCTGTCTGTCTGTCTGTCTGTTGTCTGTCTGCTTCTTCAAATAGAGTTTTTTTAAAACACTATTCATTCCTGGGATACTAATATGCTGATTTGGTGCTCAAGAATTCTTTGTCTTGAGAACTGATTTGGTCTGTGTCTTTCTTTAAACTTGAAAAGTTTCTTATGTTTTTTTAAAACACTATTCATTCTTATGTCACTCTTGATAAATGAAATGTGTCATTGCTAAAAGAAGTAAATGAAAACATACATATGCATGCGTACTTACAGTAGTCTTAAAAAAGCCCTTTATAATTGAAAACAGAAATGCCTAGTCCATCAGTCCAACAATTTTATGAAAATTATATATAGTATTTGTTTTGTAATTTTACAGTTGTTAATGTAAAGTGAATATGGTCTTATCAGTTGGATTGAGGAATCAGTCAGGCTTGAGAACACCGCTGCTTGTGATGTGCAGCAGGCTCTGATTATTAATGCCTACCTCCATGAAGTCATTACAGCTTAATGTGTCTACGTGCATCGTGATTCGTGATTGAGTTTGTTTCTTCATCTCCTTTGCTTAATCTTGCCACAAAGGAATAGATTATCCTCGTTAAGGGGCACAACGTGTTAATTTCCTATCAGAATCACGTAATTACCTTTAGCCTCTACTCTCACTGTAAACTAAAGGCAGTTCAACTTAGACACAGCTGATTGGTTTCTTTGTGGAGGGAGTAAATCATAATGAAAAAGGGATCGATGCAAATGAAAGTGCAGGCTCTTAACATGCTATTGAATTCTATTAGCACTGCAAAATTGCTTCCAGGACAGTACATATTGAGCTTCCTCTGCTACACAAAGCCCATGCTACACTTTCTCATGGGTTTAGATGATATTTGGTCAAAACTAAAGAAAGCATTAATTTCAGGGGAGCTTGGCTATTGTGTTGTCAATCTTTTGAAAAGTCCAAGACTGTGATGTACAGTCAGCACAGTCAAAGCAAACTACTTGTGTTGCTAACAGGGTTATGAACTAGATGCTGTTTTCAGCATCTGTTATGATGTTATGTACTATAAGTACTGTATTTTGTCAATTCATGTAATAATACTACTACAAAAGTAGTAGTAAAATGCCATTTGATTACATTTAACTTACAATCTGCAAAATAGTGTAAACATATATTCAAATCATCAATTTAATGTCAAAGACCATTACATAAACACGGGTTCGTGAATAAATAAGCTTTTCTCCCTACAAAATCTGCAATTTTCTGTTACTGTTAGGATGTAGTAAAACACCCGCAGATGTAGCAGAAAACATCTGGCTCATGTTTTCACTTTCTTCTGTCACTGATTATAGTTCTAAATTTGAAGTCAAGATTAAGACATACTGTAAAATAAAGTCTTCAGAAGCATTCATACATGAAAATCAGCTGGGAATTGAGCACATATGTAATCTGGCTCAGAGAAAGATATGTGTCTATGTGGCATGTTTTCTGGTGATTAAGTGATAATACAATACTTCTTCACTTTACAAATGGTTGCCGAAAGCAAAAATGCTATGAAATTCACATCAAATGTGATGCGCTGTATAACAACAGCAAAATTATTAAGAAAAAAAGATTTTTCACTGGATTTCAGCAAACGCTTGCTTAGAAAATTTGCCAAATAAATATAATTCAAAGACAAAACAATTAATGGATATTACAAAAGTGGCTTTAGAAGTCAATACTGTTTGTTTTATGTATGTGTTTAATGTTTAAATGATTTTTTAATTAATTGCTTTATTCTGTTTCCTGTAGTCAAGGATGTCTGTAATATTAATATTCACTAGCTTTTGCCTTCAACTCGATTTCAGTAGTTTGACTAGTGCAGTAAAAAAATATACAAAATCTGCCACTGGGGAAGTAACTTTCCTTTTATAACTTATTTACCCTAAAAAGCGACATATTATTACTTTAAAGGTGCATATTATTACCTAAAGTGTGCATATTTGTACCTTAAAGTATAAAAAGTACCTTCTGAAAGGGTATCGCCCCAGTGACAGACTTTGTTCCTTTTTTTTAAAGTGTTGCCTACTATAATAAAATATTAGCAAAATATATTTGCAAATATTATAATAAATGTGATACAATACAATACCACAGGTGTTTGCTCAGAGTATGCCATTATGGTGTTTACCAGCAAGGGCAAACTAGACCAGCCAAATCTTGTTTTTTTGGTAGTTGCTGGATTCCTCATTATGGGATTTACCTGCAGGTCAGAGAGCACAACTAAATGTGTTTTATTCTTACACTTAATCACAGTTAATTAACACATTAAATGGACAGCCCTAGTTTTCCATTATTTGGAGATTATCTGTCTGGACAAGATAGTTGCAACATGCCGTTTAATTCAAAAGCAAATGACGAACAGGACTAAATGGCTTCTACGATCATTCATGATAAGTAGTGTCATTTAAAAGATGCCTTTTCTTATTACAGCAACTTTTTTTCTCGCTCTCGCTCTCTTTCACAGATCTTCCCCTGTTGAGAGGTAGACCACCATGTTGTCAGTGTTTCATGTTGAGCATGGTTCTTTCCCCTGTGTGAACTCAGATTTTCTTTTAAGTGGTTTTTCCAATCCTTTTATACCTCATCCCTCCTTACATGTCCCTCTAGATGGCTCTGAATTAAATAGTTCATTAGCATTTCATACATCGACGCAACCTGCCCCGTGAGGACCCAAGGTAGTACATGGGCGATATTACAACACAGGCTTTTATATTATTCTCTCATTGTTGATTGAGGGTTCATTAGAGAAAAACTAATTACTGGTTTTAATTATCATCTTTTCTTTATTAATGCTTGTCTGCTTTTTAAAACGACTTTTTAGAACTTTTTGTTAATAGTATCATTGGTATTACAGTAACCATTTTAACATACTTGGTTTATTTTTGTTGTTGTTTCTGTAACCATAAAGTCCTTATTGTGTATATTTTGTGCATTTATTCTTATTAATAAGCATCATTATAATGCTTTTTTATGGTACTCGTGCTATAAATGAATGTGTTGTTTGGTTATTTTCTAATTGCACCCTCGGGTGTGACTGATGCTGTGACATTATTGGCCATATGCGTCTCTTTAATATACCGTATATGCTGCCTGCAGCATGGTCAGGGACAAGAATATGTAAATCTGTTTGAAAATAAAGCCATTAATATTTCCAGGTAGAGCACCAATGACAAGTCATTAGACCCTGTTTTTTAATTAACAGGTTTTGGTGAGGAACTTCAGCTTCACACTTCTGAATGTAATTTGTGTTTTCATTGTGTTAATAAGATGTGTCTTTAATTACCTCATGATTGCATTTAGAGGCGTCGTCTCTGCTCCTGTGAGAAACTACAGCACTGTAATACTCGCCTCAGTGCATGAGCAACTCTGTGCATGTTTGTGTCACAATCTGTAGGAGTAGAGAACGAGGAGGCAAGGAGTTCATCAAACACAATATCCTTTATTGTATTGAACACAGGGAAACATGGAGCATGGAAGTAAGGCAAACATGACGATTAAGACCGGACACGGAGGCAGGGAATCACAGGACTTATGAACACTGGGGAAAACTAGATATTTAGGGAAATATGGCTGGGGACAAATAAACTCATAATGAACAGACAGACGGAGACTAATGAACTAATAATGAAGACAATAACAGGAAGGACCAAATAAGGGAGTGGAAACACTGTGTGCCCCACACGTCTGACAGTTTGATCCTCTTTGTTCAAACGTGATCAATCAGCCAATCATGAAGGCGCCATCAGCCTGGTTGTTAACACGCATGGGTGTTTTTAGATACTATATAGGATCTACGCTTGTCCTGGAACTTTCCTGTCACTTCCATGGATCTGGTTATCTTTATCTAAAAGTTCATCAAAATGATCAACTAATTCTGATTGTTCACTTTATTTTGTGCCTTATGATGAGACATGCAAATCATCCAGAGTTCTTGCTCAAATGTAAAACCATATACATTTATGAAATGTTACTCATAGACCAGAACACTATGAAATATGAAACACGACAAGGGCAAAAACCAACAAGCTGATACATTTAATAGAACAACAAACACTCCTTGTGTAAAAAAAGTAACATTTTAATATACTTAAAAAGAGTACTTATTACAGAAATAAAAGACTGTACTTTCACATTTCACAAATAATATACTTATTCAGTCAGTGTGAACTGAATATAATGTTGTTGAATGAAAATGTATTATAGTTTAGCATTTAGCTGACTTTAGAGTGCTTTTTTGACAGAGTAATTAGGACTTAAGTACATCTTTATATGTCATTTCAAAGTTACTTTTGTTGTCTTTGAAATATAGTTAAAGTGTAAAGTTGAATACAGACAAGCATTTATGGTAAACTGAATTACACTTTAATGGAATTAATGTTTAAAACTTTCATGTCATGTATTACAATATATTTTAATCAGTATTTATGATGAGGAAGTTACAATTTAGTAATTTTTTAGGCCTATTTATAATGGCGGCATTTTTAGAAATAATTAATGCAATGCTATTTTTAATTGCATTGTCATTCATTCATTCATTCATTCATTCATTCATTCACGTTGTATTGTAATAAAAAAGCTTGAATTTTGGATTTTTAAGTTAACCACAATGATGACACTACAAAAAAACTACAATGATGTAGTAAAAAAAAGCAAATCGTTGTATATGCTTTTGAAAATGATTTAGTTTTTTTAGTGCATGTATTAATTATGCAAAACTTAAAACGAGAAGTTTGATTCGCTTTGACCTTTTGAAAAGCATTGGAAAACAATTGCGGTTAACCCATTTAAATCTGAGAATGAGCTTCACATGCGTGGCGTGGTAAAGCATCTACAGCTTAAATGTTATCCTCCTTTAGAGGATTACCGAAATTCTGTAAATTGGTCAGGGTGGATTTGCAATTTTTGCTTGGTAATCAGTCCCATTTTCTCTGATGGCTTCTATGTCCCTTCTTGTTCATGTAAATGAAAATAGCTGTCGGAAGTAATATATTTATGAAAGCGTTGGTGGTTTTGTAATAACGTGTTTGTTTTTTATGTTCCGGGGTGCTGCTCCTCTACAGACAGAATGCTATTGTCACTCCAGAAATGTACTATGAGAAGAATAAAAGATAAAAGGTAGAATAAATGGTTCCTCACACAAGGGAAATGCAGACACAGTTGTATAATGGCACTCTATGATAAAAAAGAGAGAACACGTTACAGGAAAGCTTTTCCTAACCCTCAAAACAAAAGCACTTCAGAGGGTGTCATGTGAGTCAGTATGTTCACAGACAGTACCGCACCCCGTGCATCTGTGTCACACTCTTGTGTGAATTTACAGGCATTTATTTACATAACTCACAGTGTTTTCTGTTTTTTTGGGGTCTCTTTTGTAACGTTTACTTGTGTACTTTGTCCTCGTGTAGGGAAATGGTGTATATTACATCACAAAAGTGATTCGTAACGCAAATATGAGAAAAATACACTTGATTCTACCATAATTGTACTGTGACTAGGATCATTTTCATGCTTTTTCAGCAGATTCAAATCAATTATTTGAACATAATTATTATTAAAATGCATTGGAAAATGTGTTTGAGTGAATCCCAGTGAATGTAGTGTCAGTGAATGGGTGCTGTACTAACATATCACTCTTTATAACCCTAATTAAACACATCTGATCAAGTTAAACTAATCATTTAGGCTTATTTGAAAACTACATGGTGTGTGTGTTGGAGCAGGGTTGGAACTAAACTCTGCAGGGCTGCGGCCCTCCAGGAACTGAGTTTGACACACCTGGGATAGGGCCTATAAATCTCAAATTAGTTGTTTTTAATTAAAGGAATCAGTTATTTAGAATAATAACACATTTGGGCTATTACCAGGCAAATTAAATCAGTATCAACTAAATTAATATTTGCAATGCAGAGGAAACACAGAAGCTTCATCTGAAGTGGCATAGATGCATTTCCACACTGATATGAATGCATTTAGTCTGCAGTTACAAATGCAGAAATAATGTTTTGATAAATAAGACATAAAATGTTGAATACTCCTTTAAAAAAAAAAAAAAAAATGTATCAAAAGATTCTTTAAATGTGAAACTAAAACAGCCAGTAGGTGTCAGCAAGTCACTGCTAAGAGAGTCAATGCGATTGAACCGAATCATTTAAACAGTTGATTCATTCAAGAACGAAACACCGTCGTGTTGCTCAGAGATGCAAAACTATGTATGGTGGCTGTGTTTGGAATTAGTTTTGTTGTTGAAATAGAGCAAAAACAGTCTCTTAATTAACTTCTTGTTTTTTTAAAAAAAAAAAATCTACAGGCCTGTGTAATCATGCTGATTTGTGGAGAAAAAAACATAACTCTTCGTGTGATGTTGATTTACTATATGAAATTATATAAATCTATATATTTTCTGCCCCGATATCTTCAATTTTGTGATCATTCTAAACATATTTTAACAGACTGAATCACGCAGTGAAAGAAAGCACTCTAAATGCACGCGGAAAAGTCTAATCTACTAGATTTCACGGCACACTGTTTAGAGTGTTTTGTTTGGTTTTTGGCAAAATACTGATAATGTCAAATCGCACATCGTTAAAACAACAATTACTATATTATCGCAGACGATATCGCACACCCTGCACCACTGTCTTTTTGGCTAATTTGTGCAAAACCTTTTGTTAAACTGTCAAAGCTTCATTTTAACCACCAATGCAATGATGCAAGTATTTACCTTACGTTACCTCTACATGTGTGCGAAGGGTTGATGTCGAGATTTTATAAGCTGCTAGTTTCGGTCTCCTCGAGGCAAACACAGCTTACACTGCATAATAGAGCATGAATATGGCCAGGGGTTCACTTCATTTCCTTCGAGTTCAACTTCAGCAGAGTACGACGGGTTTGGTTTTCAGCTGGGTCTGCACCACTAAACGCCTGTCTTGTCCGTCTGCATCTTTCTTGTGATTTTAGCGCCAGTTTGTTCTTCTGCCCGTTATTTGCTGCAGTAGTTTCCAGGGAGCAATTTATTTATTTTTTAACCCAGTAATTAATGTGTTTTAAAATGTAGTGAAGTACAATAATTCAAACAGAATATACTTAAGTAAAAGTACAATTACAGATTTTAAAAATTACTTTAAAAAGTAGAAGTACACAAAAAAGCTACTCAATTACAGTAACGCGAGTAAATATAATTTGTTACTTTCCACCTCTGAATATTTCACAATATTACTGTTTTTACTGTATTTTTTTCAAATAAATGCAGCCTTGGTGAGCATAAGGCTTCTTTCAAAAACATCAGTATGTAGTATGTACATACTAGTATGGTGTATTCAAAATGCTTTTTGGGCTATATATTGATAGGATTTAATTTGATAGCCATGTTCTCAATGCCAGGGATTATTCCTGCCTGACTGAGCCGTATTTGTTCATATTTGTATTTGACCTGCCAACATTTTCACTGGTGCGACCCATTGTCCTGATGTTTAGTGGATCAAAGCCTGAATTTGTGTTGATGATACTGATTCTGATAAGTTATTATTGTTAGTCATTTAGCATTAGTGAAAGTGAAAGCCCATTTATTCCCAGAAGTGACCTGGTGCTAAGTGCTCTGCTCAAGGGCATGATGGCGATAGGGGATCCCACTGACTGTCAAGGTCATGAATGAGTCATTCCTACTGGGGTTTGAGCAAGAAACCTTTGAATTAACAACCACAGAGCCACCAGACCCACTGGTTTTCACAAACAAAATGAGATCATGTAAGGATTAACATTTAAAGGCAAAAGCTGAAGTTGTCATATGAAAGGCAGGGGCAACGGCAGGCAAAAGAGACATTTCTCTCTTTTTTCTTATTAAAAGATTTTGTGCCGCCGCAGATGAATGTTGCAGTGCGGAAGCTGACAGCCCAGGGTCTGTATCTGTACAGCACTAGCTGAGGTGAAATATTTAATTGAACACCCCTTCCTGCTTCACTGATCACAGCTACTGCTCAAATTTAACTTGTCCTGATCATGCCTCCCTCACACTCGCCCTATTCCAACACCATGTGAAGGCTGGAATTTGAAAGCTGTCAAGATATGCTCTCATCTTCATCTCTCTTTCTCTCTCATCATTTCCCATCTCTCTCTTCACTCTTTTTTCTTTGTCTGTTTGAGAGATGAGAACACAGATTTTTAATGAATGGCAAGCATTTAAATGAAGGCCCCTCTACGCACAGTAACTCAAAACTGTTATCAGAGAGTGAGGCTGGAATTCTTTTCATCTGAGTGAGTATACAAATGCAGTTCATTTAAAGATTTGTTTATTATATAATGTATTTATATATTTTTTAGTTGTATTTCTTTTCACTGTCTGTTTTAAGTTTAAAGGAATGTTCTGTCATCCTTTGCTTATGTTGTTACAAATATTTTATTCTTCCATGGAAAACAAAATGAGAATAATGATCATTCCTTTCAATTGCAACTCGAGCTTTCAAGCTTCAAAATGGATGCAAAAGCACATAAAAGTATCATGAAAAGAATTAATTCAACTCATATGCTATATTCCCTAGAATCTTCTGGATATTTTATTTATAACCTTTCCCCTCATTGTGACCACTCGATCAATCAATTTAGCTGATTGTATTATAAAAAATAGATAATAATAATAATATTAACAATAATAAATAAAAAGAAAGAAACTTGCTTCTTATAGAAGTAATATTTTATATTAAAGTTATATAACACATCCAACAAATATTTATTTATTTTTATTTAGGCAACATTTCTCATTTTCATTTAGTTTAATCTGATATATCAAAATAACTAAAACAAAAATAATACTTAAAAAATAATAATATATTCTATATATATATATATATATTCACATCATTATAACACATAACATTATAACTCATTCACTTTCATTAT
>CM049807.1:15126247-15371706 GCA_027422405.1 Ptychobarbus kaznakovi
TATGAAAACTGTTCAAGTATCTACATTTCCTAGCCTTAAACCTCACTTTTTGGCCTAGTTACACTTGCCTGTTATAGTAATACATAAGAAAAATAAAAAACATGGGCCTGCACTTAAATGTCTGATTTACAATCAGTCATTCTACTTGATAATATTGTTAAGTCTTGTAAGGATCAAGTCTCTTTGGAACAAATCTGTGCCTTTAATAACACATTGAAAGTATTTTTGATTGAACAAATGGATAATTCCAGTTTAGGAAATGAGCCGAATTTTAGTGCCTTGAGATTGAATCTGTATTTCTCAATGCACGAGAGGCACGTCACAAACGTTTTACAGACCAGTGTATTAAAATAATCAAACAAACTTCTCTGCCATGCCTTTGACCATTTGAGTTTGATTAATAAGTGATTATTATTCTGATAAAGAACCATTTATTGATGTTGAAAAGTCAGCATGATGATGCATGTAAACAGTGTCTACTGTCAGAGTAAGGCATTTTGCAATTGTATTCTTTACCCAATGGTGTGTTAAAGGTAGCAGCTCATCTGAACCATTCAACTACAGTAAGACAGAATTAAAGTGTTATAAACCCAAGTCTTTTCAAGCTTGGGCTTGCAACTGAATTTCTGTGTTAATGGTTTGCTTATCAGTGATTTTCTGTACAGAATGGCAGATCGTAATCATTTAGTCACATAAATCTAAACCACAGCATGATCTTACACACAATAAGCCCCCCTGTCTGCATCAGCCATTTTAATACCAACTGTAATCTTTAACAAAAAGGACCATTTAATATTGATGTAAGACCAGGCATCTGTAATTAAAGAAGCACCAAGGACTCTTTTGTATAGATGTGTGTAAATTAATGTATTGGGAATTTTACCATAATGCTCTGCAGTGGAAATAATCATTTCTTTCTTATTGCATTCTTGTGGATTGTTCTTTTATTCATTTGCTTGTTTTTCTAATTTAATTCTCTATCAGTAGTGCGATTTATTGAACCTAAGGATTTATGCAATCTTGTATATACATATTACATATAAAACTAGTTAAATTTAGCAAACTAGCCAGGGGGAAATACCTATTACAATAGTGTACTTTTGTAAGAGGCTAAAATAGTAATAATAAAACGAAACAAAAAAAATGCCAGAATTTTGGAACCACTGTTCCCTATAATTAATGTTACGGTTAATCGAACATTAAATCCCTGAATATTGAATGTACCATTCAAATTAGATATAAAATGTGTCACTGGAATAACAGAGAACAATTAATCTATAATGATGTAGCACTAGTTTTGTGAATTGCGATACATTACGAATAAATTTATAAGCTAAACACAATTGCAGTTTTCAAGTTTGTGTATTTATCCATGTAACAATTTGATGGAAATATGAGATATATTTTTCTCAGGGTTTTACAGGAGAACTGTAGAATAGAGAGAGAGGTCCAATTTTCAAAGGAAACTGCAACTCACAGATTTATTAGCTCAAAAGTCAAAATGAGGAAATAATTTATATTGCAAAGAAGAAACATATCCCTTATTTTGGTACAGTATGCATCAATATATAGAACAGCTTATATTCTAATATGTGTTAATCCTATACAATTTGCTGTCAGTATAATATTTTGTGTATGTGTTGTCAACACAAGACCTTAAACCATTTTACTGGGAGTTCTGTGTTTAAGTTATGGAGGCTTCTTTATGGAATAGTTGTTCGTTTTGATGGCCAGAGAGGTTTTTCATCACTAGAATTACTTAAGATGGTATTATTTATAATGCATAATCTTTCTCTTGTAGTGTATCATTTAAAATTGTTAACCCTTGTCTACACTACAGCAGTTATGCAATGGTTTACAGAATTCATGGAATTATTTTTGTCATCTTGGGAATTAAATAATTTTTGATCTTTAACCTGCCCTCGAGTGTTTTGTCTTCTTCCCCCCCCCCCCTCCCTATTAAAATGAACCATCAGTTACAGAGTAGACGAAGAACAGTTTGTATTTTGTGTAAGTTAGAATCAATTTAAGGAATACAATATGACTGTTCTTGAGTTAATAACTACTTAAAGTGTCTATGGGCACTAGTAATATTAAGACATTAAACATGCCAGTAATGTCTGTAATCACATTCATGTGAAAATATAAAAAGCTAAATATTTAGTACCTATAATGGCATAACTCCTGTTTATGGTGGTGCTACACGGTGATGACTGTCAAGACAGAGATCATCAAAAAGGTAACGCAGCAATTTCACTGCCTGCAGATACAGAAAAGTAAAGTACGCTTAGAAAAATAAAGGCTCTTTACTTGCATTGATGATTCATGGAAACTTTGAAAGGAAAAAGTTAATGGAAACAAAAATGAAAGGTTCTTTAGATTATTCAAATGTTCTTCACACTAAGAACTGTTTCTTTGGGTTCTTTACGTTAGCAAAAATGGTTCTTGGGCATCACAGCAAAATGCTATTTTGCAACCCTTTTTTTAAGAATGTAAGATAAATGCTATTGTAGACTCACCTTACTGATAGAGTTTGGGTAAAGAAGTTTCATTGTAACTCTCTTTAGGTCCGGTCTCTCCTTGCAAATTCTGCAGAAGAAGACAAATACAGTTACATATGCTTTGTACTATAGACTGCTGTAACCTTTTACTTCCATTTCAGCTCGGCTTGTACCTCTCGAGAATGATATTGAAACACGTGACTGCATTGTCTGCCTGTAAAGCAATGATAAGGCAGGGGCCCTCATGTAGAAGTGCTTCACCAGCAGAGGGCCTCAGTATCTCGGATACGTGCCGCCTTTGTTTCTCATCTGGTGTGCAGAGCCTTCCAGCCGCCAGGTGGCAGCCTGTCCTAAGCAGCCGCTGCAGTAGCTCTGAGTACAGAGGAGGCCGATTCTGCCGCAGTAGCTTGGAAGGTATCAGCAGGCAGGTGGTCTGACAAAGAGCACTGCTGACCAAAGGCCCAACTGGCACCAAAACACAAATAAATAATAACGATTCCCAGCATCATTACAAAGGTCGCTCACTGAGTCCCTGCTAGTAAAACATCAACAAGTTTTAGTTTATGTTTGTGTCATTGGCTCAGTTTTCTGATGTGTTGATAGAGGGTGAGGAAGTGGGAGAATCATGCCT
The DNA here is from genome assembly GCA_027422405.1 of Ptychobarbus kaznakovi. NCBI lineage: Eukaryota > Metazoa > Chordata > Actinopteri > Cypriniformes > Cyprinidae > Ptychobarbus > Ptychobarbus kaznakovi. The sequence continues at coordinate 15,129,380 of CM049807.1, forward strand.
TGCCTTGACCGAATCCTGGAGAAAACTTGTCTTTGTCAGCGGTTCTAAGGGTGTGCAGCTGTTCACGGTCCAAACTAGCTTCAGGATCGGAATGCAAGCAGGATATCTGAAATAAGACGCATTTTAAGCTTAACATCAATGTAACAAACACATTTAGGGGAAGCAACACAGGTTAAAATACCTTCTCATGTCTCATAACTGAAGTTTCACTGCAGCACACACCCTCTGGAAACACCAGTTTTATGTCTTCTACAGCCTTTCGATAAGATGGAGATCCTGTACAAGAACGCACACAATGTCAGTAAGCAGTTTTTTTTTTAAAGATTTGATTCTTTTTGTCAGAGTGCTGACCATAGATGCCATTATGCAGCCTGTCAGAGCCGTACTGGGCCCTCCATAGTGTCTGATCTATAGTACGGGCTTCAGCAGGATCCTCAGGGCCCATCAGCTCCAACAGCCTCTTTACTGCATTCACTCTCAGTAAACCCAAAGCCAGCGAGGGGCCCGAGCTCAAGTACTTCAACTCCAGCTCCTCAATGGGACCCTGCATATTAAATAAGCATAAGACAAATGGTTTCTTACACACTCAAGCTGAGGTATATTTTTAGTAAATGTTCTCTAGATATAATCCCTAAAAAAAAAAAAGTGTAATTAATTGTGTAGAAGTGCAATGTCTGTAACCTTGCCATGTATACATTTTAAATATCTATTAAATATTTTGTAATATTTTGTCATTCTTTAAAATGTACATTTATTTTGATGTCAACTAATGTATAAAAGTTTACAAAAATTACATTAGAGTATTTTTTTCTGTAAATCTGCTTTGCAATGATTTGCATCGTGAAAGGTGCTATCCAAATAAATATAAAATTTAATTTAATTTGAGCTTGCCATAATGTTTTGCCAGTACATTCGGCAGTACAATTATTTCAAGGCAAATATATGTTATTATGATATGATGATGATAATAATTCCATATATGAAGTCCTACTCAAGTGGATATGAAGTCCTACTCAAGTGGATCGATTTATAAAAAAAAAAAAGTTAAATTTTTGCTCCGCATTTAACCCATCCAAGGTGCACACACCGTGAACACACACCGGAGCAGTGGGCGGCCATTTATGCTGCGGCGCCCGGGGAGCAAAGCAGTTGGGGGTTTGGTGCCTTGCTCAAGGGCACCTCAGTCATGGTATTGATGGTGGAGAGAGCGTTGTACATTCACTCCCCCCACTGACAATTCCTGCCGGCCCGAGATTCGAACTTGCAACCTTTCGATTACGAGTCCGACTCTCTAACCATTAGGCCACGACTTCCCTTAAAAGCAATTAACATGGAATTAGGTGTGTTAAATCATTACATAGAGTTAAGTATTATTTCCATAAGTACTTTTTTTTTTAAGTATACTAAAATGTCCTTTTTTTACACAGGTCTCTAGAATGTGATCATTTATTCTTTTTCGGATTATACTTAAAAAGAGGAGGACAAAGTGACCTGTTGCTCTGGTAGATGTATCAGTGCATTTGCCTCGCTCGAGTCCAGCAGCAGCACACGTAAGCCCACTAGAGTATATCCGTTCTGTTTGATTACGGTGAGAATTTTACCAAAGCGGTGGCTCCAGGCTCCAGGCTTGAACAGAGCTAGAGTCAAAAGTGGCTCTGGGCCTGTAGAGTACAGAGGGAGGAAGTTGAGAGAAAAGGCCATGAAAGAGCTCAAAGAATAACATTTTCTGAGAAGACATCACTTACCCACTGTCATGTAACTGTAAAGTGACTGACTTCTGAGACCTGAGGGTTTTCGGAGATTGACAGTCAGTTGCCAGAGCGCATAGTGGGGAAATATATACTTTGGCTTGGATCTGTACATACCAGGAGTGTCAGTGTGATGAGGCGGTAAGAATTTCAATAATGGACGACTTGTGTGATCTGAAGACGAAGGGATTTTAGATTAAGCAAACCACTTAAGGATCATCCTTACAAAACTGGTATTATTATCTAATTGAATCCTCACCAGGGACCAATTCTGCCTCAGAGAAGAAGAGGCAGGTCTGTCTGAAAGCTGTCTCAGGTGTGGGGGACATCAATGCATGCAGGTTTCCTGGGTAATTTTGTGGTAAAAGTCTTTGTAGGGTGATGAATGCCCTCACCCTCCTCAGAGCCATGACCAGGGCAGGAGTGGATGTCAAGCTCTGCACACTGTTCTGCCACTCTTTTTCTCCGATCTCAAATGGACTTAACTCTTGTGCCTTCTGCTGAGACAGCTTGGGCTCCCACTTTAGTGCCAGCAGCTCAAATCCATCTTGTCCTGTTTGTACAAGACAGGGTAGATTTGGTTGTGTAACTTACAGTGGTTTACTCAACCAAGAATACAGGTACATTTGTAAAGGTATAGTTTTAGGTCAGGAATGCTCCAATCCTGTTCCTGGAGGGCCACTTTCATGAAGAGTTCAACTCCAATACACCTGCCTGGTTGTTTCTATTAATCCTGAAGACCTTGATTAATCAATTCAGAGCTAAACACTGCTGGACGGTGGCACTCCGGGATCAGGATTCTAAACCTCTGTTTTAGGTACCTGCTGCATCTCCCTTGAGAACCTTATGAAGAAAGTCCATTTCTTTCTCAACAATGTTCTGACCAGTCAGTGTGAGAACCACCACCTGTTCAGCATCTGGACAAGAGGGATATGTGTGTTTGGACAAGACCATGTGGCTACACTTCGGCACTGTCCACATGAGCTCACCTGTAGGACATATCATATAAATGTCAAAAATGCTCAGATGGTAAGTGGACAAATCATGAAAATGCAAAGTTACGTATTTACCCAGAACACTGTGGTGGTTTTTAAGGTAGGGAACAGTGTGAAAGCAAACATGTGGGCCCAGAACATCTGTGAATCTTGAACGGATCGATCCAATAAGGCCTTGTGCAGCAAGCTCATTCATCAGACCTTCATCAGGCAAAGACACAGGACACTTAATGCTTGGAGCACCTCAGTACAGTTTCACATACAGTAAGTGGCTGGCACGATGTATGCTATCCAGATGCTCTACCTATCGGCAGTCTGGAGCAGTGTTTAACTGCACTTTCTCTCCTCATGAGAAGCAGCAGGCAATGAGAGGACAGCTCAACCTGTTCTCCAGCCAGAAACACTGTAGGAGCATGACAGAATGCTGCTACCTAATGGAGACACAGCATTTCCAGACAAATGCAATCAGCATCAATGTCATGGTAGTGTCCCACTTTCAGTTTCAATATATTTCTGTACATGTACAGGCTCACTGTTTATTTACCTGCTTTGCATTGAGTCCCAGAGATTGAGCTTGTTTCCTGGAGATCTGCACTCTTTGAAGTCCCAATAGACTGAAGCCTGTTTTTGCACATGCAGATAGTATATAGCTGTAACAGTGTGGTCCAACCACAGGAGACACAAGGAGAAATATATCCGCTGTATGGGGGCAAAGGGGTAGAAAGTTTCACTTATAAGATGTTAGAGACTTTTATAACAAAGCTTTTTTTTCCATAGTCTTCACCTTTCACTGTGGCACATAAACTTGCTGGAGAAGAGGTCAGAAGATGGGAACAATTGACTCCTCTGTCAACAGAGTCCTGGATCCTGTTAACAGAGTCAGCAGGTAGCTCAAAGGAATAGTTCACCAAAAAAACGTCATCATTTACTCATGTTGTTCCAAACTTGTATGACTTTTATTCTATGAAAGACAAAATAAGATGGATGATGAATTTTTAAATTTAAAACTATATTTGGTTTAATCCATTTATTGTTTTTGATTTGAGATTAAATAAAGGCTTACATTTCAATCTGTTCATCATACAAAGTGACTGTGTCACTGTAGAAGACTTAGAACATACCTGTTTGAATTGTATGGATTAATTTCAAGCTTGTTTGGCTCTCATTGACTTTCATAATGTGAACAAAGCAGCCGAAAGGTTCTTTGTATTTCGTATTTGAAGACAATCGTACAAGTACAACGAGGGTGAGTAAACAATGACCCAATTTGGGAAGTAGTACAATACATTTGAATACTAACGTTGACAGGCTGTTTTTTGCTATTCTTCCACCAAACCACAAGCAGAGCCCCAGATGCACAAGACTGGCAAGACGGGGTGAGTAGAGCAGGGGTTGGTCTTGACCGTGACAGTACAAGGCGTTGATGGATGCTGGATCTGTCCGCCTTGCCAGCTGGGGGTCTGATGGCCCTGTGATCTCCTGCCACACTGAGTTAGCGTGAAGACCCCGGAAAGCCATGATAAGCACTGGCTGATGAGAATGTTCCCCTTCATGCATAACTAACTTGCTGACTAGAAGACATGATATGTATTAACCCATGCAATTTGTATACATGCTGTGTATGTAATTATGGTGGGAGATGATATGTACCTGCAAAGTTTGCCAGCAGCTCTTGGGGCGGATAGAGGAAGCGGATACCACATACATCTAGACTTGATCTCCACATAAGCTCAAGTGTGTGATGCATTGCCAATGGGTTAAGAAACAGTACCCTGCCTATCAGAACAAGTGCTGTCTGAAGAAAAAAAAAATTAGACAAGAAAATGTTCACTGAAAGATATAATGCCATTTATGAAAGACTATTTTTACCTCAGTATGACACTCTTGAGACATTGTGGCTTCTGCGCTTTGACACTTTTGGTCTTCTGTTTCCAGAGATGGCCAGTAAAATCCTGGGATCATACTAAAGACCTTTTCAACAGACTGAAACAAAGTGCATTACAGATTTGGATCAAAACGTCTCAATCACAGTAAAAATAATAAATACACAAGTCATATAAAACCTCTCGATTTGGGTTGACAGAGATGAAGCAGTCCAGGCAGGATGAGGACAAGTGGACATGGGTAGGATAAGCCTGTTCTTCCAGCAAATGATTAAGCTGAGGTACCCAGAATGCAACGGTCTTCAATGACGTCTGTGCAAAGAACTTGCAAATTCGTCTGTAAAACATGCTCTCGTCGCTATCCACCTTCCTCATCTATGAGCAAAAATAGTCCAATATAAACTTGAATATTAGTCTAAGACTATTTTATTTAAATAATGGTTGTTCTTTTTTCAACATTTTCTGTGCATTTAAGTGGGAAATCTGCACTTTCACTAGTAGCTGAAAGCATTATTAAATTATCTATATATTTAGTAAATGCCAATGAATATGTGTATAGGTGAACCCACCCTGGCATTTCTACAGCCAGTTTGACTATCCTCAAGAGGAATAGCACAGATGTACAAGGCCAAGCCATCTTCCTTATAAAACTGCTGTAGTCCAGCCACCCAGAAAGGGGCATCTAGCTTGTTGCCTTTTCTCCCACAGGTTTTGGGATCAGTCTATCACAGGGTAGGTAACAAAAAGATTAAATGTAGTATAAAATGTGAAATATTTTCCACTGCCAAAGATTACTGTATTTCTGTGCAAACTAATAGACACACCAAAGACATAAACCATGCTATGAGTGCATTGTAAATATGTGATTTGATCAAGACTGAATCCACTGTCTGTGTTTTTCTCTGTGTTCTTCCAGCCACCACCCCAGGACTAGATAAAGGCACAGTCAGCAGAAAACACTCCTTCATCTGTAGATCTGGAGGTAGAGTGCTCACCGGAGGAAGGTAGGATGCTTCCTAAGGGAAGTGAGTAGAGCAGTGTTACTCTAAATGTGAGAACAGTGTTCAATTTATTAATCTTATTTTATAGATATTAACAGTCAATAACTCACAGGCTCATAAAGAATATCAGTCCTCTCAGCAGCTTCCTCCGTGTTATTAGCAGAATATTTAGGTCTGCATGCTTGCAAGAACTTCAGATCCTTCTGCCATCTGATTTTATGACTGTGTTGCTCTCTGTATGCATGCATACAATTATTACATTATGTTATGCATGTTGCTGTGAGTGAAGAAAGTGTAAGTACACTTTGTACCTTTGCTTGTTTTGAGCAGCTGGAATGTGAGAAGATGGAGTACTCGGTTTATGTTGGTCATATTTTACAGTAGAGCAGCAGACATTGACCTGCTGAATACCAGGTTCACTGCAGCTAGTTTCAGAATCACGAAGCTGGTTTTCCTTCATACTTTTCCTGAAGAGGTTTTTTGCTTATCCTCAGCAAAATCTTGTGGATTTCTCCAGCTCATCTCTAATATACTTTTTTTTGACCGTTTTATGTTTTGGAGTAATGAACTCTTCCCAGAAAGTTCTCTAGAAATGAAAAAAAAAAAAAAAAATAAGTTGTGATGGCTTTTAAAGGAGAGTACTTTTTATCAGCCATTCAGTGGAATATAAATGACTATGCCAATTTTGGAATATAAATGTATTTTTTCCCAGTGTATTGAGTGTAATGTATTGATTATTATTTATTAGTAATTATTCTCAGTATATATTTAAAACTTGTCAATTAAAAAAAAAAATTTTTTATGTTAGTATAGATGTTTTTATGTGATATTAGATATTTATGTGATATCTTACCTATTCTGTCCATTTGCTCTTGCATTTGTGTTAGACGTCTTGTCAGTGGAGCTCTTTTTTTGGTCCGGGTTTACAGGACTTATGAGACTGTTACTCTGGCTAATGACCGATTGTTTTGTTTGAAATGCATTGTTGCGCAAATCAATATATATGGTAGGCGAGACTTGATTGTGTTGTAATTGTGCAGAGGTCCCTTTAAAGTCTGTCTCATTCATCTGTCTCCCAGTACATCTGGGAAAAATCACAAACACATTTAAACAGCAGAGCAGGAGTCTGTAAACATGAGAATATACACTACTGTTCAAAAGTTTGGGTTTTGTATGATTTTTTTAATGTTTTTGAAATAATGCTCCAAATAGCGGCATTTATTTGATCAAAAATACAGCAAAAACTAATATTGTAAAATGTTGTTTACAATTTGAACTAACTGTTATATTTGAATGTTTTAAAATGCAGTTTATTCCAGTGATGTGAATCTGAATTTTCAGCATCGTTACTCCAGTCTTCAGTGTCACATGACCCTCATTCTAATGTGCTGATTTGCTGCTCAAGAAACACTGCTTAATACTTTTTTTGAATATGTGACACATTTTTTAGGATTCATAGATTAATAAAAAATGCAAAAGAACAGTATTTATTTAAAATATAATTTTGAATTTGAATTTATTAAGTGAATAGCCCCATGAGATGCTTCATCTAATTTTAAGGGGGACCCAAAATCCATCCAAAATCCAAAGAAATCTTTTGTAACATTGTAAATGTCTTTTTTTGTCACATTTTTGATCAGTTTAATGGGTCCTTGCTGAAAAAAAAGTATTAATTTCATTCGAAAGAAAGATACTGAACCCAAAAACTTTTGAATGTTATCTGAATGTATTTTGTCATAATAGTAATATAGTCTAACATGACTGTACCTGAGGGATGATTCTCGTATATTATGGGCTTTCGTAGATGAAACATTTGACTTTATTTCCATCGCATTTACTTTCTTTTCACAAAAAGCAACCAGCTGCTTCATTAAATAATTTTCATGCATTTCACTGTCATTTCCTGTAACAAAAAAAAATGTTGATGAACATGCTCTTATGTTCATCTGAAATACATGCAGCCTGAATGAGTATAACAGTGTCTACAATCCAACCTTCGCATGTATCACATTGAAATGGCTTGACAAGAGGTTTTTGTTGCCGTAGAGTCTGAAGGACTTGGTCAAGATCCCAGGCATCAAGAGGCTGTTGAGATAATTTGTTACATGGCTTTACTGAATAGCTCTAGTGTAAAAAATCTGATTAAATACAACCTAACTTACTGACAGTGATAAAACATGACAGAACTGAGTCTCTATCCAAAGTCTTGTTTGCTTTTTGTTGCAAAGGTACATTGCATTCTGTTTTATGCAGCACTTTTTCATTCAGTGATTCTTCCGTTTTGTGAGCCACAGGAACTTGAGGATTAGAATCACCTTTTTGGTCATCATCAGCCCAGGAAGTGAATGGCTGTGATACAGATTTGTAGGTGCCCGGGAGGGGCCGTCTTCAGTTCACTTAGTTTTGTCATGGCCATAATGTGCTAAATAAACGAGATTTTACAATGCATCATGTCACAACGCTCAAATCATCTCAGACTGGTTTCTTGAACATGACAATGAGTTCACTTTACTCAAATGGCCTCCACAGTCACCAGATCTCAATCCAATAGAGCACCTTTGGGATGTGGTGGAACGGGAGATTCGCATCATGGATGTGCAGCCGACAAATCTGCAGCAACTGCGTGATGCTATCATGTCAATATGGACCAAAAAGGCAGTTCTGAAGGCAAAGGGGGGTCCAACCCAGTACTAGCAAGGTGTACCTAATAAAGTTGCCAATGAGTGTATATGGTAGCAAATAGCATAATTATACAGAACGTGAATTAGGTAATGCGATACAAAAATTGAAAGGGTAAATAATAAAATATTATATTTATATGAAATAAATATATAAAAATAGCCCTGACAAGTTAATATAACCAACTAATAATAATAATAAACATGTAATAATATTAAATGTTTAATGTTAATAAAAAATGTTTTATCCATCTCTGATAATCCCGGGTTGCTATGGTCACGTAGGTTTGTTTGCACATTAAACTCGTGGCCACGAGAAAATATGTCGTTACCTCGACAAAACGATCTTGTGGCCACTAACGTTACAAAACTAAGTGAAGCGAAGACGGCCCCTCCCGGGCACCGTAGATTTGAGATGCTAAGCATTGTCTGAAAAAGTATTAGAGATGGCAACTCTCTCTCTCCACACACACACACACACACAAAGTTAAGTTAAGTTACATAACGTTTACACCTCAAAATTTGGACACTCCAGGCTCATGCTGCTTCCTTTTGGTAAGTGAATCACTGATGGTCGCTGAAGGACAGATTCCTCTCTTTCATTGTCTGACTGTGGAGTGAAATGTGAACTTCAGCTGATTTTTATTTCAGTTAGCGTTAGTCCACTAGTAACGTTAGTAGTTGCAAAGCTTGTGAGATTTAAGATCATAACTCACATGGACCTCATGACTTGCTCAAAATAATCATTACAACTATAAACACTGTTAATATAACGATTAAAAAAGCCATATGTGAAGGAGTATCATCAGAGAACACAGTAGTTTGAACTTACTGAAGACAAGTCAGAGTCGAGGGGTGGTATCTTGGAAATAATGTCGTCTAGATGCAAATTCTTCTGCATTTCTGAATGTATTAGGCAGGTGCAATTTTTTCCTCTCAAAATACTGTAGTAAACAGCAGCTGCATGTTGACACTAAAAGCGATCTGACGTTCAGTCGCCAACTGTAGTTGTCATGGCGACCGCACGCGCTGCATACACCGCTTTGTTGAGACCTTGCTTGTTTGTATCGTTTCTGTCTCGTAGATGTTTTGGCGCGAAACTTGCTAATCGACTTACTGTCACTGATCTATAATAGAGAACATTTGTGACCCTCTCTGTGAAAACCCAGCTAAAGTCGATTTTTTTTTGTGGATTTACTGTTTTCTACAAAAAAAATCATCCTTCATATGGTAAAGAACATTCTGTGAAAATTCAACCTTCATATCTTTAAAATTGACTAAGGTCATGTCAAAAGTGAAATTATAGTGAAATTAATGGTTGGAATCCAACTCTGATGCTTGTTATCTCATAATTCGATTTTGAGACTTTAGCCTGGATTTCACAGAGAGGGTCACATTTATAGAGTCATCATATATAGATCCGTGCTTACTGTTGGATGATTTATTATTATTATTTAAAACAAACAAAAATATATATTTTTAATATGAAAATCCATCATATAATTTATTGAAATAAACCATTGTTTGCGTGAAACACACACACACCTGTTCCTAATGATTGTTGTGACCGATCTCTATACTGCCCCTTTTGATAAAGTTTACAAATAAGGAAACAACTCTATCTGGGAAGAGCGAAATTTGAAATGTGGTGATGTGTGACAAAATGTATTAATTTAATTTGTGATAGGGTGAATTCGGGTAATCTGGGACACCTAAGCTCCAGTGTATTTCCTACTCTAATAAAATTTAGTAACTAGTTACCAGAATGTATTTAATTACCTACTCAGTACTCAGAAAATGTTAAGGATTACAAAGAGGTTACATCTGGCATAAATTGCAGTGATTGCTAAAATTTGGAAATGTAGATTATCCTATGGATGTATGCAAGAAACTGTGACCAGTGTGTTCATCTATGCAAATATTTGATTTCTCACTCATGGACTGGATTTTGATAGTCTGTTTTGAGGTTGAACTTCACAGAAACAAGGGGTATGATTCTTTAGGGCAAATGGGTGGGAACCTGAACACAGCGACAAGTTAGAGCTCCTCCCGCCCTTTCTTCTGTAGGAAAAGGCGATTTGCATGAGACTTAAGGTCAGCTGAGATGGTTGCTGGAGGATGCTGACTAGTAAAATGATACGCATGTTAAGTGACAAGTAACCCATCTGTCTCTGCATAAACAAAGTGCAATGTTCAGCTTTTAAGCAGTTGGGGGTTCGTCAAACTTAAGTATGTGCTGGTGTGATCTAGGATTTTGCATTTTTACCATTGCCACACTGCAAAACATGCAAATAAGATTATCCAAGTGTTGAAAATGTCAGTGTTTAGTTTTATGCCTTTTACATTTTAAAAATGATTGACAGTTGAAAACATTAAAAAAGCTCAAATGTAATCACTTTATTTTTTTATAAAGTAATTGAAAAACACTATTATTACATGTCTTGTAATCTGTAGTAACCTGAAGCTCCAGGGCAACAGTGCATATGGGACTAATCTTGGACAGAAAACAGAGCACTCTTCAAGCATGACAAGGGAGAATATACTAGGTGTTAAGCTGAGCAGTTCCTAATTGTTGTCAAATCAATGTATTTAGTGTTGAAAATGTGTTTTAGTTTTATTTCTTTCAAAAAAAAAAATTTGTTGTCCCACATTATCAAATATGAATGAGAATGTGGGGCAGCATGCTATGGGTAATCTTGGACAGTCTTCAAATGAGGGAAATATACGGTGGCCGAGAGAGCTCAATGCACTGCAACTTCAGAAAACACATGCAAATAGAAAAAGCACCAACAAATCAAGAAAACATTTTCATCAGTTTGACAGCAGATCATTTGCAGCAGTGTGTTGTCAAATTGAGGAAGTCGTTTTTTAATTTGCAGGTGTTTTTTCTATTTGCAGGGCGTTGAGCTCTCTCGGCCACCGTAGAAATATGCATTTAGGGACTTTATAAGTCTAATGACAAGGGCCAATATATGCCATAATGAGAAATGGGTGTTAATGCTGGAGGTTATAACATTAGCATCAGTTCACAGTAGCTAGCAGCTAGCTAGAGAGATGCTACAGAGATGGAATCTGGGAAACGTATTCCAATAGCAAGCAAAGGTCTCAGGATGAAGTAAACCATTAATATAATTTCCCAAATTAGTTTAGTATACAATGGTTCAAATCACTGAGCAGGAGGGGGATATGTGCCCTGAGGGGTATTGAAGGGGCAGTCGTGGCTCTAATGGATAGAGCGTCGGACTTGTAACCCGAAGGTCGTGGGTTCGAATCTCGGCTCTGGCAGGAATTGTCCACGACTGAGGTGAGACCCTTGAGCCAGGCACCGAACCCCCAACTGCTCCCCACCACAGTGTCGGCTGCCCACTGCTCCAGGTCTGTGTGCACTTGGATGGGTTAAATGCAGAGAACATATTTCACTGCTGGTTATACTCTGTATAATTGTGTAAGTGACAAATAAAGCTCACCTGAGCTTAATAATTATTATTGCACAGAAGCAAGATATGGGATTAAGCTGGGATTTTCCAGTTATCCTGGTTGAATTTAGCCCTGACTCAGTTGCATGAAAGCAGGCTAAATTAAGCTATATGTTACTATGGAGATTTATTCTCTGCAGCTAGCCTGCTCCAGGCTAACAACCAGGCTAAGCTGAGCTCCTCTAACTCTGACCAATAGGAACGCATCGATATTACCGCTGAGTGCTGACTCTCTCACATACAGTTAACTTTATTATTAGTCCAAAATTATAAGTATATAGAAAATACACCTTAAATAATCAAATAAATAAAAATGGTCTAAAACCAACTGTATTTAATGTATTGTGCCCAAAATGTAGGACTAATGGTATTTTTTTAAGACATGAAAACATTTTAACATCAGATCAGCTGTTTCTAGCCATGCAGTCTTTCTCTCTGATTTTATGACAGCTGTACCTTTTATTGTTATTAGAACATAAAAACATTACAATCTAAATTTGCTCTTAAAAGTATTAAAAACTTTTATAAAAAATAGAAATCAGACTACATTTTAACTGATAAGAGGAACACACATTTAACTCATTTGAGATAGTATGTGGCTTTATTAAGCTTACATTTGATTTACAGTTACTGCTATCATAAAAATACACTTATATGAAGGATTAAAATTCTACGTGTCACATTTAATGTCAACAACAAAAAATGTAGCAGAATGTATATTTTGTTCAGAATTATTGTGCTATTATTCTATTCTGCCCCGTCTGTTTAGGGCGCATGCGCGCCGCAGCGCTCGTCCGCTCACGTAAGCCTCGCCCACTCCTGACAGCAAATTGCAAAATGGATATATTTGCATGAATTTCTAACATTTACAGATCAAAAATATACCTGTGACATGTCAGTTATGCACTGAGGAAAACACAATGTCTCAAATGCATTAAACAGCACAAATATTCGGGGGGTGAAAATATTAGCTATTTGGGTATTTAGGATACATAAGATGCTATGTCATAGCAAAATTAAAAAGTAGAGCCTAATGTGGTGGAAAGACACAGGAGTTCATGAGCCTTTAGAGAAAAAAAATATTCTTCAGAACTGCAACATTCTAAAATATTTAAACAGGAAACACTGTAGGCCTAGTATGTTATTTGGAATATATATGGGTAATTTGGGGGATTTAAGTAGTTATTATTTTTATTTAAACAAGTAATTGATCATTTTAGATCATTGCTGTTCTGAAGAAGTGGTCTACAAATACGGAATTGATTACTGATTGTAACCTGAAGATGTTGCTCAGCAGGTCTTTGGACTTAGAGCAAGGATCATGCACATATATCCATATTTGGGTTTGGTTTATCAGACTGAGCATTTGCACAATGTCCTTCTTCGTGTTTATTTAGTGACCACAAACAAACTAATTTTGTTTGATTTTGAAGGAAACTGGACGTACAAAAAAATCAAGGCATAATACTTTATAAAGTCACATTTGATACTTGTTTGTACAATTTTTTTGTCCAAATATGTAAAGAATATCTTCTACATGTTCTTTACGTCATAGAGTAGATTTTTTGCAAAATATATATTTATTTAAATATCACTGTTTTTAACACCTAACTTTTTGTAGCCTTTATTTAAATTTATTTTCAAAATATGTATTTACCTGAATATATCAGCACAACTGATCATCAAATAACATTGTTATTTTTACATGGCTTGGATTAATAATGGCAGCCTATCATGCATCTTTTTAAGATCTTTTCACAAAAGAAGATATTTTTTTGAGATAAATAAGTCATGAATTGAAGGTCTGACATATGGATATGAATTATAATGGCAGCATAGAAAAAAAGAGTAAGTAGCAGAATTAATATTTTTATATTTAACAGTCCCGAAAATGTTCACTGCCAATGTTCCGAAGATCAAGTCCCAAAATGCTGAGTGGGCTGGCACATGTGATGTTATTGTATATTGTGACAAGTGTATGGGGCTCATCACCTTCCCCAAGCATTTCAACCTGCCGCGGAACCACCTGTGGCTTCTGCAGAATGAAATCTCGAAAGGGTTTAGCACTACAGTCACATTTCCAGTTATTACCTGAGAGCCAGAGCTGATCCAAAGTATCAGGTATAGAAGCTGGGAGGTTGACCAGTACATTGTCTTTCAGGTTTAAGTAACGCAAACGTGGCAGCATGTATATGGTCGCATTAAGTATAAACTCCATCCTGTTTCCAGAAAGATCCAGCCAAGACAGGTGTTGCAGAGGCAGTAAAGCCTCAGCTGGAAGACTGCGAAGTAAGTTACCTGACAGCAGCAGGTAATCAAGGTTCTTCAGGCCATAAAACGTCTGGGAGCTGATGGATGTTAACCGGTTGAACCTTAGATCAAGCTGTTGCAGCCCTTGCAGTTCCACAAAACTCTGACGCTCAAGCACAGAGATGTTATTGTGTTGTAGGAAGAGTCGACGAAGACCTGTTAGACTGCTGAAACTTTGGGCTGAGACTTTTGTCAGACAGCTTCTATCAAGATGAATACTGTGGAGCTTTGACAGACCCTTGAAGACTTGATCCGGTAGGCTGTGGAAACAGCTGCCAGTAAGTTTAATCACAGCAAGGTGATTCAGGCCCATGAATGTGCCCATGCGTGCCTCTTGTAGCCGGTTGTTCTCCAAGTTCAACACCTCTAGATGACCCAGCCCTTCAAAAACTCTCACTCCCAAGGCTCGAATCTGGTTGTGGCAAAGGCAGAGTTCCTCAAGATACTGCAGGTCACGGAAAGTCCCAGATCTTAGGCTACCAATTGAGTTATTTGACAGGCGAAGCACATGTAGGCTGTGCAGACCGAGGAAAGTTTCATCGTGAAGTACAGATAGACGATTTCTGCTGAGGTCCAACCATCTCAAAGATTTCATGCCTACAAATGCCCTAGGTGCCACGGTTACGATCTGGTTTTGGGCCAGATAAAGCTTTTGCAGCTTTGGTAGTTTCAGAAACACATTGGCCTTGACAACTTTCAGATAGTTTCCAGTTAGGTCCAATTCTTTGAGATCAGAGAGACCTTGAAATAGCTGGGGTTGGAGATATGCCAGGCGATTCCCAGCGAGAACCAACTCTCGTAATCCATGTAGGTCCTGGAACCCCGTCTCAGGCAGGACAGACAGTGAATTCCATCCGAGGTTCAACAACCACATGTGGCTGAGTCCTGCGAACAACTTGGCATCTATTCGAGACAGCTGATTATTGTTGAGACTGAGAGACGCAAGGTTGGGTGTACCCTGAAAGACTATGCCAGGTAATGAACGGATATTGTTCCTCTCAAGGTGCAGGTGAGCAAGGGAATTCAGACCTCTAAAGACATGGCCATCAAGGGATACCAGCAAGCTGCTCTGTAGGTTCAGGAACTCCATATTGGACAGCTTTTCGAAAGCAGCCACTGGTAAGTTAGTAAACAGGTTTCCATCCAGCCAGAGGGAGCGTGTGGATAGAGGGAGGTCAGAGGGAACCTGGGTGAAGTTACGTGTGCTGCAGTAGACGTTGAGCTCTAAGCTGTAGTCATCTTGGATACAGGAGCATCCCTTTGAGCAAGGCTCACTTTTTTGGCCATTGGGTTCCTCTGAGGGTGTTGGATCTACAGAGAGCCTTGGCTGCTCTGAGGGTCTGGATTCCCCTTTGTTGGCGTCTGGCAGCACTGCTGATGTCCCCAGTGTGTACATCAATAGCAGTACAAAGTGGTTCATTTCAACTAAGAGACAATGATCAAAATGTCAACATTAAACACTAGCAAAGCAACAAAGCACTAGCTATTCATATACTTTAATTAACAGCAGTGAAATTTGTGACATTCAGATTATCATGTCGGAATTATCAATTCGGAATTCCATAAGTATTCTCTGAACATCTCTGGAAAAACATATACAGATTTGAAAGACGATAGATTTGATTGTTTTCAAATGAGAAATTTGGGATTTGACTCTACCGTTTTGTTGTGGCAGCAGTCCAGCAGGCGTTCACTAGAAGAGTGGCATGTGTGTGACAGATCTGGTCTACCTCTGCCCCTATATATCACCTAGGAAAAGACACACAGTGTTCTGTGCAGAATTAACCTCTTCATTTCTGCTGTTTACATTCAGTTTTCTGCTGTTTGCAGTTTTAACATTTGAACATCAAATTAATTCTAGCAAAAGCTTGTTATAATTACTATTTATATATTTGTACCTTTAATAAATGTTTATTGAAAGACATGATGTGAATATGTATGAAAATCTATATATTTGTATAAATATTATCTTAGTGGGGATGTTAAACATTTTATAGTACATTATTGTACTAATTGAACTCTATTTGACATATTTAGTTTGAAATTAGAACTCTAAGTTACTCTGTTACTGATTGTCAATGCATTTTCATGGAATTTTCGATCTAATACTCCCACACATGTTAGACGAAAATCCTTTGACTTTCTCTGAATAGTGTTCCAAAGTTCATGTAAATCTGCCGAGCCATCAGTGACATTTAACAGATAGTACTTACTGCAGTTGTGGTTATCTGTTGGAAGACATCCAACTCTAAAGCATTATTGAGAGTTAAACAAGCTAAATAACAAGGCATGAGAAACAGTCGGTCTTTTTTAATTTCAGACTGAAACGTAAGTTACAAAGAGAAGGATATTAATAACACTGATTAAAATGTATTTATTTTAAGAACACGTGTGTCAATAACTATGCTGTGGTATTCAAAGAATGTTAGGAAGTGGCAACTATTGTAAAGGCAAACAGAGATAGGACCCTGCTCTGGCAAACACTGCAGTCCTCTACTCTCATACAGAAATCAATACAGACATCTCATTCACATACAGTAATTTTTAAATGCAAAGGTTCTTTTCTGTCACAGGGTTAATGACCACTAGTAGAACTTGTTGACCCAGAGACATGCTCAACTAGATATAATCAAGCAGAGACCAAGACCAGCTGTTACAAAGGCTCACAAAAGATGAATAAGCTCTTTTTTCCAGGGCAATAACTGTTGAACTGTTCAACAGATTTTCTGCTGTCAAGATTTTGAATATGTCAGAAATTGACTTTCAAAAATAAACTCACCTTGAGAAATATTCACAGAAGCAACACATGTGACTAAATGTATGTCATAGGCTTAATGTTACAGCGGTGAGAAAAACAAGCCCATTTGTCTACAGCCAATGACTTTCTGAGTATCTGCATAACCAAGGTAGCAAAGTTGTGTAAGTCATATTACCATAAAATCACCAGTAGAGGGAAGTACAGTCCTTTACTCAAGGATTTCATCAAGTTAAGTTACCTCCAAGACGGTCCACAAATTTTCTGCTGTATTATCTATTATCATTAAATGTGTCAATCTTGAATGCCACTGAAAAAGCCATTTGAAAACAACACATTTCTTTTTCATTTTTAAAGTAAAATTATCAATGACTACTTCGACTATTAACAATGTTGAAAGCAGGGCAACTGATGATTGATGAAGCTCACCTTGCCTCAGGTCTGCTTTCCACCACATCCAACTAGCTGGTGTAATGTTTTTTTTCTATAAATGTGCATCGGCTGAGGACAAAGTAAGGTACCGACAGTTAAAAAAAAAAAAGTTTCTTCCTTCTCAAAAACAGAAAGTGCTTACATATTCATGAAGAATATGCAAAAGAACAGCTCAAGTGTGGAAAGCAGTCAGGACTAGAGGGTAATCTGCCACACTGTGACTTTTAATGATTGCTTCTCCCCTGACAAACAGCTCTAATTGGCTCAGTCTCCTACAGTCAATGATATACAAAGGTTTGGAGCTTTGTCATTTGGCTGTGGCTCACCATGAGCACAAGAGGTGTCAGGATGAATGACAGTGCCAGCTGCTCAAACACACTCTCTGCCTGCTCAGTGAAGGTGCCGCTCAGCGCTGCTGGCACGCTTCACAAACAGCCTCTAACGTCAACCAGCTTAGCTAACTAGTGCTGGACATTAAAGCGCTTCTGCACTGCGTAGGTGAGAAGGTGAACGGGCCTAAATGGTATGATGTCAGATTGAGTTTGAGGAGAAATGTGTGTGATGTTGATGTTTATGAGATCTCTCTTTCGTCTTCTCTCCATCTGCCGTCAGGGAATTCTCGTATCTGCCGAGACTCTCTCCTCTGGAAGTTTCTTTTCATTGCCTTTCGACACAGTATTGAGAAAGTGTTGCATAAATATTAAAATACAAGAACGCCAGCTTTGAGCAAGATACATTGAAGCTTTGAGCAAGAGACATTGCAAGAGACTCTTCACAGACATTGAAATTATACTTTATAAAATCTACAAGGCTGTAACAGGATTACACAATGTTTAAGAATTTTCTAATTGCTTGATGAAAAAGTGCAGAGGAAGATGGAAGACAGTTTAAAAGAGTCCTTAACTTTTAGAGGACACCAACTAAAGATAATGCACTCAGACCTTGATTTAAAGTACAATGTGAATATTTAAAGGCTCCAATTTTGTACTCAATTACAATTATATATAAATTGATCAATAGTAGCAATAAAGATATTTCAATCATGACAACTCTCAGAAGATTTTAGCATGGTGATGTATATGACAATGTTAATGTATTTGGTCTCGGCAGAATAGATCTGCTACACTGCTGCTGTGTTGGTTATTGCTGTAGTTGTTAGATTGTTGCTGCTGCTGCAAGCAAGTATGAGTAACTTGCTACTGCCAATGCATACAGCGATAAATTGTTGTGAGTATTTAAGACATACTGCTGCTGCACAAATATCATATAAAATAACCCGTAGCAAATCTATACTGGTGGAGCTGGGGAAAGTGGTGGGTTTAAGAGGAACTCTGAGAGCGCACTGCAAATGTTGAAGTGAATGCTAACCAACCATTTAAATGTAAAGTAGCAAGCTCATTGGCTGCGTATGCAAGTTGTTTAACGCTGTGAATATCATCAGTTACATTAATACCTGCGCCATTTGGAGTTTCATGACTGAACTATACATTTATAATGTTGCAAATAAATGCTGTTCTTTTATGCTTTCTATTTATCAAAGAATCCTGAAAAAAAATAAGCAGCACAACTATATTCAACATTGATAATATTCAGAAATGTTTATGGAGCAGCAATCCAGCATATTGATTTATGAAGGATCATGTGACACTGAAGACTGGAGTGATGCTGAAAATTCAGCTTGCATCACAGGAATAAATTGCATTCTACAATAGAATATATTAACTGTTGTACATACATATAACTAAATAGATTTTATTGTATGCTTAAATATTTCACGCTGAGGAACAAATTGGAACAGCAGTTTGTTTCTCAGCACACAACAGCAGAAGCTTTGTTGCCAGGCACAACAGTTACGCACCTACCCAATGATACATTCAAATTGTTTCCTTCATTATCTCTATGAAATAGTTCCTTCATGATGTCTTTGTAGGTGGAAAACCCATTTAGCGAGTCCGCATTAGCCCTTCCAGTTAGCCCTTTGGGTCGTGAGGTCACCCTGTACACACGGTTACTTTCACGTTTTCTACCAATAACGACACCCTTAAATCGCATTTTTTTAAGCTGTTACGTTTCTTTAAAAAGACGGTTGATAAATGGGACTACAGGAGACATTCAACGCATCACGCGTCATCCACGCCCGAACCGACGTTTTCGCACATGCATGGACGTCTGATGCGGATCTTTGGCAAACTCATATTACGATTATTACGTAAACACCATGGACGCGGCGTTGGAACCATGCTAACAGCCGATCCGCCTACAGAGTGACGTCCGCCTCACAGAGTGTTTACAGAGTGACGTCATAGTTCTCTCACTCTATAGTGAAATAAGCATTTGTATCTGTTCTGACCTGTTACCACCTCTTAAACCTTCACAAGGGGACAAAGTAATTACTTCAGTCAGTGCTATTTACATGAATACTAGTTTTCTCTGCGAGTAGTGTCCCTTCGGGAGTGTAACACAGTCTGTCGATGACGGGTAAGGATGTTAAGCATATGATTTCAACATTATTTTCAGACCTTTAACAGCCTCGTGAGCTAGACAAACCTCAATAATGTGATGAGAAAACCCATTATCACAGTTATTCGGCTCTACTAACTACTGAACAAATGACTTCACCTGCAAATAATTACAGCTTTATTGCTGCTATTAACATTACGTTTCTGTATAACTGTTAACCAACAAAAAATGGTGGTCATTTTTCATTATAGTCAGTCAGCCTTAGAAGAACATTTCCTCTGATTGTTTTCAGTTTGGATATAATGTTTAGTGAACCGAAGGACCTGTTTTCTGGTTTAAATGTGTTGAATTTCAGGCAGTGCTTTATTTATGCTGTGAAGCCTCACATGATTTCCCAGTAATAACGTTCATAAAACTGTGCCTATTTGAAACCAGTGTGGCAGAGCTGCTAATAAAAGCAGTGTGATTTATTCTGCAGTGTGAATAGCGAACAATTTTGCCCTCACACCACAGCACATGCAGACCTAATAGTCAGGAGGTTTAGACTGAACAATGCACGGGTGATGATTTGTAATATCACATCTTATTTTTAGGCACAAATGAGCTGGTCTTTCTTTGGATCTCAAATGTCATGGTTTAGCCTTTTCCCATCCTGTTTTAAATTACACAGCATGTCAAGCCTGTGTGTGAGGATTCAGAGGCTTTGCTCTGATTGACTGGTCTGTCTGTACACCTTGGCAAGAAAAAAAAAGCTTCCCTGTTTACCTATTTGCTAATAGTAGATGTCTGTGTGAAACTTGAGAGATTGGAGGTGAAATACATTTTAATAAGCATGCACTGATTAAAGTGTTCATCAGTGTGCAGGGAGTGAAGCAGATAGGATCTGGAAGTCTCATGGCTGGGTCTTTCTAGGATTCCAAGTCAGGAGGCAAAATTGCCCTGTGCTGTCCCTCTTTTGCACACTAATAATAACTGTGATACATTTTAATTAAGCAGACAAGGACTGTTGTTCTTGGAGAAGGTCAAACCATTGGCTTCAAGTTTTACATTCTAAAATCTGAATACCTAAACATTGTGAAATAATGACATGCATTTTGTCATAACTTCTATCTATCTATCTATCTATCTATCTATCTATCTATCTATCTATCTATCTATCTATCTATCTATCTATCTATCTATCTATCTATCTATCTATCTATCTATCTATCTATCTATCTATCTATACTATGCATATGGTTTATAAACCTTTAAAAAGCTTCAGAACTTTCAAACAGGGCTTGTCAAGACAACATTCGTAACAGGGGCTTTTGTAATTAAAATGACAAAAAATTATTTTTGAATTTGGTTCAATTTAATTCTACTATTTTCAATTCCACAGGCAACATATACAGAGAAAGAAGGAAAACAAGGTATGTCCGAATCCGATGACAGTCTGTGTCACCCTGTCTGCTGATATAAGGCAGCACAGATATATCCTTCGCTACCTGTGATTTCCCACAATCCTGTGCATGCGTTTGCGTGACATTTGAGCTGAAAGGGAAAAAAAATGCATCTAAAAGTTGCAGCCAAAATAGGCTTCATCGTACGTCGCATGAACACAACGCCTGAGAAAGTGTTAACAGCAGTATGAACTGGCGGCGATATCTATGGTATTTTTTAGGTATTACACTAGCTAACCCAACTAGTTCTTAATATTGTTGCCACTTTACTCAACTTAAATATACGTATGTTAGTCAGAAGAAAAAACAACAACTTTTAGATGGACATATGCTTTTGTTTGGTAGCTCCTTTGAAGGCACTGTAAAAAATATGTAGCTATACTTAACAGAGCATACAAAAGACATACTGGAAGTGCTGCAACCTGAGGTTTGTGGAAGTTTGCTGCACATAACCCACACTGCTATTTTTGTGTTTAGATATTTGCTTAGTTTTATTTTACCAAATCTCTGTCTATTTTGTAGCATATCATGTATGTACATCATTAGACCATGCTGCCTCAGAAGCCTACTGAAATCAGTTGGAATTGATGGTGTTATCCACAAATAGGACAATTGGTGAGATGCACAGTAACCACTACATGTCAGTTTGCTGCAGGGCGACTTCCTGTGTCGTAAACTGCTTTGGATAAAAACTGTCCACTAAATGTCATATAATGGAATGTTCTCCTGCTGTAAACATAATGTTGTTACATGTGTCCAGACAGTGTCTGTTCTCAAGCTGAATCATTATGTCAGCAATGACATGCTCCGTTTCTCTTGACTGCTAATAAGGCTATATTCCCTAATGCAAGACCGTATCTTATTACCAAATCTGTTTTGTAGCCTGTTTTACATGCAAAGATAAACAGCACACTGGTGTTGGAGGAACTGAAGAAACACAGCTAGACAAGTTTCACTGAAACAAAATCATTGAATAACATGGACTATTCAGCCAGTGGCAATCCTACTCTATCCTCAAGCAAATGTGTGTTTGCTATTGGTTGCACCAGCACAAGAAACTTAAATAGATGCTGAAGTTAAACCAGCTTTGGCAGATCTGGGAAAGAAATCTGCTCAGTAAAACTTTTTTATAAACTCTGAGACTTGGAGGGTGTACTGAGGTCGTTTCAATTTTTATGTTTATGAAGTAGCAGCAGCTGCAGCCCCTTCTGGTTTCCACATTTTGCATTTCATCTTTGGACAATTCTTAGGTTTTTAGAAGTGTGTGTGCATTGGAAAAGAGCTTTGTTCATAAGAAAGGCCCAAGTCTCATTTTCATTGTATGCTCAGTTCTACAAATGGAAAGAGAAATCATTTTGTGGAAGACATTGCCAATATTGTCCATTTCCTGCACTAGAACTTTACTTGGGGAGTTCTGTAGCTGCCTGCTCCATTCCACAGGGAGGTTTAGAAAGATGATATGTTGATGATCAGCTCAGTCCATCTGACAGTCCTACAGCACAGCCCAAGTCCTATTAATAAACCCCATCATCTTCTTCCCTCTGGATACTTCTCAGATGATTCTGTTCAGATATTTTCGGAAGGTATGTCTATAGATAACTTTTTAAGAAGCTTTCATTTAGATGAAAAAAGAAACAGTGCTAAAATAACACTTAATCCAAAGGAAAACTGCTTCAAGTATGATCAGTTATATTGCTCACAAATGAGGAAAGTTTAGAGTGGTTCATTATCGCTATTATTGCCTTGTTCTTGTTAGAACGATTTGCCCTTATGTTTCCAATTATAGAAGTTGACTTTTATCCGTGCTCCATATTTGATGTGAATTTATTTTTGAATGTGTTTTGCTGACTGAAGAAAAGTGCTTACCATTTAACTCAAGTGGAAGCTGTTGTCTTGTAAATAAGACTGTTTGTCTGTTGTTTCTTAAAGGGCAAAAGGTCAAAATACTTTGTAATCAAAAATTTTAAATCACAGATGTCAAAGAAGGAAACAAGCCTCTGATGTTGTTTTTGGAAGAGGGCTTTGATTCTACAAATATATACTCATTTTTGCATCACCCTAATTTGAGTAAAACTGAAAATTTTGTTCTCTAAGTTATATTATTAACCTTACTTTCATGTTATAAGTTAAACAGATGTTATATAAAACTTAGTCTTGTCAGCATTTTGGAAAATGTTTTTGTGTTCATTGAGATATTGTTTAAAATGTTACTTTTCAAAGGGGGTGTACTCATTTACGCTGAGCACTGTATACATATATATATATATATATTATGTCATAGTTATGCTGTTTTTTTAGATTAGTACGGAGGGAAAAAGTTATTTCAAAAATTATTTTCTGCCATTATTTACCTCGTGTCAAAAAATAAAAGACCATTATGCTTTCTCCCCATTAAATAATAATAGTAATAATAATAATAATTTGTCACATTTATATAGCGCTTTTCTGGGTACTAAAAGCGCTTTTACATAGAAGGGGGGAATCTCCTCAACCACCACCAATGTGCAGCATCCACCTGGATGATGCGACGGCAGCCATATTGCACCAGAACGCCCACCACACACCAGCTTATTGGTGGAGAGGAGACAGAGTGAGTGAGTGAAATACAAGAATATTCACACAGCTGTTTTCCATACAAGGACAGTTCATATGTCAAGTTTAAAAAATTACCCCACACACACACACGTTAGGTTTCTGTGAATTGTGTTAACTTTCCATAGACTTCTATTACTTTTATACTGAACTAACAATATTTTCTATCCCATAACCCTAAACCTACCCCTTACAGAAAACCTGTTTGCACTATTGCACTTTCAGATAAACATAATTTACAATTGTTAGTATTGTTTTCCCCTAATGGGGACTGCAGGCCGTTCCCCACAATGTCAAAAATGTCAGGCCTTACTATCCTTGTGGGGACATTTGGTCCCCAAAATGTAATATGAACTAGAACACACACACACACACACACGATAGAGTAAATGCATAGTAAACACATACATACAGTGAATACTACACACAAATATAGTAAATACTCAATCCTGAAAGTAATTGGTCACTGAAAATATGGAACATTTTGAGGCGTCTCATCAGATTTAAGATATTCATGACATCGATGTTTATTGTGTGTTGTTCTGCTTCAATGTAGTTGTTGCGTGTTTGATTTGGCCATTTTGCAATTGCTCTGACAGAAAGTAATTTAATTCAGACCCAGGTAAAAAAAGAGAAGTGAATTCAATCTTAATCTTTATGTGCTCATTCTGATCTGCTGCTGGTTTTATCTTACCTGTATTCTCTGTACGTTCTTGTTATTTTATGTAAAGCTTACATATGTTTTGGAGCACTGATGAGGATTTAATTTAGTTCCACACTCTGTTTCCATTAGCATGTTAGTATGCAGGCACTTTCTATTTGAGTCAATTTAGCGATTCCAGTTTTACTACCATGCAATCAGTGCCTACATATTAGTGGATGTAGAATTTAACGTCTCGAAAAAGCATTTTTGCTTTGCTTTGACAAATGTATACATTCTAGGTTAATTTATCATGTAAATTAGAAATATTAATATTTGTAACTGCTTATTCATTACTATGCACAGTTTCACTCCTGATTCATGAATGCATTTTGCCTTCTTATTTACATTTCTGCTTTTGGCAGTCACTTTTATTCAAAACAACATACATTTAATTGAATGCATACATTTTTGCATTCTGTGGATATCATAATTATACATTTACATTTAGTCATTTAGCAGACGCTTTTATCCAAAGCGACTTACAATTGGGGAGTACATAAAGCGATTAATCTTGAAGAGGCAAACATACAGAGGAAGTGCCAATAACACCAAGTCTCAGGCATTGTTCAAATAAGTACAAGCTAGCAAGGGATGGAGAGAAAGATAAAGAGAAAGATTAGATTTTGAAAAAGTGAAATAATAATAATTATTTTATTTTTTTATGATGAAGTCAAGTAGAGTTGAAAGAGATGAGTTTTCAGTTGTTGCTTGAAAATTGACAGGGATCCAGCATTCCGGATGGGGGTGGGAAGATCATTCCACCAGCCAGGAATGGTGAAAGAGAATGTTCTGGAGAGTGATTTTGAGCCTCTCTGTGATGGTACCACGAGGCGTCGCTCACTAGCAGATCTCAGACTTCTGGAGGGGATGTAAATTTTAATAGTGAGTGGAAGTAGGTGGGTGCTGAGCATGTGGTTGTTCTATATGCAAGCATCAGTGTCTTGAACTGGATGCGAGCTGCAACTGGTAGCCAGTGCAAGGAGACAAAGAGAGGTGTAACATGGGCTCTTTTGGGCTCGTTGAAGACCAGTCGTGCCGCTGCAATTATAGTATGAATCCTGATCTATCTGTATTTCATGGATGGGGTGTGACTGGCTGTTTAACTGTACTTCAAAGTACTTGGAATTTAGCATAGAAATCGTATGACATTTTTATGAAGTGTTGCTTTATTCTTTTTTTCACTTTTTCTCTTGGGGTAACAAAAACTGGTGCATTATTTTAGTTTTATTTGTTTAACTATCCTTTGGTGTTAACAGGAAAATAAAATAATGACAGCATATTAGTTTTTAAAATAGCTATTCCTTTAAAAATAGCATCAGATGAGCTTAGGCTATTTAAATATAATTAAACCAAAACAAAAGGAAATTTGAAGACAAGTCAAGTTATAGCAGTAATATCACAATAGGCACCACCGATTTGTCAGTACAGCTCTTTCCATCCTGTATTTGGTCGCTATATGCTGTGGTCACAAATGGAATAATAGAAACAGAATTGTGTCCTTGGCACAGAAGAGGCTGTATAGTCTGCTGGGTGATTTTAAAGAGAAGAAGAGAAGCAGGTTGTGCAAAAATAGACTTTGTGAATTAGGAGCACTGTAGCGCCGACTATAACAGGGACTTCTATTATGAAAGTACAGTGCGCTCAAGTTATATGAAGTGAAGCAACATCAGAGAACGACCGCATATTGCATTAGCTGCAACGGATATCAGTTTGTCAGTGGCGCGAATGCTGTGGAAGACGAATAGCATCGATTCCCAGCCACAGATCGAGTGTATATTGTGCTTTGTGCGTTTTATAAGAGCAAACCACACACACACACACCCCAAATACCAGCACAATTCATCTATTACACTCTCATCTGATCAAGATACAGCACAACTAATCTAAAGTCAGGATATTACTTAATCTTCGCAATGTTCATGTGCCTCTCATGCCTGCATCTTCAGCAGTCACTGTTTATTCGCTGGCCACAGCTCCTAAGGGCTTAAACTGACTGTTCACTTTCCTGGACTAATTTGATCCCTCTGGATTCAACCTCTGGAGGACCGATTGACTCTGTTGCTGCTTTGATTGTAGCTGGAAGTTCTTGGCCTCGAGCGCCCAGCAGTGTCTCTTCACTAGTATCTCACCCCAGATGACGGAGCTGATGCAGAACGTTGAGAAGATCTGGAAGATGGATATACTGCCATACCAGACCAGCAAGTCGGTTATTAGATCAAAGCAGGATAAGGAAGTGCTGGTGCTTCTGGAGGCCAAGACGAGGCGTGTATAGATTGCAGGCATCCTCAGATATGCCACCCCTCTGCTAAGAAAGCGAGATGTTCCCCCGCTCAGAGCTCCCAAGGAAGCTGTCCTACCCAGCCTCAGAAATATGGAGAGACGCTTGGCCCGGGACCCCCTACGAGCTGAGGAGTACTATGCAGCGATTAGCAAGTTAGTGGAGACTGGAGCGGTCAAGAAAATTGACCCAAGAGAAGCCTTGACCTTAGATGAGTCATGGTACATACCACACCACTTGGTGAGCCATGATGGGAAGAGTCGTTTGGTCTTCAACTGCTCCTTTCAATTCCATGGTTGAAGCCTCAATGACATCCTTCTTCCTGGACCAACATTGAGAGCCTCTCTGCTGGGAGTTTTACTGCGCTTCAGGGAACATGCAGTGGCAGTCTGTGGTGACATCAGAGGAATGTTCCACCAAGTCCAGCTCTTACCTGAAGACCGGCCTCTTCTCCGGTTCATCTGGAGAGACATGAAACGTGAAGACTCCCCTGAAGTCTTTGAGTGGCAGGTCCTGGCATTTGGCACAGCGTGTTAACCATGTTGTGCCACATTCTCTCTGCCAAAAGCATGCAAGAGATCACGGAGGTCCTGAAGAGGGAGTCAGGCATTCAGTGGAGTGCTGTTTTTACGTGGATAATTGTCTACAGAGTGTGCCTACCCCAGATGAAGCCAAGGAATTGGTGGACCAGCTGAGGGAAGTGCTAGCATCTGGAGGGTTCGAGATTCGCCAGTGGGCTTGCAACATACCGGACATACCCAGGCACCTACCTGCAGAAGCAAGATCTGATAGCCTGGAACGGTGGCTTTCACAGGAAGAACCAGGCCTGTTAGAACCAGCCCTCAGCCTCAGCTGGCACTGGCAGATGGATGCCTTGTGCTACAAGAGCCGACCTTTGGAGTATGGTGCGCTCACGATGAGGAATGTTTACAAGGTGCTAGCCCAACAATATGATCCCCTGAGATTTATCGCACCCTACACGACTCGCGCCAAACTGATTATCCAGAGCATGTGGGACAAGCCAGGTGACTGGGATGACCCACTCTTCCCTCACGATCTGCTAAGGGCATGGAAGAAGTGGGAATCGGAGTTACATCTGCTGCCACGTATCTCATTACCCCGGCCTTATGCTCTACCTCATACAGACCAGATGGTGATCTCCAGACAGGTCCACGTGTTTAGTAATGCCTCTGAAAATGCCTATGGATCCGTCTGTTATCTGAGAACAGAAGATGACCAGGGTCGAGCATATCTTGCATTCATGGCGGCTATATCCAGAGTAGCCCCCTGTCGACAGCATTCCATTACCCGCCTTGGGCTCTGTGGTGCCCTGACGGCCGCCCAATTAGCAAAGACAATAGAGAGAGAATTGACAGTGAAGATAGATCAGACAATCCTTTTGAACGACTCTACAACTGTGTTGATCTGGTTGCAGTCAGAGTCCAAGGTTCAAGGTTCAAGGTTTGTTTATTCGAGAGAGTCATGCTGCTTTAAAAGTCTTTGTGGGTACTCGTGTAGCCGAGATCCAAGAGCTTACAGAAGGAAGTACCTGGCGCTATGTTGACTCTGTGCAGAACCCGGCAGACGATGTGACCAGAGGGAAGACATTGGCAGAGTTGGCCGAGGCGAACCGCGCGAGCCAAGGGCCCTCCTTCCTCTTCAAAGGACCTGCTGAATGGCCATCCTTACCTGGAGAGGTAACAGAACAGGATGTCACAGAGTACAAGAAGTCTGTTTCGTGCGGAGTGATATCGAGAGCACACCCACCAGAGACGGCTTTGAGCCAGTCATACCTTAGCTGGGGAGACATGGTTGAGGCTGTAGCACAGGAGGGGCATGGAGCAGCAGACCAAGATAAGGTCCTGACAGCACCAGACTATCAGCAGGCAGAGATGACGATATTGCAGAGAGTCCAGACAGAATGCTTCCCAGAGGAGATACGGCTTCTTAAAGCAGGGAAAGCAGTACTCCGAAGTAGTCATCTCCTTACTCTGTCCCCCAAACTTGACCCTGACAAGGGAATCATACGGATTGGGGGAAGACTCCGGCACGCTGAAGAGTTAGACCCCATGTTCAAGCACCCTATTGTTTTAGACCCCTTGCATCCAGCAACGAAATTCCTCATCCAGGACTATGGTGCTCGTCTCTGTCACCCAGGCCCTGAGCGAGTATTCGCAGAGATGCATCGGGCCTTCTGGATCCTTCAGGGAAGAGAAGCCATTCGGACAGTGCAACACCAGTCTGAAGAGTGCCGAAGATGGAAATCTAAGCTGGCCATTCCGAAGATGGCTGACTTACCTCTGGCCCGTCTACGCTTATATAAGCCGCCGTTCTACTCGACGGGTGTTGACCGCTTTGGACCGCTTCAGGTCAAGATAGGACAATGCTCAGAGAAGAGATGCCACCCGGCCAGTACAATTAGACCTCATTCACAATATGGATGCAAACTCCTTCTTGATGAGTCTCAGGCGGTTCATCACTCGCAGAAGGAACCCAGCTGAGCTGTACTCAGACCAGGGTATGAACTTCAAAGCAGGGGAGAAGGAGCTGAGTCTTTTCACAACATGTCCGCCGATCTCCAACGCCTTCTTACCAAGCAGAAGATTGCATTCCGCTTCAACCCCCTGCAGCTCCTCACTTCGGGGGCATCTGGGATAGGGAGATCAAGTCTGTCAATACTGCCCTGTATACCGTCATAGGAGTTCAACCGGTCTCCGAGGAGGTCTTATACACAGTCTTACTAGAGGTCGAGGCTATACTGAATGCTAAACCTCTGGGTTACACTTTGTCCAGTGTTGCAGACTTGGACGCAGTGACACCAACTGTCCTCTTGATGGGGCGGGTGGATAGAGCACTACCTTCAGTGGTCTACCCTAAGTGTGAGGGACTTAGCAAGCGGAGATGGCGACACGGCCAAGTCATAGCAGATCAATTCTGGGCAAGATTTATCAGGTGTTACCTTCCAACTCTACAATGCTGACAGAAGTGGCATGGTACTCCAGCTGATCTGTCAGGGGATTCAGTAGTGCTGGTTATAGACCCGCAATTTCCCCGGGCACTCTGGTCAGTTGGTAAGGTGATCAGAGTGCATCAGAGTACAGATGGTCATGTGAGATCTGCGGACATTCAAGTCAAAGACAAAGTTTACACCCGACCAGTTGCCCGACTCATCACTCTCCCAGTGATTCCAGAAACAGAGGATAATGAGAGAGGCCCTCCAGCATCTACGGACCAGTGTGAGCCTTTTGCAGGAGCAAATTGCACACAATTTGGGGGTGGCTATGCAAAAGTAGACTTAGTGAATTAGGAGCAATGTAGTGCCGACTTTAATAGGGACTTTTATTATGAAAGTACGGTGCACTCAAGCAATAGGAAGTGAAGCAACATCAGAGAACGACCGCATGTTGCATTAGTTGCAGCGGATATCAGTTCGTCAGTGGCGCGAATGCTAAGGAAGACGAATAGCATCGATTCCCAGCCACAGATCGAGTGTATATTGTGCTTTGTGCGTCTTATAAGAGCAAACCACACACACACACCCAAATACCAGCATAATTAATCTATTACACTCTCATATGATCAAGATACAGCACAACTAATCTAAAGTCAGGATATTACTTAATCTTCGCAATGTTCATGTGCCTCTCATGCCCGCATCTTCAGCAGTCACTGTTTATTCGCTGGCCACAGCTCCTAAGGGCTTAAACTGACTGTTCACTTTCCTGGACTAATTTGATCCCTCTGGATTCAACCTCTGGAGGCCCGATTGACTCTCTGTTGCTGCTTTTATTGTAGCTGGAAGTTCTTGCGTATCCAAGTGGACATTGTAAATGTGCAAGTTGATGATTGGCTCCCCCCTCTGATGTATATTTACCTATTTGTCAGATTGAACCAGTTCAAGTTTATCACTTCCCTCTCTGTCGTGTTCTGACCAACACACCTGGTACACTGCTACTCTATTTCAAATCAACCCTTATTATCCTTCAAGTGTAGTCTTCGCTACACAGGTAGAAGCCTGGAGCTGAACAGCAATATGGGCCATGAAGTCTTGTGGGAACTCGCATAACATCCTCGCTTTGATCTCTTTCCTTATTAGCATCCTTTCGCACCGCAAGCCCAACAATGAATACTCTTGCAGTGCCAGTGTTTACAGTGGGCTTCATTAAAGTTTGGCTAATGAGACACTCATATTTGATTAAAACATGCATTCACAAATATGTTAAAATCACTGATAACATTGGCCGCAATCCAAATAGCCTCAGTTTTTTAAAAATCCCTACCCACGGACCTTTATGTGGTAGTGCCATTTGTAGAGGTGTTTCACGCAGAAGGGTTTAAAAAAACTAAAAGGCTATCAAAATTATGGTTACACCATTCGTGAAACAGAGAATAACTATTCTTTTTTCCTATCGTAACTTAAAGAAACCCAAAAAATGACAGATCTATCATAATTTATTCTGAACAACATATTACGTCTTCTGTAGATAAAAAAGTAGATATTTAGCAGAATGTCCAAGCTGCTCTTTGCATTGACAGTGGATAGGGACCAATTTGGTCTTTTATTTTTATTTTTTCATCATTATTCTTTCTACCTTGTGTTTAGGTGAAGCCGAGTTCCAAGACTCTCCAAATTTCCTCAATCAGGGACCAGATTCTGCTGAACAACTCCTGCAGGAGGTGTCAAAGTGTGTGAAGTAGAGGAATTAAGTCAGGAATGAGTGCAGGTAAGATGTTGTCACAGATGGCTCCTGCACCAGCGCAATGGCAGCATTTGAGATTGTTAGGGGTGATCTAATTATGTGGGAGTAATGGGGCGGAAGGAATCCTGGCAGCTGCCCCTTCGCCCCCCTAGAGAGAGCCTTTCTGCCACCATGACGCCATCAGGCCTGATGATGCCCGCTGTTGTTGGCAGACACTCACACTGTAGACTGAATATTTTGGCCTTGAATGCTTTGCATGGATGGGCTTTCACCTGAATAAGAAGGGCTATAATTACTGTCATAAAACCCTGGGAATTATTTGATTATTTGCATGTTTATCAATTTCCATTCTCCCATTCATTCAAATCCTTGTAGCCCACTGTAATGAATTCACTGTTTTTATTGTCCATTTTTGGTTTGCCTCAACTTGATAGCAGTGTTATTTTAGGACTATTTATATTGTAGTATTTATTCATTTATTCATTCTTTTCTTTTAATAGTCCACACAAACATTTTGTCATGATTTACTCACTCTCATGTTCTTCCAAACCTGTATTCATTTCTTTTTTTTCTGCGGAACATAAAATAAGATATTTTGACGAATGTTCCAAAACGACCAAACCCAAAACCAAACCAACACGAGGGTAAATTATTACAGAATTTTAATTTTGAATGGACTATCCTTTTGATTTTAGTTTTAGTATATATTTTCTTACAGTTTAAATTTTTTCTTTATTTAATATTATAAGTAGGTTTAATTTATTTTTATTTCAGTTTTATATTGGTTAATGCTTAAAATATTTAGGTTTGCTGCCAAAGCAACATTTACAAAATATAAATATAGGAGCCTGATAAAAATGCTAATTTTAGAAGAAATATTCAGATGGCATTTAGAGGCTTTTGCATCTGAACTCTTCATATATATAATATTTAACTTTCATATATGTTTAGTTAACAATTATAACAACTATGCATTATATAGGCCTACTCCACTACAATTATAGCCTGGACAAATAAAGTAGGAATGTGTATTTTAGTATCGCATACAGAGTGTTATCTTGCCTTGTGTCATGTTTTAGAAATTTTGAGTTCATTATTTCATTTATTTTATTTATTTATTTATTTAGTCATTTAGCAGACGCTTTTATCCAAAGTGACTTACAAATGAGGACATTATAGAAGCAATCAAAACCAACAAAAGAGCAACAACATGCAAGTGCTATTACAAGTCCTGGTTAGCCTAACGCAGTACACGTAGGAAGGTTTTTTTTTTTAAGAAAACGAGTATATAGAATATAGAAAAAAGAAACCTAGTGTCAGTTTTACAAGAAAAGCTAGCAGTTATTTCATATTAATGATGAGCAGTACTGGCATTTATTGTTGGTTTGTTTGTGTAGCCCAAGCCTGGATGCCATAAAATTGACATCTTTTAAATGGCTCCATCATGCACTTCAGGTTAATTGTGTCTATATATAATAGCACATACAAAATTCACTACAATTTCAGAAACTAACTGCTGCCTTTTTCACTCAAAATGCTCCATTTACTCCATTCAGGTCCAAATGCATTGATCATTATGAAAGTAAACTCGCAGCAGCTCAACGGCTCAATATAAATTGTTAGACAAGGTCAGAATTGACATTATTGACACCTACATGCTAGATGTGTTCTGAAAAAACACCATTTGTTATTGCAGAAAAAAAATAATAGTCAGTGATCTTGAAAATACTACATAATAACTGGAAAAAAACTGTTCTATCAGGTAAACATGTCACAATGCATGGAACCATGATCTACTTTCAAATAATGACGGTGGGAAAAAATCATAACACTTTGAAATCCTGCTATAAAAACCAGGTCATAAAACATTAACTGCCATCAGAAGCTGGTAATTTTCCAGCAGGAAACCCTGCAGTTTTTTTGAGAGCTGTTGAAATGATTGCTGAGTATCTCTTAGGGCAAAAAAATATCTGTTTGATATTTAAAAAAATCTTGGAAAAATAAGTTGTTCTGAGTTAATTATCGCTCTCACCGTACTTCATTCTGAATTGATAGGAGAAGTGCTGTGCTAATTATGCTAATGTTATTACCTTGCCAGGGATTTCGCCAAGACGCACGGATCAACAAGATGTTGTAATCAGCATGTTTTGGAGTGATAATGATTCTGTTGACCCATCAGAGACCCAATTAGGAGTGAGCACACAGGACTCCCCTCAGTACCATCTTGTTTCGTTTGCTCCATCAGTGCCTGCTGTTTGGTATTCCGGCTTTCAATTAGGAGCTCCACTTTGAGACCAGCAGGGTCTCGCTCAGACCCGTCCGTGTCAAGCCTCGCTAATCCAGCCATGCTCAGTCAGCCCTGCCTCACCTAATTTAATTTCAGGCCTTTATCACACTCGTTTAAGTTGATCAAAACAAGAGCAAATCCCATATCGATTTATGTCCACCAAGCATTTTTCTGCCCTGATTCTCACATCTTACTACAGTTTACAGTAGACGCTTGGGCTGGCGAGTGTACAAGCACGTACTTTTGCAGAATAAAAGAAGATAATGCAGAACAATGTTCATGTCAAGATTTACAAAACTGTTTTTTGAGACTTTGGGATTTATAAAACCCTCTCTGCTCATGAGCTGTGTCTTCTATAACTGCGATTTTTAATAAACGATGACGGTTTGCAGGGGAATTCTGTGGAACCGAACTACAGCCACTTTAACTATTTACTGCTGCACACTGAGATTTGTGAAAGACATGGAGGCAAAGCACTATTGGTGGTAGACATATCAGAATTCCTTTACTTTGGCGGGTGTTTCACCATCATTGCGTAGGATAAGACGTGTGAGGTTGACAATAATTAGCAGCTTCTTTCTTCCTGGGCTAATTTTAGATGAAATCCACCCATAGTGCATCTCTCATTTGCCATCTCAATGTATGTGTGTGTTTGAATGTTTTGTCTTTTGACAAAACTGGTAGCTACAGTTGACTGGTGATCCTATTTAGTATCTTAATGACAATTTTGAGAAAATAATTCTTTCACCATTCTCCTCAATCTGCCATTTTTTAGACTACCCGTGTAAATTTCCATGAAAACATATTCAACAAACTTTTTTTTAACTTATCCATTTATTTAGAATAATATTATATTTTACATTTACATTGTCATTTGGCAGACGCTTTTATCCAAAGTGACTTACAAATTAGATGCAAACAGACCACCGAGAGAGCAACAATATGCAAGTGCTGTGACAAGTGTCATTTAGTCTAGCACAGTGCACATAGCAATGATGTATTCTTTTTTTTATAAATAAATGAGACCGAATAGAATAGAATAATTTCACATATTCTATAGCAGTTATTAATACAGAATGTAGTTTATTTAGGTTATTTAGTGTGACCTTTTATCATTCCAGATATCATTTTTGAAATTCCAGACATTGGAATTTTGCTTCTGGTCAATGATGCGGTTCTTTCAATATTGTTTACATTTAACATTTAGATTTCAGTTGAAATATTTTTATTATAAATGCACATAAATTAATTTTTATAATAATATTTTTTATAAAATGCTTAAATATATATACATGTATATGTAAAAATTGCTTGTTTTCTGAAATCAATATTCAAAACAATAATTTTCCACTCTGGGTACCCTGGCAACCGCATAGCAACACCTTAGCAACCAACCCAGTCACTCTAGCAACTGCATAGCAACACCCTAGCAACCATTCTAGGTAGTCTAGCAATCAACCCAAGTACCATAGCAACCACATAACAACACCCTAGCAACCACTCTGGGTGCACTAGCAACAGCACAGCAAACGATGGGTGGAAGGGCCCTGGTACCATAGAAATTGCATAGCAACACCCTTGCAACCAACCAACCCACTTACCTTAGCAACCGCATAGTAACACCCTAGCAACAACCTTGAGTATCGTAGAAACCACATAGCAACACCCTAGCAACCACTTTGTATACCCTAGCAAACGCATAGCAACGCCTTAGCAACCAACCCAGGTAGCCTAACAACCACATAGCATCACCTTAGCAACCCCCTCCAACTACCCTAGCAACCACATAGCAACAATCTAGCAACCACCAATAAAACCTTAGCAGCTGCATAGCAACCTCTTAGCAACCACCCAAAATACCTTAGCAACCACATAACAACAACCTAACAACCAGATTGAACACCCTAGCAACCACATAGCAGTACCCTAGCAACCAGCCTGGGTACCTTAGCAACTGTAGACAACAGCCTAGCACCCACCCCAATTACCCTAGAAATCGCATAGCAATACATTAGCAACTACCCCAGGTAACCTAGAAAAACCCTAGCAACCACCTTTGAGTAGCCTAGCAACCACCCAAGAAGCCACCCCAGGAACTCTAGCAATCTGTTTTTCTATGTCTCTGTAGACTGTATTGTATTCAAAACATTTAAACTTTAATCTTTAAAACTACACTGAACAAAATTATAATATGCAACACTTTTGTTTTTGCCCCATTTTTCATGACCTGAACGCAAAGATCTAAATCAAAGAACTTCTCCTTTGCCGAAATAATCCATCCACCTCACAGGTGTGGCATATCAAGATGCTGATTAGACAGCATGGTTATTGCACAGGTGTGCCTTAGGCTCACACTGTGCGATTTTGGCCACGATTGGTCGTCTGAGACAAATTTAGAAAATCCTAAAAGATTCTTATAATCCTTGCTAAAATCTGTAGTCTTTGATCGCTGTTTGACATGTTCACCGACAGCTGATTAATGACCGTTGCGATCAAATTTCACCTCCGACGAAATTCTGGCAGTGTCAGAAGATTTGGCGCACAGCCTGCAGTGTGACTACCCCTACGATGAAACACAACCGTCTTCATTTTTCAAGACAAAGCTATGAGCAGAATTAATGCTAGATAATTATTCTATCAGCCATAAACTCCGGTGCTCCCGTCCTCCGCTCACGGAATTCATCTGATATGTTTCCTTTTCTATATAAACACTGGTTGCGCCGCTGTTTTCATGTGGGTGTGTAGAGCTGCATACACTATTCTTCTTAAATACGCCGGTATTGCCACCATTCATATACTTTTCATGATAGCCAACATTTCGGTCCCGTGTGCAACGCAGTTCCCAATCACCGAACGTGTATGGGACGATAATGTAAAACTCCGGACAAGTTTTCTTGCGTGCACCCGTTTTTAACTCGTCTTGACTGTCATACAGTCTGACATTAATGACAACTGAGATCCCACAGCATGACATGATTATCATGTTCGTACAGTCTGACAAGTACAATCCTAAAGGACTTTTTAAAAATCGCACAGTGTAAGCCCGGCTTCAGGCTGGCCACAATAAAAGGACACTCTAAAATGTGCAGTTTTATCACACAGCACAATGCCACAGATGTTGCAAGTTCTGAGGGAGTGTGCAATTGGCATACTGACTGCAGGAATGTCCACCAGAGCTGTTGCCCGTGAATTGAATGTTCATTTCTCTACCATAAGCCATCTCCAAAGGCGTTTCAGAGAATTTGGCAGTACATCCAACCGGCCTCACAACCGCAGACCACGTGTAACCACACCAGCCCAGGACCTCCACATCCAGCATCTTCACCTCCAAGATCGTCTGAGACCAGACACCCAGACAGCTGCTGCAACAATCAGTTTGCATAACCAAATCATTTCTGTACAAACTGTCAGAAACCGTCTCAGGGAAGCTCATCTGCATGCTTGTCGTCCTCATCTGGGTCTCGACCTGACTGCAGTTCGTCGCTGTAATCAACTTGAGTCAGTAAATTCTCACTTTCGATGGCGTCTGACACTTTGGAGAAGTGTTCTCTTCATGGATAAATCCCGGTTTTCGCTGTACAGGGCAGATGGCAGACAGCATGTATGGCGTCATGTGGGTGAGCGGTTTGCTGATGTCAACGCTGTGGATCGAGAGGCCCATGGTGGCGGTGTGGTTATGGTATGGGCATTTTATGCATTTTATTGATGGCATTTTGAATGCACAGAGATACCATGATGAGATCCTGAGGCCTATTGTTGTGCCATTCATCCACGACCATCCCTTCATGTTGCAGCATGATTATGCACGGCCCCATGTTGCAAGGATCTGTACACAATTTCTGGAAGCTGAAAACATCTCAGTTCTTGCATGGCCAGCAGACTCACCGGAAATTTCACCCATTGAACATTTTTGGGACGCTCTGGATCGGCGTATACGACAGCGTGTTCCAGTTCCTGCCAATATCCAGCAGCTTCGTACAGCCATTGAAGAGGAGTGGACCAACCTTCCACAGGCCACAATCACCCCCCCCAACATTAAAACTGATCATTTTAGAGTGGCTCTATGTGGCGCCTAAGGACACCTGTGCATAATCATGTGTCCAAGAGCATCTTGATATGCACACCTGCATGAGGCATGGAATCTCGGTGGGAGAAATCACACCAGATACAGATGACTATTTGGAGAAATAGGCCTTTCGGAAAAAAAAGTCTTAGATCATTGAGTTCAGCTCAAAGATCTAAGTGAAAAATGGGGGCAAAAACAAAAGTTATGCGTTTATAATTTTGTTCAGTATATTTTAAGTATTTCAAACTGCTTCAACCCGAAAACCTTCAAACTTGAAGCTTTTAAAACTTTTACAAACTTTCTGGCTAGGCTTTTTCAAGCCGACAAACTTTGCTATCTAGTTTAAACTTAAATTACACAATTTGCCTATATTATTCTTAGATATCAGTTTTATGGGTGAAATGTATGTGTGCAATAGATTTGGTGCAGATGTTGTGGTTTACTTTGTATTGTCCTTCAGGGTGTCTGTCTGGAACAATTTGAGCTCTTTTTGTTCTCCAGCACATGAAAGCTGATCTTGGAAACTGTTCTGAGAAGTTATTGAGTATGGATTCGCTCTTATTTTTCTTTACATCAAAGATACCTGCTGAGAACAGAAAACGACTATGTTGGCATGAATATTCATGTTTGGCATTCGCAAGTGGGTGTAGCAATTTGATGTGAACTGGTAGCATTTGACTGCTTATGAATATTCATAAGCACCTGCCTTAATGTGGGACTCTTGGTCATTGTGATAACGTGACTCCAATTCCAGGTCAAAAGTGAACATTTAGCTGTAGTGATGCACTGGTCTGCACTGCCCTTGGTGGATCACAGGCAGTTTCCCCCTCTCATTTACATTTTGCTAATGTGTAGATATTAAGTCCTCAGGCTGCAGAAACACATGTAATAGTCTCCATTTTTATTGGCAGTGCTACAAAAATGATCCGTTCTCTTTGATCTCAGAAGCCAGCTGTTAAAAACGTCTCAAGGTTAGTTTTGTTCTTTTCCCCCACAGCTTTATTTTCAGAAATAAATGAGGTTATTCGGTCCTTCATAATTTATTAGCTGCTTTTCCTCAGGCTCTAAATATTTCTCTCTCACCTATATTATCCAGTGAAACCGAATGATGTTTGAGTGACAAACTAAACAGATTGTTTAAAGCACGACAGGCAGTTTTCTGTCAGAAACCTCATTTAACTAGCTGCTCTTTTGACAAGATTTTGACATGGACTTGTTCTACCAGTGTAATCATGACTCACTGCATATTATCTGAGTTCAGAGACCAAAATTACTATGCCTCAGCCGTCAGAAAGTATTGAATTTTTAACACAAAACATGAAACCAATTCTGGTCAAACAGACTTTTGTTTAAACTGTCTGCCACATCGGCTTTGTACACAAGGAATTGCACGTTAGGGTCCCTTCGGGACGTGCTGGCTGTATTTTGCCTATTGGCAGAATGACTCTATTGCTTCAGCGTATGTGTCAGCCATTGTGAGCTCTTCAATATATTGAACATGGCAGAGATTTCGTATGTCATCCGCCGAGCAGATGTCTACTGCAGATGTCCACAATACATTCAAATACAGCAACCGAAGTCAAAGAATTCCAAGCTGTACAGAATCAGACATAATGACCGTGTTAGGCTCCGTGATCCTCTCATTATACACGTATTTTACAGTGAGCGTGAATCACTGCAAAGCCTGCCTGAGGCGAACACTATTGCAAATCTATAAAAATCTGTCTTGAGTCAATCGTGACATCTGTGTAAAGCAGTAACTAGAGATAAAGTCTATAATTATTGTGACTCATGGTTTGATTTAATTTAGCTTCTTTGTTAAAGAGACAGATTAAAAGAACAGGTGGGGAAATGACTTAACAGAGTTGTAATTAACAGAGCGAGTAAATATTTGCAGGGAGTAAATATTTTCTGCTGTTGTGTGCTCTCTGCTAATCAGTTGCCTTGCAGTTGTCACGTTAGGGCAGATTAGGGAGAAAACAGATCTGCTAGAGGAGGAACCGCAAATGTGTGCTGTGGAATTCTGGGATTAGGTGTCACCATAATTAAACTGCTCCGTTCACCCAAAAATGTAAATTCTGTTTCAGTGAAAGTGAATGATGATCACGGCTGTCCTTGGTCCCCATTCATTTTCATTGTATGGACAAGAGCAGCTTGGACATTCTGTTAAACATCTCCTTTTGTTTTCTGTGGCAGAAAGAGAGTCATATGAGTTTGAAACAGTATGAGGGTGAGTAAAATCTTTGGGATGGACCATCTCTTTAGCACATTTAAGGATTATTTATAAAAATTATTGAAATAACATATACTTTACAATAATATATTTAAGTGTAAACAATATTTTTGGACATTAAATTAGCATTTCTTTTTAATTAATTGAACATGTAATAGTTTAAATGATTGCTGAAAGTAAGCATTTATAGTAAACTAAAATATAGTTTTTAATTGAAAATTGTATGTGATGCATTTAAATATATTTGCAATTGCTTGTTTGTAACACTGAATTTAGTATTTAAAAATACTTTAACTGTAATATCAAAAGACACTGCTAAAATTATTGTTACCTATGTATACTTGCATGCAACTTATGTTTGGGGCTGTTTGAGAACAGTGTTCTTTCTTTTCTGTTTTATATAGAAAGTCACAAAGGTTTGGAGCAACACAAGGGTGAATAAAGGCTGATTTGGGGTGAATTATAACTTTAACATTTAATTATTAAATTTATGTTTTATTACTTTTGCTAATCTTATAAGAACTGACTGCAAACACAAGAAGCGTCCTTCAACAAACTATTCTTCATGAAGTTTTAACAATTACTTAAGTTTGGAGCCTCAGAGGCCCCACATATAAAACATGAATAATGCATTGGATTTCCATATGCTTGAATATTCTGACTTGTATACATTCCCCTGACTGTCTATTTATTTTATTTTAATGTGCTTTTTTGCAGTGTGTTATTTGCTGGGGTCAAATTAAATCCAAACAGAAAGAGTGTCACTAAGGGATAACATTTCATTAAAGCATGAATAAACTTTTTAATACAGCACTGTATTATTATTTGGGTTATCAGCTAACAAGGAAAAGAACAGGATGATTTCAAAATGTCTGTAGTTATTTTTACAAAGACATAATTTGTGTGACCCTAAACATAAAATAAAAAGTCCATCTTGACAGAACAGGGTTAAATGATCCATGCTTGATAATGGAAATAGAGAGAAGTTTCTGGGGGAGCTGTGAGTCATTAATCAATCTACATTTGAGGCTAGAAACTGTCACATCCCTGCTGGAAGCGGGAGCACAGACATCTGTGGAGTAACAGTGTCTATGAATAGCACCAATGTCCATGGCTGTGGTTAATCAGGGGACAATATATCCTACCATTCGTGAGGCTTATACATTAGAGATATCCTTAGTCCGAAACAAGCAGGAATCAGTGCTGCTTGGGCTCAGAAATTTGCACTTCAAAATAATTAACTTATTAAAAATAAATGGTTAAATGTCATTTTATTAGATAGATGTCACAACAGAGGTGATCTCATTGTTTGTGCTACCTTAAAAGGTTTGCCTATAACCAAATGATGAGATTTACTCATACTCTTGTATTGGCAATAGTAGTATGATAGTCATACAGAAGAACAGACCAGCCTGCTTTTTGGGTGGTAGGAGGCCATGGCAGCCTGTGGTGTGAGGTGTATGTGCCAGCAGGGCGGCAGGTGTCATGATTTAGTGCTGGAGCCAAAACTCCGCCTGCTTTCTTCAGTACCCATCTGTTTGGGGATGAGCGCAGGGACACCGGGCTAAAAACACAGATGACTAAATGGGTCACAATGC
The DNA here is from genome assembly GCA_027422405.1 of Ptychobarbus kaznakovi. Lineage (NCBI taxonomy): Eukaryota > Metazoa > Chordata > Actinopteri > Cypriniformes > Cyprinidae > Ptychobarbus > Ptychobarbus kaznakovi. Next base: position 15,171,017 of record CM049807.1, read on the forward strand.
TCACTCAGGTCTGAGTGGGAAATAGACAGAAATACTGAACATTTTATTTCCAATTCTCTTTCCATAATGTTTTAGGGTTCTGGATGTTTCTGTTCATTTAGGCTCTCCTCTTTTGTCCAATTCTAAAGATTCTCCAATTTGATATATATATATATTTTTTTTATGAATGTGTTTGTTTGTTTTTCCATGTAATGTTTTCAGACCTTTCACATTTGTTCTTCCTCTGGGCAATATATATTTGCTTTGATAAATCCATTACTTAGAAGCGTGTACTGTTGCTTTTGGCTCAGACAGATGGATGTCATTTATTATTATTATATATATATATTATTTTTAATATATGGCAGTAGGATTTTTTTAAACCTCACATCTGTAAATACAGCTGTACTTAAATGTATTTCTCTGACAGAGGCCACATTTTAAAGAAACCTCTAATCTTCATTAAGAGTTGGTTCACTTCTGACAAATTTTTTTTTAGTAACAATTCTTGAAATGTATGTACTTTAAAGGCAAAACTACATACATATTTGGACTTGTTTCCACAGAATGTTTTGAATTAAGTTTATTTTTCTAACCACCACTGATAAATGTTTTCATGTTTTAAAGCATAGGCCTACATAACACAATATTTTGTGCTTAAATTGCAAACAAGATTCATTATTTTCAATATTTCGGCAAATTATATTTTGTTTCTTCCTGCACATTGCTCAACAGTTTTGTCTGAAACAGATGAATATGGGACATTTTATTGTGTTAGTTGTTGTACTTGGTCATGGTAGTTCAGAAATATCCAGTAAATGGCATGTTAAAATGCTCTATCACACTTAAAAATGTTCATACCCCAATACTAAAGCCTAACTAAATCTAATCAGTGTTAACAAAAGCAACCATGCCATTTTAACTTGTTTATACAAATCCTTAAAGGAATACGCCACCACAAAATTAAACTTTTGCCATTATTTACTTATCCGCATGTCGTTCCAACTCCATAAAAGCTTTGTTCGTCTTCGGAACACAATTTAAGATATTTTAGATAAAAACCGGGAGGCTTGTGACTGTCCCATTGACTGCCAAGTTAATAACACTGTCGAGGTCCAGAAAAGTATGAAAAGCATCGCCAGAATACTCCATCTGCCATCAGTGGTTCAATCTGAAATGTATGTGTTCCGAAGACGAACAAAGCTTTTAAGGCTTCATAAAATTGTTGAACCACTGATGGCAGATGGACTATTCTGGCGACTTTTCATACTTTCGGACCTCGGGTTAAGTGGAATAATGACAATTTTCATTTTGGGGTGGAGTAACCCTTTAATGTGTATGCATGTATTTATCATGCCACCTGTTTCAAAGCACTCATACCAGACCGCTCTGCAATGCAATTGCATTACTGTATCAGGTAAGCTACCGAGCAAGTTTACAATATCCCAAAAGCCATACATTTGGAGCTATGTGATGCAAACATAAATATTTATTAGTTTACGAACAATGTACTAAGGTGATTTATATAATTTATCATTGATATTCTGCCATGTAATCATTGTGTGAAAAAGGAACAAAAGGTTGCTGGTGTTTTACTGTCATTAGTTTTACTGTCATTCCTTTCAGCTGGATACTGTAATGAATTGCATGTACTTTTATGGAATTTTGCATATAGGAATTTTTTCTAAAATTTTGATATAAAGGTACGTTTTTCCAACGAGTCTATAATGAGGTACAAATGTAAAAACAAATGGGGTATATGATAATTTATACTATCTATTTATACTATTTCAAGCACAAGGACAACATACTTGTTAAAAAGATTTGTTGTGGTATAAGCCTCATATCCACAGTGATTTATTACTATTAAAGCATTCAAACGATTTATTAGAATCATTTCGCATTAGTTTTATCTATGGCTAAACTAAAGATACTGAAACATCATTGCAATCAGTTTATATGATGTTTCCTTTCAGATCTCATACAGCAAATATTAACAAAGTGCTTCATTTTCACAGTACAATAATGTTCCCTGATAACTGCAGTGCTACACGTGTATAGCACCTGCCTTCCAGTGGGCTTTATGAAAAAGAAGCCAATCCAAGTCAAGTTATCAGCCACAAATACAGTCGCATGTAGCAGCTGCCAGATAATGGGACAGCAGCTATGTGCCACTGCTCTGACCAACTCACCCGTCGCACTACAGTGAGATTACAAACAAATCAGTCTGACATTTGAGTATCATTAGGTAGCCGGAATAGGGAGAGCAAGGCTTGAAATTTAGTTGTTTTGAGATTATTAATGGCCACGGGGGTGATTTGACATTGCCGATGGTCTGGAGGCTGAAACATTCAATGCTACAGGAATAAATAGCCATACAATGGCAGGAAGTATTTTCTTTATATGAAAAGTAATGCTAATTTAATGAGCAGTCAGTATTTCAAATTTGTGACCCATTTGAGTAACAAGCACCATTTACAGGTCCACATCATTCCAGATAACTGAGAATGGCAAATGCTATTGGCTAGAGGAATGAATGCCACACAATGACCTTTCAAACACCTCTTTTAGCTGCAGCTAGGACTGTCTCAGAAGATCTACCATTTAAATACCTACCAAAGTCAGTCTTGCATAGTTTCAGACTGTACAATGGTGAATTGGTCTTTGGTTTTAACATGAACATGAAAAAAAGAGCTCTCTCTTCCTTGTATCACCTGCATTTATCGAACTACATCATGAACATGTGTTCCCGAGCGAGATGGATCACAGGTCAGACCTATTTCACGTTTTCACTATGAGGATTTTTCATAGTTCCCTCCTCATTATCAATGAATAGGACTTTAATCTGCTCTCAGGTGGTTACTGCTCTCCAGGGACCCCACATCCACCCCCTCCAACCTTTTCATCTGTAGCTTTGATCAGAACCCAGTCAGCCTCTTCTGCGCTTCTACCCTGGAACTTGTTTGTTTCTGACTTTCAAAAACTGGACAATTATAAGACATTGTAGTTTTTGCTGCACCTTTGGCTATGTGAAATAAATGTGATGCGAGATGTCATCCCTTTCACTTAAAAGTGCATTCTTTAAAGCAACTCCATGCCGTCCTGCTTCAGGCTGCCTATACTCAGGATTTAACTTCTTCATTCTCAGAGTTTCTAGGCTGCTTAATTCCACCCCAAATGAGCATTGCTTAGGCTTTCTAGAGCACTACTGTGGCTCCTGGTCATCACTTGCTATCCTAGATAGGAAGTGTCAGCTTGTTTCATTAGATATATGCAGCTCAGGAAACTGACTGACTTAAACTAGTGGAATATTTGACAAATGAAGTGCTGCTTCTGTCATTTTGTTCTGTTGTGTGTGGCCTCAGGGATTGAGTTGGACAGCATTTTCTGCAGGTGCTTATTTGTTTTCTGTTAATTTATTCAATAAATATATATTACAAATGCATTTCATATATATAATTGCTTGAATAGGTCCTCTTCTATTATTAGCATGTTTTTAATTTTGGAATTAAAATTTAGATATGTTTGTGTGGGGGACATACCAACAAACGTATTATAAAACAACTATGGTGAAATAATGTTGAGAGGCATTAAAAATACATTCTTGAAAATAAAATCTTTACATAAGTTAGTTAAGTTCAGCATAAGTATTAATGTCGAAAAAACAGGTAATAATATCATAGTGAGGACCCAGCAGACCCTCAGAACTCTTAAAATATAAGACATTTCAATCTTTTTATGACAAGGCAGATTAGTTCAAGTTGTAAATTGTCACATGGTGTGACAGCCAAATAATAAATTATATTTATGAATTAATAATTCATGACATTTATGAATTTACACAGACACTTTTCAAAACAAATTTTTTTTCTTCAAGAAATTAACACTTTTATATAGCAAATAAAATAAATAAATAAAATAAATTGATCAAAGTAAAGAAAATATTTGTTTAACGTTGCAAAATATTTCTGTTTTAAATAACTTATAATCTTTTGTTTTGATATGTTTGTTTTACTTTGAAAAACAAATTATATGCATAAACACTTATTTTATCAAAACTTATATATATATATATATATATATATATATATTGCATGTATAACAGTGTGTGGAAAATATGCTGTTATTAGTTTTTACTTGTTCACACTGCATGAGATGTTGTAGAAATCATGAAATGTATTCCTTGATCATATGAAACCAACATGAATACTGCACAAATAGTTCATTTCTAGGCACTCGGCATGTTTAAACTATACCTTTTTAACCCCTTAACTGTCATCCCCATTTTTTTTAATTCACGAGAAAGTGCACTATCCAAACTTAAATTATTATAATTCATGAACGCTTTTGAATACAGACCTAAGGTTGGGCTCTTTTTAAAGAAGACAATTAGCAGATTATTACAGAAGTGAAATCATTTAATAAAAATAATGTTTTAAAAAGTTATATAAGTTTAAATTTACAGTAAAGAAAATATCTTAAACTATTTTATTATATTTTATATAAAATATATATAAAAAATGGTTAATAATCCAAAATTGCTATAAATTAAATCCATATGTACACATAAGTTGTGTTCCAAATTTGAAGTTGATATAAAAAAAATTGAGGTTCATATGCAATTTTGTTTAGGCGTCATACCAAAAACAGCCACCTGGTGCCATCCAAACCCCATTTCATTTTTTTAATGGATTTACAGTGCCCTCCATAATATTGGCCCCTTGAAAATATGAGCAAAGGCGGCTGTGAAAATAAATCTGCATTTATCCTTTTGATTTTCACTTAAATAATTCTAACTACATGAAGTGAAACAATTGAAAGTGGGGAGAAAAATCTCATTGTGAAATAACTGTTTTTCTCCAATGAATCTATCAATTTATCTCTCCCATTCATATTTAATGACTGCATGAAATTGCACAAAATAAAATATGAGGAACCAAGGCCAAATTTTAATCCACCATCACAATGATATGTAAGAACAAGATTTTGAGCTCACAAAATAGTCAAGATTATAAAAATTTCATCATCAGTTTTGATTTCTAAAAGACCCTGAAAGCGACGTAATTTTGTAAGGAGAGTATGACTCTCCACCCCTGGAGAATTGTAGAGATTAGTTGAGTCTTGGGGTCACCAAAAAAAAATCAAAACATCCCCTAAATCACCACATGGTTCGGGGGTTTCAGAAAATTTCTCCTCACTCATCCAAAAACAAGCTCCAGAAATTCAGTTGTCAGACACGACTGGATCTTCAAATGGCATTTTGTCAAGAAACTAAAAAATAGCTTTTTGGCAGCAAACCCACCAGATGAGTTTAGTACAAACAGGGATAAAAAAGTACCCCATGTCCACGGTTAAATATACTGCTGCATCTTTAATGTTGTGGGCCTGTTTTTCTGCCGGAGGTCCTGGACATCTTGTTCAATGCATGGCATAATGGTTTTCAAATACAACAGATAAAAAATCAAAACCTGATGCCTCTGTTAGAAATTTTAATGGGCCGTGTTTGGATCTTCCACCAGACAACAATCCAAAACAAACATCAAAATAACACAAAAAATGGGTCACTGAGCACAAAATGAATTTTTACATTGCTGTCTCTGTCCTCTGACCTGAACCCTACAGAAAATGAGTATATGAAGAGAACATTTATGATCTGATTAGAAATTCTAAAAAAATGTTCTCTGATATCAGGGACTCTTCAAAGGAGAAAACAATGAAATTGCAAAGAATAATTGTGGCTTTTTATTTCATCATGAGATTTTCTCCCCAATTTCAATTGTTTTACTTCAATGATGTTGGATTTTGTGATTTTTTGTAAAGATAAAAAGTTATCAGCCGCCTTTGCTCACTCCAATTGTGGAGGGCACTGTATGTCACTTTTTTATCTCTCAATATTTAATCTGTCACGATAATTTTGTCATTATAAAAAGTTTTGATTCAATAATTTTGTAATATGACACCCCCACCAAGGGCGAGGAGACCACTATTAAGTATCTTTTATAATAACCAATGTCTGATTTCATAATTTTATCAAATGGTATATCAATGAAAAAAACATGGTAGGGAAATATCTATTTAGGAGTCTTAGATAAATCCTTTCCAATTTTATCAACAAAAAATGATAAATAGTTTGTCATGATTAGATTATGCTTTAATTGTAATATAGTGAAGTAAAGTTAGGCGTCCCGTATACAGGACGATGACAGTTAAGGGTTAAGATTTTCCCATTTTATTATTGTGGACACTCTTATGTTGTAACTTCAGTATGAATAGGCCACTCAGTATTTCTGACCCACTCCACAGGTGTCCTAGTTCATTGATTGGTAAAGGCAGGGAGCTTGTGCACTCCTGTTGTGCACACAGCTGCTGGTCATTCAGCTGAACTCTCGCTTGTACTCATACATTTTTTAAAAGAGAGCAATCGAAAGGAAACGTTTCGCTTTGGTAGATTAGCAGTACAAGACTAAATCTACTTTTGCCTGATTTAAGATTACATAGTGCACCCTTATATTTTCATCTGTGATGAAAGGGGCCTTTGGAACACTTTTCTAAAGCTTAAAACTTGGCTGAAAGTGTTTGATGAATAAATTGCCCCCCAAAGACCGTTTGAAGTATCAGTGCAATTTTTCTACTTGTAAACATAGATGAATCTTCTTGGACAGGACAACAAACTCTCTTGGAGCTTTACGATTTATTTTCACAGCTCCATGCATTGATGACCGTGCATATTTGGCACCTATATTTTTACAGCTGCTGTCAGCAACTTCCTTGCTCAACATTTATGTCACACTTTTAATAACTGTCTTTGCACTGTGCACTGTATTTCCTATTGTTTCTTTGACAGAATTGCATCTGGTTTTATTAACAAGCATCCGTTCTCAGAGTTGAAATTTGGGTCTCTTCTGTGTGTTTCAGTCAGCCAATGAAAGATATTATAAATAGCACTGTGGCAGACATTGGATTTTTTAGAAGGGATTTTCTCAGAGTCTAACTAAGTTACACTGCGCATGGGCAGGGGATAGAATAGAATATAATAGAATAGAATGACATACAGTACAGTATCTGTTTAGACTGTATTATTTCCAAAGTTCTCATAACTTTCAGAATAGATATTAAAGTCTTCTATAGTTTTTTTCACATTGATATAACTTAAGAAAAAAATGAGTTGCTTTATCTAAATAGGTCATTGTTATTATGATGGCAGATTGACAACTTGACATTTTAAGGTTATTCAAGACATTTACTATAATTAAGTAGGTTAATTATATGATGAAACTTTAAATGAAACTTCCAATGAAACTTTAAACAAGCCGTCATGTTGCCTTACTTTTTCTATATTTGAAGACTAAATGAAATGCATTGTAACCAGATAAATGTCAGGGTGACTTTGACATGCAAATATCTGAACTACAAAGTACCGGAAGAATGTCCTTGAAATACCTCATTTAAATGTGGTTTAAAGGGAGCTGCATTTAGTTATTTATTCCCATTGTTACATTGACCAAATAAATAAATAAAAATACACTTTCATAGTTTGTCCAGTTTTATGCCTCTTTTTTAAATATCTAACAGATTCTCTGATTATGAATAGTTTCATTTGATGAACACAGCTGTAATGATTTAGAATAATATAGATCACTCCCCGTTGTGGGTTATTACATTACTTACATTTGTCATTTTCCATCAGCATCAGATTGGGTCTCAGCTGTGCCTTGGGGCTGATGGGACAACATTGATTCTTGGCCGCTGTAACCTCATTGGCATGCCATAGGTGTGACAATTAGCCACTGAGGACCTCTGCCAGGATTGTTTGAAAAGTGTGGCTGCTGATCTCGAAGGTGGATTAAATATTTATCATGTGCTCAAGCATTTCATCAGCCTGGAGATGAAGAGCCACCTGGGGAGAAGGTACAGTCCCTTAAATGATGGAAAAGACAGAGTGAAACCAGAAACACAACTAAAAGAAACCAAACTCTGTTGTATCTGTGTGGCCTAGCTGTCGGTAGATGCCATTAATTATGTGGCAAAAAGCATCTTTCTCCTCTGATGATTCAAAAATAGTTTCTCCAATAGTTCCTCCAGGTGTTATTAACTAGATATTATGTGAGTCTAGCATACATAATATTATAATAAATAATAATAAAAAAAATCCTCATCATCTTTTTTTTTAAAGACAGCATGATCCAGTCAACCCGTTGGTGTCCATTTGATGCCTGAATGGGTGTTAGGAGATCACAGATTTGCTCAGAAGAGGTGAAAAAAGTACTTTATCTAAAATAGTTCACAGCTAATGGTGACACAAGACAGCCTATGTGGGTCACATATGCTGCAAAACACAAAGTTTGGTCTGTACTACACTGTCTATGCAAGAATTTATCGAACCATCTGTGTTAATAATAAGAATACTGAAATACTAAACAAATGTTCATTTTTTCAACATAACAGTGGTAGATTCTTAGATGCATAGCTGAAATGGAATGTGTTTATTTTTTGCTAAAAGTACATCTAAGTACACATTAGACTACCTCGTGCTTCCATTATAATATATTTAATAAGAATTCTCACCTAAATGTGCCTTTAAGAACCCTACATAGAAATGTTCTTTCAGTCAAGATGTCTTTGACATTTCTGCTACAACTCACATCACTTTTAACAACCAGAACATTTCCTCACAAGATCACACCCTTGTTTAAAATGTCATCTTATAGCCCTTAAAAGTTCTGAAAGGAGAATCATACTTGCTAACATGTATCAATGGAAATATGGATACATAGAAACCAAGTTTGTTGTACTTAATATAAATGCATTTTTTTCTGTAATATAAGGTTTGTCAATCTAGAATTCTGATAATCAATTTCATCAGGTCTTGTTTAGTTGACTTTTATGTCTTGTTCGACTAAGTCTTTGTAAAGCTGGATGTCTGGAAGCACACTATGACACAGGTGTAATTGTATCTGGTTGAATACATGCCACAGACCACATGCGGTCTGGCCTGCATTACATCGCATTACGCTCATGACAGTTTTAGGTCCCCTATATTCCTGCTCTTTACACTGAATTGTATAGATGTAATGAAAGGAACAGATCTTCAGGATATTTGGAAACGGGTCTATATTTGAGAAGGTGCTGGATAAGTTTTCAAACTATTTGTACCTTTTGCATTTGCCATCAAAATTTGTATGCACAAAACAGCACTATTTAGAAAAAAATGTAAATGCATTAAATAATATTCCTCAAATCATGTACTTTTCATCTATTGTTTTATGAGTACTGTGAATTTAGATTTTTCTATTAATTTCACATTTCTGTTTTTCACATACAGACACAGACTTTATGTGTGAGTAATTGAATCACTCATTCAACCAGTTTGTTCAAAAATACTGATTCCTTCAAGAATAAAAAAACAAGTGACTGGCTGAAAGCAAAGTTGCATACTACCATACTTCTCTTACTATTTCTGCTATATATTTGACAGAAATAGTAAGAGTAGTATTCTAGTTTGCTATTCTAAACTGTCTTCATTTGTGAGTCACTGAACCATGAACTCAATTCATTCAATAACACTGATTCATTCAGGAATGAAACAAGTAGTGAGTGAGTCATAGAATCATCCGCGTAAAGCAGTTTGTTCAAAAGTACTGATGTATTCATAAATTAAACAAGTCTTTATGAGTGAGTCAGTGAATCATGTACTAATCTGATGTATTCAGTAACACTGATTCATTCAGGAATGAAACAAGTAATGAGTGAGTCACTGAATCATTCATTCAGTGGTTTCGTTCGGTAAGCCACTACTGTGTGAAACACATTGCGGTTAATTCTGTGTTGGGATTATTCAGAATTTATTCACTCTGTTGAGGAACTTTCCCAATATGAATTCATTTCAATAATTGCCATAATTCATTTCCCTGACCTAAAAACAAAGTTGAAAACAACCCCAGCCACTTCCACCTACACACAATATAGGGATGAAAGGAATAAATCAAAAGGTTTAAGTGCATTTTAGCTGAAAATAAACGGATAAATGGCAGGGGAAAAGGGAATGATGAAAGTAGTTGCTCTATTACCATGCAGCCCTGGGCTAATGCAGGAGGCCGGCCTTACACAGAGGAACAGAGGGACAGGATAAATGTGGGGAGAAGTCTAGGTTAATAACAAAGCAAAACGGTGCCTCGGGATGAGTCAGGTACTTTGTTAATATTCTTTTATTTATATATATATATATGTTCTCTTTGGTCCTGAACCCATACTTTTGCCAGTATCTTACATTTTGTTTGTAACTCTAATTTTTGTCTGAAATTGTGTATCTAACCATTTTTTCTCAGTGCATGTGAAGTTCTGTTCTAAGTTTAAGGCATACTAGGTGTAGAAAGCAACAATTAAAGGTATTATCATTATGGCATCTACTAAGATACCTTCTTTTGTCAAAAATGTATAATGATGAGCTCAGTAAACAAATCTATTTAAGAGAATGGCTGATTAAAAAGGTAATTAATCCAATCTTGACAAGTTAAAAAACTTAATATCAAATCAGCATTTCTATGTGCTGTCTTTTTTATGATTGCAAAAGTATTGCATTGTTAGCTTAGCAGCATTCAAACAACACAAAGTTAAGAATTCTTACCCTTGTAAGGCATTTAGCTTTTTATGCTAAAAATATACTTTAGCATAATAGCACATGTTAAAAGAGTATTTATTAGGGAAATAATATACTTCAAAAGAACATACTCAAGTGTGACGTGAATATAATGTTTTTGAACACTTAATGTCAATTGCAATTAAATGAAAATATATTATTGTTTTGATTTAAATTAAATGCAATAAACTGATTTTTGTTATTATTGTTTTTTTGCAACCCACCTAAGTGGGACTAAAGGCTGGAAAACACTACATGACTTTTCAAAATCTGAATACATTTTTAAAACACTAGGCATCATACACTTACAGACTTTGTAAATAGTGAACTTAATCAAAAAATAATCACAACAATTAAATCAAGGAATTAACATTTTATTTTAATAAAAAAAAATTATTAAAATGAATTAAAAACTATATCATTAATATCTTATTATTTGCAAGTTTTCTTAAAAACGTGTAGTTTTAAGATTTTAAGTACACTAAATGCACATTCAGTCCAATGAAACACCCTTCTTGTGGTCACAATGGTATACATACTCAAATACATACACAATGGTATACATGGTGCTGTGGTGATGTGACAATAAAAGTGATTTGATTTGATTTGATTTGATTTGATTTGTTAGTCTGATGCACAGTATAAGGCAGCTCACCATGTTTTGAACAGGGTCTTGGTGTGCGTCACTGATCTGTCAGAGCTTGTGTGAAATAAATTGCGTAATGTACACAGATTGTACATTACGCACAGACTGCTCAAGCACAGATTTTATTTATGTTCCGGTGTTGGTATTAAATTAGCAATTGGAAATCATGCAAATTACGTCTAGAACCTGTAGATGGTTTATATTTTAGTGTTTTTTGCAGTAAGGTGACTTAGCTGATCACATCGCATGCTTACTCATGCATGGGCCGCTGTCAAGAAGATTTTGGATATAGCCAATCTGACATATCAAAGGCTGTTAACAAGTGTGGTGTCATCTATTTACAGATAATTCACTGAAGCAATTTATTCACTGTCAGTAAACACAGGCTCTGAACTGAAGAGAAGAAGCACAGTCATGGAGCTGGGAATCTAAAGGGTCTGGGGAGATTCTGGATGAAGGAATGGTCTCTGATCTCTTGTCAGGTGTTCTCTAACCTCATCAGGCATTATAGGAGACATTTTGGGCTGTTAAGCTGGCAAATGGAGGTTTCAAAAAGTATTGAATAAAAGGGTGCCGTTAATTGTGTATTAGAGAAAACATTTTATTTCATAATGATATTTCCTCCCATTTTAAATTCTTATTCTCCAATGAAAGGTTAGATATTAGTGAATTGTGAAAAGATCAATAGGATTGACAATGCATATTCATTTTCACAGCCTTCTTTGGTCATATTTACCAAGGGTGCCAATAACTCTGACCACTGCAAATTTTCAGCAAATTTTACTTTTCGGGGGAACTATTAATTTATTTAATCTATATTTCATTTAATTCACAACATACATACACAAGGCAACGTGAATCGTATTCTGTTGCACAAACACTCGGCGTGGAGCACGGGGAATTAGTTTAGTACCTAATGCTAGGGGAGGTTAATAAGTTTGGCGCTAGCAGAAGCTGGGCTGTGAAGAAACTAGTTAGCAGCAATGAGGTGGGCAATGGAAGGTAATTCAATCTCACACTGAGTTTAAAATAAATCCTACTGCAACAGGCATGTCTGCTGGCACTGGGTAAATTACTTATAGTCATTGGTCCTACAGCAGGAAATGTTGGGAAATTCAAATGTCACATGTTTAACATTCAGATGAGACCACTGCTGTTGCGCGGCTTCTTTGTCTGTTTATTACAGATGTGCAAGTGTAAATAACAGTTTCACAGTACAGTAGAAGCACAGTAGGCTACAACATATATTTACAGAGACAAGACAATGTCAGCATATATCAGTATTTTCAGTTTTGCAAAATTTATGATCTAATTAAAGCAAATGTTTAGCAGCAGATAACGATGAATATGTTGATAAGTAGTTGTATTTGGGGTAATGTTGTGTGAAAGCGCTTAGCCTGTGAGGGAAAAAGCTACGCAGTGCAGGATGCTGGATAAAAGGCCTGTGGGACACTCTTGCCACCTCATACATTTATACGATTGTTTAAACGATGCAATAAACAACTTAAATTATTTATGCCTTACACAAATCTGTTGCTCCATTAATGTTCAATACAACATATATTTTTTTGCAATTATACATTTTAGGGGCAGTGATTGTGGGCACTTTTATTTTATTAGAGGGGCTTTAGATTTATTTTATGGTTTGTATAAATGGTGTTTTATTACCAGTTCTATGCAAATTCAATCCTATATATTTAAAATGTTATTTTTCACAAAAAGCGATCGTCCCACAAAAACAACTATTTGTATTTGCTCTCCTCAGCTGCGACGCATGATCTTGTTTTTGCTATGTGAACCTCAAGGTCAGTTTAAAAGAAAATGTATGGCAGCTGTGATATCATAAATGCAGCTAACCGTATCTGTGATGAATGGGTGGCTCTCAAAAAATAAAAGATGAGACTTGGGTTGTCTATTTGCCTATTGAGATTGTATGACACTTATTACAGTAATTAAATATGTTTTCACAGTACAGTAGAAGCACAGTAGGCTACAACATATTTTGAGACAAACATCATCTTTATTATTTTCAGTTTTGCAAAAGATAATTAAAGCAAATGTTTTAAATAACGAAAGAATATGTTAAAGTATTGTATTTGGGGTAAAAAGCGCTGGTGGGACTACGCACAGTGGGATAAAAGGCCCCTCTTGCCACCTCATACATTTATACGATTTTTAAACAAAATAAACAACTTAAATTATTTATTTTCACACAAAATCTGTTGCTCCATTAATGTTCAATACAACATATATTTTTTCTGCAATTATACATTTTAGGGGCAGTGAAAAGCACTTTTATTTTATTAAGAGGGGGCTTTAGATTTATTTTATTTTGTTAATTTTTTTTATTACCAGTTCTACTTCAATCCTATATATTTAAAATGTTACACAAAAAGCGATCGTCCCACAAAAACAACTATTTTATTGCTCTCCTCAGCTCGACGCATGATCTTGTTTTTGCTATTGAACCTCAAGGTCAATTTCAAAACATTTTTATGGGCTGTTATCATAAATGCAGCTTAGTGATGAATCTTGGGTCTCAAAAAATAAAAGATAGACTTGGGTTGTCTTTTGCCTTGAGATTGTATTTACAATTTTTCATTTTGTTCCTTCTCTAAACACATAAAAAACCGTTCCTCCTCAGTTCAGTTCACTCAAAACATAATCAAATATCTTCTTATTCTAGTAGAACATCGTTTTCTTAAAAATGAGTGAATGATTTGCCATTTACAAAAAGGATTTGATGCTCCCTCATCGCCCTGAGTCAATATCTTGCACAAAACCCTTTAGCAGCAATTAAAGCTGTGAATCTTGAGCTTTTTGCTGCCTTTGCACATTTAGATTATGCAATTTTGGCCATTTTTCAATCAAGCTGCTCCAATCCTGCCAAATTAGATTTAGAGAGTTGGAAGACAAGTCAGCAGTGTTTTTGACTAGTGGGCTTTGTTTGTGATTTTTTTGGCTGTCTTTTTCACAGTGCTCTTTGGCCGTTATTATTCGTTATTATTCTCCTCGTGGATACAGGTCTACTAGGCCCTATCTATGTCGCTTTTGATCTATGTTGCGTTTGCTGAAATCATCGTGTTTGGTATTGGCAGTTGTTTTTTTACTTTACTTTATCTTTGCCAAATACTTTGTTTCCAATCCAAATCTTCCAATTTTCATCAAAACAAAAATAATAATTTGGTTTGGCTCTCAAACTACAGACGCGACAAAAAAGTGGCGTCTCCAAAAATGTTTTATATGCTTGGCCTATTGGTTTCTTTGACTTTTTCAATTGCTCAGTTGGTAAAGATGTTCAGATATTTGTACTGTCTTGGTTTTGCCATTTCTTTTTTAACAGTGGACTCACATTGACAATACTTTTGTCATTTTTGAAGCTGAACAGTGAAAATCTGCAATCACTGACAAAAAAATAAATAAATTAACAATCAGTCAATCAATCAGTCGTTTTAGGCAATAAAACAAAATAGATCATTCTTTTTTTTATTATATGTTTAAAATATTAACATCCATAAATAAAAATAAAAACATAAAATATATTTTTCTAGTTTTAGAAAGCTAAATACAATAACTTAAAACATTTTAAAGTATAATTTAAGATTTGTTTTTTTTTGACTTGCAACAGCATAACAGACCAATGATCTTTAGTATTTGAATATGTTCTTGAAGAACAGAATGCTCCATGACCAGACATGCTCTGATTTTATTTACTGATATTGCAACTAGACAGTTGTCATGACCTTTTGCGGGGGTGAAACACTGTGCATAGTCCAGATAGTTTATTGATCTGCACAGTGTTTTGTTGCAAGTTCATTCATTAATGTGTGAATTCATGATTAATAGAGAAACCACACAAGATCACTGAATCATTACCCAGTGATACATTGTTATAGACAACAGCCCATTACAACAGCTGGAACAGTGTTTAAAACATCTCACATTGTTCTGCATAATGGAGACTCACAAGTGGACAGTTTAAATGATCATTATTATGGTATTAGAAGTGTTTGCTGAAATCATTATGGCTACTGCCAAATTAGTGTACTACTCCCTGTATCCAAAATCCATTATGTTGTTGTCTTCCCCTGGTTAATGTTCCTAAACGATGTTTATCTTGTACTACTGGAACTCACAGCTGTTCCTCTTGTTCTCACTTGTCCCACAAGCTGCTGACAGCGAGAGAATGAGCTCTGAGATACTGCATAATCCCATGGTAACATGTGGGTGAGGATTTGTTTAGTGTAAGACAGACAAGGGGATTTAGTACTCATTATTAATAAAACTTAACTCCACTCTTGGGAAATACTGTAGGCATGAGTGAATATTAAAGGGGTACTGTAGTATACAGAAGCTCTTATTGCAGATTTTCAGTGCACATATATCAAAGCCTGAAGTTAGAAATTGCATTTTATGATAAAAACCAACTTTTAGGAACATAAGGGTTTGTTTTCATGAGATACCCTCACATATCAACGTCTTTGAACACTCGAGGTGTACACACTCTCTCTGGTTTCTCTCTGGTTTTGTTGGGACTCTCGCAATGTTTCACATAAACTGAGGCTCAGCAGAACAGTGTGATATAATCTGAAAAGGCATTGAGAGAAGAGTTTAGTTGGGCTCTCAGGATGCAAAATGGCCTTGTAAAGCTAGAGGGATCTGGACCTTTTCAAATATTCATCACCTTGACTTTAATTATTCAACTCTTATTCTCACAGGAATAGAACATGTTACTCTTAAGAAATTAATCTCACTTTTCAGAACATGTACAGTTGGTCTCTCTCTCTCTCTCTCTCTCTCTCTCTCTCTTCTCTCTCTATCTCTCTCTCTCCTCTCTCTCTCTTCTCTCTCTCTCTCTCTCTCTCTCTCTCAAGTGTCTCTCCTCTCTCTTCTTCTCTCTCTCCTCTCTCTCTCTCTCTCTGTCTGTGTGTGTTCTTCTAACCACTATTTATTTAGAACTTGGTCATTTTTTCCCTTAGCAGATTTAGTAGCAATGCAGTTGTTTTAAGCAACACAACTGTTTTTGACCTTAATAATAACAAGAAATGTTTTTGAGTAGCGAATTAGAATGATTTCTGACGGATCATGTGACACTGGAGCAACATTAGGTTTGGCACATATACACACATACCACCCAATTTACCACAACACAGTGTTTTCATGAAAAGTTATAAACTTTTCACACAACGTACAGTTATAAAGAATATGCTTGTAGCTGAGTTCATACATATCTTAGCTACTTCAGTATATGCATTCAAACGCATACATTCTGAAATAAAAGCAAATTAAATGCAAGTGTTTCATTGACATAAGAATATGAAATTGTTTGGATTTGTACTTGAGAAACCCTGACAGAACTGATCCAGGGATCCCCTGTGCATGAGTGTGGTGTGAATAATGGCCTTGTTCATGTATCAGAGGGAATATGAGTCCCTTTGGGCTGAAGCAACTGTGGTTGTGCACACAGAGAGATCGCTTATTAAAACTAAGCATACTATTCATTTTTGACAAAAGCAAATGTCAGCCCTGCTCTTACAAATAAAAGTGTGTCTTGTGCCCTCTCCAGCATTCAGTGCATTACAAAGAAATCACTGCGGGTGCAGTAGAGGTTGCCTTCTTGAGAACCTTTCTCTGTGATTGTTATCTTCTGAGACACGCACACACAAACCATCTCATACTCAGCAGAAAGGGATGTCTGAATTATTAAGCAGCCTTACACTGCTGTAGTTGCAGGAGGACTCATCACTGCACATCAGCGTGAGGCCAACTGCGGCATTTAGATTAGCGGGGTTCTGCTCTTACTGTACCTCCCGTGGAAAATCAGCCTCTCTTTGGCTCCGACTCTTCTCTAAGAGGCCTGTCAGGGCTCCTTTCTCCCCATCGGAGCGGTAATGAGGGTACTTTGGAGTCAGAGAAGTGATCCTCGTTGCAAATGACTCATTTTGACCTGTGCTACCAGACTGTCCTGGCTGATACATCAGGAACAAACAGTTATAAGAGCTCAGGCACCTGTATTTAAAATCTGCAAATGTATTGTCTGCCTTCATGTGCATCGGAAACAGCAGCTGAAGTAAGGTTATTTCACTCGAGGTCTTTTCACTCTTTATTCAAGTCTTTATATATTGAATAGTTGTTTTATTCAAGTTTATTTAATCCAAATAAAATATGAAATGAAAAATGTTGAATATAAATCAGTGGAATGAGATATAATGGATTACATTTTTTATTATTTTATGTTGCATAATTGCATTTATTTTAGCCATAGCTGTTCCACTGCAATCAATAAATCAATCAATCAACCAATTAATATATGTATATATATATATATACAGTTAAAGTCAAAAGTTTACATACACCTTGCAGAATCTGCAAAATGTTGATTATTTTACCAAGTAAGAGGGATCATACAAAATGCATGCTATTGTTTATTTAGTACTGACCTGAATAAGATATTTCACATAAAATATGTTTACATGTAGTCCACAAGAGAAAATAATAGTTGAATTTATAAAAATGACCCGTTCAAAAGCTTACATACATATTGTTAGCTGAATGATCCACAGCTGTGTTTGTTTGTTTAGTGATAGTTGTTCATGAGTCCCTTGTTTGTCCTGAACAGTTAAACTTCCTGCTGTTCTTCAGAAAAATCCTTCAGCTCCCACAAATTCTTTGGTTTTCCAGCATTTTTGTGTATTTGAACCCTTTCCAACAATGACTGTATGATTTTGAGATCCATCTTTTCACACCGAGGACAACTGAGGGACTCATTTGCAACTATTACAGAAGATTCAAACACTCACTGATGCTCCAGAAGGAAAAACCATGCATTAAGACTTTTGAACAGAATGAAGATGTGTATATTTTTCTTGTTTTGCCTAAATATATATATTTTTTCATTTAGTACTGCCCTTCAGAATCTATATAGTTACATGTTTTCCAGAAGACAAATTAAGTTTAATTAAGTTAAATTTACCCTGATCTTCAAATTCAAAAAGCTTTCACGCCCCGGCTCTTAATGCATGGTTTTTCCTTTTAATGCAAAAGTTGACCTACCTCAAAAAAATAAAATAATAAGTCAACCTTATATTAACTCAACTAGCAACCGACAACTTTAGTTCATCTAATGAATAAAAGTCAGTCTATTGAGTGTTAAAAGTCCTGTCAGAACAACCAAATACATTTTTTTGTGCATTTAACAAAGCTAATAGTTTTTAACAATCCTCTTTATTTTGGATTTGTTTATTTTCAAAGCCTTCTACATAATATGGGTAGTACTTGTCTCTGAAATCTAAAGGCAAATATGTATGCTAATAGACAAATGTATTAAACAAGTTGCAATGAGATGCATATATACAGTACCTCAGCACACGATTCTCAAACATGGTGAGGATCATCAAATTTTAAATCAGTAAAAAAATTAACTCTGATCCACTTGACAGCTAAGTGAGAGTGACAACAGCAGCAGCAGCATAAATTAAGCCAGTACAATGTAAAACAATGATAGTATTTTAATAATAAATAACATAAAAGTCAAAAGGTCCCACACAGTATCTATGCAAAAGATATCAATTATTTATTAACAACAACATTTTGGTCAACATGACCTTCATCAGAAAAAATTCCTGATGAAGGTCATGTCGACTGAAACGTTGTTAATAAATAATTTATATATTTTGCATAGATAGTGTGCGGGACCTTTTGTCTTTTAGTTTTTGACCTAGCTGGTCTTTGCCTCCTATACGCATCTATCTATTGCCGTCAGGTATGCAGAGTTTAATTGTTAATTTATAATAAATAACATAAAATGTTTTCAAGCTGCAATGCATGCCGTGAACTTGTGCAATATTGTTCAATGTAAAATTGTTTGTTTAGATGACTCGATTTGAAAAGTTGGGAGAACATTTGGATATGTTGTGAACAAATAGTTAGAGTATCTAATACTTGAGTAATACTTGAGTAAGTAAGGTAAAGAAAACAACTTTTGTTAGCGACATGTTTAGAGTATTTTTGTTCAGTTCACACAAAAAAATAAACTGACTTCTACTAAAACGTCTTTGATCAGGCTACTTTTTTTACATTGGTTAGAAGAACTTTTTCGAAAGTTGGATTTTTTACAGTGCAGTCAGTGCTTCTGCACCACACATGGACTGCATACGCACACTGCAGACGGAATCTGTGTGAACTGTTCCTGTGGCTCAGTGGTAGAGCATTGCGCTAACAATGCAAAAGGTTGTGGGTTCAATTCCCAGGGAACACACATACTGACAAAGAAAATGTATATCCTGAATGCACTGTAAGTCGCTTTGGATAAAAGCGTCTGCTAAATGCATAAATGTAAATGGTGTAGAAGGCCCACCTCACATACAGCTCATGAAATCAGGCTGTGTGTTTATCATGTTTATCTACATGATAAAAAGAAGGCTTTAAAAAGATCAGTATCGGTGATCGGATCGGCAGATACTGCTTTCTGTGATCGGTGATAGGTCTCAAAACTCCTGATCAGAGCACCCCTAATGAACACCATTCAAAGGTTTAGAGTAAGCATTTATTGTTTTTTTCCTCCCACAATACTTTTAATTACCAAAGACACACAAAATCGATCAAGCATAATTTAACTTTTGTAGCATTGTAAATGTCTTTACTATTTCAAAGTTACAATGTTTTTGATCCAATTATTGTAGCCTCGGTGAGTGTAAGAGGATTCTTTCAATGTGAAAAAAGTTTACTGACCAAAACTTTTGAATATGGCAGTGTAAAACATTTGTATCTCATTCGTCAAGGAAATTGAAACAAACGATTTTACACTTTTATAAATGAGGGTACAAAAGCTGTCCCCTTTTCCAGTGGTGCTAATATGCCATTTAAAGGGATAGTTCACCCAAAAATGAAAATTATGTAATTAATTACCAATTAATCCAGAACCAGTAAGACCTTTGTTCATCTTTAGAACACAAATCTTTAATTTTTTTATCCGAGAGCTTTCTGACTCTGCAGAGACAACAATGCAACTGACACATTCAAGGACCACAAAGGTAGTAAAGACATTGTTAAAATAATCCATGTGACATCATTGGTTCAACCATACACTCTCAGAAATAAAGGTACAAAAGCTGTCACTGGGGCAGTACCTTTTCAAAAGGTACAAGTTTGTACCTAAAAGGTCCATTTTGGTACCTTAAAGGTACATATTAGTACTTAAAATGTACATATTTGAACCTAATAGGTACAAAAGTGTACCTTTTGAAAAGGGTACCACCCCAGTGACAGCCTTTGTACCTTTATTTCTGAGATTTGTTTTCTGAAGCTACAAGAATACTTTTTTGTGTGTAAAGAAAACAAAAATAAAGACTTCATTCAACAATTCATTCTCTTCCATGTCAGTCTTCGTCATCCGTTCACGAGAGCACCACAGCATGCATGTGACGCAGGAGTCGCCGTTCTGACGCAGCACCTGAATGCACTGCAGCTTGTTTACAAGAAGAAGATGCACACTGTACATAAAACAGTCTTCGTAAACATGTCTGGAGATTTCGACAGAGCAGTTTGCAATTTTTTGCCCAGCCTTACTTATTCGAACCAGAATATACAGATGATGAGAGAGATGGATGTCTTAGCTTCGCAAAATTACGGTTGAAACCTTGATGTCACATGGACTATTTTAATGATGTTCTTACTGCCTTTCCGGGCCTTGAACGTGTCAGTTCCCTTGCTGTCAATGCAGGGTCAGAAAGCTCTCGGATTTCATCAGAAATATCTTAATATGTGTTCTGAAGATTAACGGAGGTCTTACATGTTTGGGACGACACGAGGGTGAGTAATTAATGACAGAATTTTAATTTTAGGGTGAACTACCCCTTTAAGTCTTAATATGTAACACGCTCTATACCAATATTCTCTACCAATATACCGCTTTCTATACCTCATATTAGTGAGATACTAATATGTAAAAGTAAGTAAGGTAAGTACAAAGCTGTACCTTTTGAAAGTACTCCACCCCAGTCACAGATTTTGTACCTTTTCTCAGAGAATGCTGCTTTAAAAATGTTATTAATCTAATCTGTGCAATGTGTGTTAGAACCACACTTAAGCATGGATCACTTATTTTCTTATTTCATTGCTGCTCATTTGCACAGAGTTACAATTTGTTTGCTGGACATGCCCAAACCAACACTGGTTGCTGTCGCTCATATTGCTGGAAATCACCAGCTCTCATTGAAAATGACTTTTTTTCTGCGAGCTGCTGTATGTGTGAACCCCCTTAAGGCTGAAATACAATGTCTGTAACCCACTTATAAGCAATCGCTTAGCACATGGTTTCTAAAGACATTTCATAGACTATAAGGGCTTATTTTGTATTAAATAAAGAAACACAATGAAATGAAATGAAAAAGGCTAATGTCAGAATGGGCACCCAGCATGGTTTAAATGGATCTGGATCCCTTGTCTTGTAGGTTTGTATTGATTTCATGCCTTGAATCAAAAGTAGTAAATATCACGCATTCTCTGCCTGAATAGTTGAATCTCTAATGGAAGTTCCCATTCATCTCTCTAGCTGTGAGCCGCATTGTTATGAGCAGTCTGAGCCCCACTGAGGCCACAGCGAGAGTGAAACCGTGACACGCTGTCTTTGCCAAAGTCCTTGGAAGGGGGCATCTTTGAAAGAGCAAGTTTTGTTGTCCAGATGTATGCAGACAAACAAACGTTGATCCCTGTGGTCGTGTTATGGGTAATTGCGGCACGGGAGACTCAAGCACTGAGATAAGTCAAGATAAATCTCAATTTAAATGCAAAATTAAGTACATTTTATCGACAGTAATTAGGTAACAAATCATCCAATTAGTCATTCTCTGTAGCCACACTGTTCGTGTCTTTTCCTTTTACTTCGGAGAAAAGCAAAGCATAAAGGATTGTGGAGGAATATCTGTTGTTTCTCAAGGGAAATCAGTTTATAGAAGCACAATACAGGCTGAAAGATAACTGGAGTAAAATGACACTACTTTTCAAAGTTAAAAATATGCTACTTTAGTTAAACAGCTGAAGCAGAATGTGTTTAATAGGCAGATTCTATGAATACAGTACACTTTGGTGTCCCATTTTATTTAAAAAATGCATTAGAAGTATAAATCCCATATTATTATTATTTCTTATGAGACCTACTATTGTGTGCTGTAACTGATTAATTAACTAACAAAAAGACACATAATCTGTATCATTAAATGCCTGGTTTTGCCCTTCCCTCCTCAGAGATGTTGGCCTTCATGAAAATGTACTTATTTTAATTAATAAAAAAATATAAGTCCCAGTTTTTTCCTTGTAAAAAAAAAAAGAAATTGCATAAACTGTTGACTGCATGCATCAAGCTTTATTACATTTAATTTAAAGAAAATCAAATACGTTTTTTTCTTTAATTTATGATTAACATACTCTAAGTTTATAAATATCTACAAATGAACACCTGACTTCAAATGAGCTCTTTCTGATGGACAGCTAATTTTAGAGTAATTTGTAACCCGTTATTTGCAAGTCTTTGACCCATTATTGTACATTTTTTTCATATTAAATATAATTTAATTTAAATGTTTACTTAATGTTTAAATTGCTATAAATCATGTATAAAACACATCATACAGACTACTGTTATGCTACATTTTTGTCTTTTTTGTGGCTTGACAGCCACCGGCCCCATCCACTTTCATTGCAATGAATAGCTTGCACATTTTGCTAAATAACTCATTTTCTGGAGTCTATGAATCATCACGTGCTGAATGCATTATGTTCATGCACCTAAAAGATGAACATTTAAGACTGTTCTGCCTTCACCCCTGAAAATAGATAACTACCAGAAGGTCGATAAGACCATTAACTCAGAAAGCAGTTGAGTCATCAGGCATGTTAAGGTCCGCCTGCTGAGAAATGCTGTCACATGCATCAACACTCTCTGCTTCGCAAACGACTATGTAAATGCTCACAACTGAAAATCGGCTAGTCCCACTAGCTGACATGTGGGTGAGTATTATGGTGACACAATTTTATGGTGACACTATTTTTAGGTGATCCCTTCTCATACTTTAGTGTGGCCTCTAACAAAACAGAAAGACAAACAACCTGACAACCACATCTTTATATCCGAAAATAAATAATGACTCTTATAAATAGCAAGCAACTCATGAACTGAGACTTTCATGCTGGAACTGATGTTGCAAATCAAAGTAATTGCTGTGTTAAACTTCACGAAGATGAAGTTTGGCCAGGCTGCTTTTATCCATCTCCACTTATTGCTCTTATTAATAGTTTTCCTCAGCGTTAGTGGGTCAGACAGGGGTGAGGGCCTAGAAGTGTAATATAGGCCAGCGTTTTCTGTGACTTTGATGCTGTGTGTGTCCCAGTTCTGAGAAACAGTAGGAGACCATTTATAGAGCAGTCTGCTGGTGCTGTGGCTCAAGGTGATGGACAATCTGACCACTGGGACATAGAGGCTTCATATTAGACTATAATTATTACTACAATGTTCATTAGCACAGGTTATTCTTATGCAATGTACTCATAACCTGACAAATTTGTTTCACATGCTCTTGTCCTTCAGTGACTGAGAATATACAAGGGCGAGGCAAGGTGGGCAGTAGCAAATAAATATTTGACAAGACAATATGAGACAATTTAAAAATCAAAAACTATTAAAAAAAATTTAAAGTTTTTTTTTTTTTTTTTTTAAATAGCAATTGTCTCTCTTGCCTCCCTTGAGGTCAGTGTATGATGAAATGTACGCTCAACAAGTAAAATATAAAATACATGTTCTGATCACATGACCAAATAAAGTCATATTTACAAATCAGAATTCTAAATAATACACTGGATTGCTGAGTTCTCATGCCGTAAGAGGTGAATTAGTTTGAAACATGGTGGAAAGTAAGTTTGTTGTGAATGGTAATTAATAATTTCCAATTTATTGTAATTTTTATGTGCTGTCCCTTGTGAAAAAGAAGTATACTTTTTACAGAAATAATACACAGATATAAATGTTAAGAATATGTTTAAGTGTAAACTGAGTGTAATGTTTTTAAACATGTTCAAATTATATTAAATGCAATTACTTGAACTTACTTGAAGGGATAGTTCACCCCAAAATACAAATGTTGGGTAACACGTTATTCTCACTGTTAAACAATTGCTTATTAGCATGCCTATTATTAACATATTGGCTGTTTATTAATACTTCTAAAGCACATATTGTGCATGACCATATTCTGCATCCCTAATCCTTCCCAATATCTAAACTTAATAACTACCTTACTAACTATTAATAAGCAGCAAATTTGGAGTTTATTGAGGCAATACTCATAGTTAGTAGTTTAAAAATTGTTATCATTTGTTCCAAACCTGAATGAATTTCTTCTGTTGAACATACAAGATAAAAAATAAAAGATTTTGAAGAATGAGGGTAACCAAACAGTTTCTGATCCTTGTTGACGTCCAAAGCATGTGGGAAAATGTGAGGAAAGTTGTTTTATTGAAGGTTGTTTTGTTTGTTTAGTTGCTTTGTTAGTTTGGTTGCATTTCCAATGCATTTTGAGTTTAAGAATTATAGAGGCTGTTGTTTTAGTGTGAGACGAGTAAAGAGAATTGCTGCTTAAATGTCTGGTTTCAGTGTCTTTCACACTATTTGCTCACAACTTGCACATGAAAGCCTTTTATTTAGTTGTCTTTCCTTGAAAAGGAACTAAATGTGTCAAGGAAAATGTAAAAAAAACAACAACTGACAGCCTTATTAAAAATGCATTAACTTTGATGTAATTTGTTGACACACCGTTTCTGTTTTGTTTTATAATAAACTTTGGGTTAATTGATTTGTTTTTCTCAAAATTTCATCAGTTTATCATTTCAAGCAGACCCATTTTGCGCTCATGGTCTTTTTGGCTAAGCTTACATGAAATTCTCTTTTCCATAAAAGATAAAAGTGCTTACAGCATTTATAATTCTTCTGAAGATTGTGCTCAATACCACACACAGAAAAGGAGGCATATGGTGAATGACTATCAGTTCAGTTACAAGTATCAACCTCACCAAAGAAAATCCCCAGTGAGCCACAAAAAGCATTTCAGTGTGACCCTTAACCCCCCCCCCCCCATTTAAAGGTCTTAAATTCATCTTTAACTAGCATTTTATTGTTGTTGTTTTTGTTGATGATTATGTTTTTGTTGTTGTTTTTGTTTTTCTCTCCAATATTAAGGAGCAGTTTATTTCCAAAGCATCTTGATGAATGTGATGTTCAACCAGCACAGTCATATTTATTAGAGGAAATCAATTTACTGCATACACTTTAGTGCTAAACAAATTTACGGTTAAAAAATAAAACACGAAGAACAAAAATCAATTGGTCCTTCAAGTGCTCCCTTAAGACACGGCAGCCTTGTTTTTATCGCAGATTATACTTAAGCGTTTCATACTCGTTTTCTCTGTGGCCAGATATAAAAGTTAAAGATGACATTCTGATCCATGCTTTCACTCTTGGCATCTTATGAGCTTTTGGAGAGGCTACTGAACATGAGAGATGGATGAAATCCTTGTACGTGTGTCACAGTGAGTTCTAGGGAGCTTGCGGGGAACCGTGGGTAATGTAATTGCATAGCAAGCTGACAGGCTAATAAATACAGCATAATCACCTAACAAGCTCATTTACAACAAGTGCATAGGCAAGCATATGTGTAAATAGTGAAATCCACACATGATCTCTTACACTGCATAAGTAGCATAAATTGGCTTGAAATTATAATATGATGGGTTTCTTCGGTGATGCAATGAAATGAAATTAGCCATTGTTTGGAATAACTTTATTATTTCGCAAGTGATTATGCAAATTTACCTCAATTTTTGAACACTTTACAAAAATTGCTTTCTAATGTTTTAAAATAAACTTTGTACAAAAAGGTAAAATAATTTATAAAGAATTGAAATACCTAAATGTTAAAATATAGTTTAAATTAAAAGTGTAACTGCACATGTATCATTGTTGATCAATGTATGTCTTTAATGGGTAACACTTTATTTTATGGTTCACCAACACACATTCTGTCTTTAAGTAACTTTGCAAATATATGTCAACTTATTCTACTAACCCTAAAAGTCTAGTAATACTCTTAGAGTTAGTTGACATGTAATTGAAAATGATTGAGAGTTAATTTACACGTAGTTGCAAAGTCACTTAGTAGAGTTACTAAAGTTGAAATTATTCACCTGAGGGTTTCACTTTATATAAATTAAGTGTTAAAATATTGAGGGTATTAATTTTAAATCTCCCACTAGCATTAGTCTCTGGCTCAAAGATGTGTGAAAGTCAGGGGTAATGTGTTTTTATTTCTATATGTAAATGAAATTGCCGTAGTTGCGATATATTTTGCAATGCATCGTACACTGAGGGCAGTCCATGTGCTAGGTGTTCTTAGGTTTGGAAAAAAAAATTAGTTGGATAGTTTTCCATTTTTGCGAGGTTCATGGCATTGTCTTAATAAAAGCTTTGTAAGAATGGCAAACTAGTGTTTAAAAATTCCGATCAGGTTCCTCAGGTCTGTCTGAATATTCTTCTTGTTTTCAGGACTGGGTGTCTAAAACAGTGCATTTATTTTGTCTGGATATAAATGAATCATGACCACAGTCGAAACTCAGTTTTTACTAATTTCTTCAGTGCTTGCTGCAGAACAGAACACCGCCAGAACATAATTTAAATGAGCTTTCTGTTTGTTGCGTTCCAGACTTTAAATCAATAGTATCAAAAGTCTGGATTCAAGATTGTGTTAAGTGGTTGCAGAGTTTTTTTTTTATGAAACAATGAACAGGTGTTAAATGTTAGTAGCAAAGAGAATGCAATTAAAACTCTCTGGCTTTTTAAAAAAAATATTCTGGGCATGCAGAAAGATAAATATTTTTTCATGAGTGAACTAAACTCAATACAGCTTTCTAGTGAATGAGCAAGTTTGGTTTATGACTGTAGGGTCTGTGTTGATTATATCTTTATTATTAATTCTCAGCTGGTCATGTTGCCTTCAGTTGGCTTTGTATTTCACCAGCTGGAATCGCTTTGTTTTTCCATCTGCCTTTTGATTATCTTTTCAGAATCTGTTGCAGTCTACAGGACACGCATCCAAAATCTGTTCTACACTACTGACACTGAAGCACTGCACTAATATGTTTGGAAGTGTTGCAAACTCACAGAAGGGATCATTTTACTTAGATCTGAAGCAGCTTATATCTGCTTTTTCGTTTAGTTTGCTGTTCCTGTGATTTAGTTATTAGATGCACCCCATTTTTTAATGTTCACTCTATGTTCAGCTGGTTAATACAACAGTTCTCTTTGACTTTATACTACAACACCTCGTCAAAAAGTACTGTTCATTTTTGCAATGCTTATTTTTAGAGTGCACCTTTAAACTAACAGTTCACCAAAAAAAAATGTAATTACTGAAAATCTATTCGTCCTAAGGTCATGCAAGATGTAGCTGAGTTTATTTCTTCATCGGAACAGATTTGTAGAAATTTAGCATTACATCACTCGCTCGCCAATACAGTAAGTCAGAATGAGAGTCCAAACAGCTGATAAAAACACCTCAATAATCCACAAGTAATCCACATGAGTCCATTCCATCAATTAAGATATCGTGAAGTATAATGTGCATGTTTCTAATAAAGATATCCATCATTAAGATGTTTTTGATTTCTTCAGCAAGGGAAAGTATTCAGGAGAGAAATATGTACACATCAAACACAACTTGCAAGTCAAAACAGTCCAAAATGGTTCCAAACAAATACTGTGATGCACTCTCATTCTGACGGCACCCATTCACTGCAGAGAATTAATTGGTGAGTATGTGATCATGTAATGCTAAATTTCTCCAAATCTGTTCCAAAGCAGCAAAGTTTCCCTTTTTTCGATTATTTAATTCAATCATATCTTGAATAAATTAAACTAAACAACTACATCCCAAGGCAGTAATTATTTTACAAAATAATTGCATTCTAACAAATATTAAATATTGAGTAACTACTTTGACTGCATTAGAATTGCTGTTTTTTTTTTATTTAAATGTAAATGCTGTCAGTGTTTGTTTTTTTCTTCTTGTGTTGTGTAGACATAAAAAATGCCTCATCTATCCAGTTTGCTCACATTTTCATTCATAACATACTTGTCGATCAACCTCGACTAGTTTCTGTTTAATCTCCTTAGCTTTAGCATGCAAGAACATCCTCCTATTTTGGACTCCCAACACGCTGCTCTCAGGCTCAGAAGAGGAAGAGCGATCCAGACCCGCTCAATGGAGCCAATGGAACTTAGCAGACATCAGTAATTGGAAACTTAATCACGTAAGGCATAGTCTGATGGCGGGAAATGAGGCACTGCAGGAGGAGGATGGCAAGACGGGGCCACAATCAACAGATGCCTTGAGTGGTGCTCTGCACATGTTTCATGCCACATTCCCTGTTTCATTCCTATTAATATTCAGGGAAATGTCTCCATAACTGAAGTGAAGCTCAAAGTAAAACAGCAGGGTATGACCCACATTTACACATTTTTTATCAGTTTTTTTGCAAATGAGTCTATATTGCGAGTTTATTTGACCTGTTTTGCATTGCATGAATGACGGCAAAATTAGACAGCTAGTGGAAGCTCATTGAAAACCTTCTCCGAATAACATGTTTTCTTTTAAATTCAGGTACTTTGAAGTAGGTAACCTGCTTTCTCATGGTCCTGGAAAACAAGTCCTCAAGAGGGAATCAGAAAATCAGTTTCTTTTCAGAGAAGCAGCGTGCTGAAAGTTTTAGGTCAAAGCTCCTTCTCTTTCAAGGGCGCTTGCAGAACAGTAGTGCCAAAATGATTTGATCCAGGTTAACAGCATTTAAATCCCCCTGTATAAATGTTCATGGCCAGCCCATCTATTCAGTCAGTCAGCCTGTGCCTGCTGTGTAAAGGATACACACATCCTGTCATGAGCACGGTGACCCAAAAACACGGGCACACTGCCAAGATACACCAATGAAAGAGAGAACAAGATTTCGGCTTCAGCATTTCAATTAACCAGTTTTAACCAGTTCATGTCATCACATGGTCCCTGACATTCCTCCATGGCGTATTACATGCTCTAAAACTGTCCAAAAAGCTATTTGAAGGCCCATATAGCTGTTTATTACAATTATGAGTAATTTCACACATCTCAGCTCAGTCTCTTACAGCCGTGATTCAACTTGTTAAAACAGTTATGTTAAAAACTATTGCTTTTTTTTAAACCAAGTCGTCTGTTTCATACCCATGTGAATAAAATCACATTTCAATTTTCATAAAACCTGTTTACTCTAAATGCGAATTGGACATGTTTGAAACCAACAGCGGTTGTTCAGTGAATCACTGAGATGCAGACGGATCCAGTCTGATTAGTAAACTAATTGTTCAGATTAACCAGCCTAACCGATTAGTTGAAAAGATTTGACTTAAAAGAACAATTTGGTAACACTTTATAATAAGGTTCAATCTGTTAAAATGTGTTAATGCAATAGCTAACAGGAACTATTAATACACTTTTATTAAATGAATGTTAATTTAATTGTAATGATGCAAAAGTGTTGCTTTGAAAACAATATTGCACAAATAAATAAAACAAATAAAAAATCATTCTTAGCTTATGATTGGCCTACCTATATTATTACAGGTGGCACCAAAGTGTGCTTTGTGACTGTAGTAAAACATTTCTTAAAATTCTTAAATGGTTTCTGATTCTTGTTTTCCGCTAGAGCTTGTACGACTAGTCATGTTTACTAGTCAAGAAGTCTTCCAGAAATGTAATCGAGTTCTTGGCAAGTCAGCGTTCACATTATGTAATCACTCTCAATACACTATGCGGTTCCAGCAGTCTTTGGTGTTTCTGGCAAGTCAAGCGAAGTATTAACGGAGTGTGTGTGAGCGGTGAGAATGTCTGTTCAGATGAGATGATGCAGGTGAGAAAGTGTGCATGTCCTTGTCAGATTCATACTGCTTGCATGCATTGTCATACATTTTCCAAAAAGTCCAACTCAAATTTTCATCCTGCAGTTGTGCTCTATACAACAATCATAACTTGTGATCCACAACTAGTCAACATAGACACAACCCACGAGTCAACTTCTTGACTAGTCAGTGCAGTCTGCAATTTTTCATCACTGCAGAGATATCGCAAGCCTTTGTGTTGGTTCGATTTTTTCTTTCCTCTCTTTCATGGAAGAACTCTAGCAGAAGCAGTCAGGCAGGGTTTGGAGGAAGGGAGCGGGATGTATATTGTGGCAGGAGAATGGCAGAGCAATTATGACTTTATCTGGAAACCGGAATTCCCACCCTGGGCAAGTTTACGATAGCAAAATGTGAACTTTTCAGTCTAGTGAAGGGCAATAAAAAAGGCAAAAAAAAGCATGCTGTCCAGTGACATTGATATTATGACCTGATGTGACTTGATGTGGCATGAGTCTTGTGCATTATACTATTAAATTCTTATTTTAAATTGACCTTTTCATAATATTTTTAATCTAGCCTAATGGTTAAGTGGTTAAAAGAGGAGATGAGTTGGCCCCATGTCCCATGGTCATCACAGGATAAAGGTTCAATCCAAACACTCTTTAAAGGCAACTTTAGTCTTTTATATCACACCACTAAAACTTACAACACAATTATTACACACTTTCAGGATTAAAAACAAAATTGTATCATCATTTGCTCTTGTTTGAATGTAGGCAGATGACTTCATGTCTCAGCAGAGCACAAAATAGCTTTTTCTTTTCTTTTTGTTGAAAAACTTTGATTTTTCTTTCCGTAAAGTGAAAGTGAACACGGATTTCAATGTCACATTCCATTCTACTGTGTACTATATTATAAGTCTTTTGAAACTATATAAAAGCTTTGAGTGAGGAACAGGCTGAAATTTAAGTTCACTACTGACAAACCTTCCCTGTGCCGTTTTCACACAAACAAACACACACACACACAGACACGCGCACACACACACACACACACACACACACACACACACACACACAAAGCAGCACAATTGTTTTCAACATTAATAATAGTAAGAAATGTCTCTTGAGCAGCAAATTAGCATATTAAAATGATTTCTGAAGGATCATGTGGCACTGAAGACATTAAAATAACATTTTAAATTGTAAGCTGTTATTTTAAATTGTAATATTGCACAATATTACCTTATTTAGTCTATTTATTTTTGTACATTCATTTTGCACATTTATAGCCTTGCTGACCATAATTTATTTCAAAAAAATGAAGAAAGAAAATCAACCCCAGATTTTACACGTTATGCATGCTACAGTGCTACATTATACTGGTATATTACATAAATAAAATCAAGTGTGTGTGTATGGATGGATGGATGGATGTATGGATAGGCTATATACATACAGTGTAGCCTATATATACATTTTCAACAATATCAGGTCTAATTAAGTTACTGCTGTAGTATGGAAACGACTTCCTGTGCGTATATTCTTTCCTAAGGCTATCATCAGCGTGTCAATATTCAGAGGAGCACCTTTATTCTTGTGTGAAGCCTTTTTGATTACGGAGGCTTTTGTGGGCGCTGTTTGATTGGACGTCTCGGTGCTGCTGTAATCCCTCTTGTTCTGCATGTTTCCACAGAGAGCAGAAGCTGTTGCCATCCCTATTGTTTGGCCAGATCCATCGGGCTGCGTCTCTGTCTCCCCGCTGAGAATTTGTCACTTCCACTGCTTTGGCGGCCACTCTCAGCTCGACCAGTGTCTGTTTACATAATGTCAGATCTCTCTCCTCCAACCTATATTCTCTTGAGTGGCTGTTGTCGCTTTCTGTGATATTTCCAGTGTGTTGCTTTCCGGCTTCACGGTACATTCTGATCTTATTGAAGAGAGAGACACCGGCTGAGAGCAATGCAATAATTGTAAAATAATTTGCACTACAGATGAACATTCAGGAATGGTAATTTTCTCCATTTAAATGAACAGATTCTTAATTGCTTTTATAGTCTGCCTGTACCTTGGAAACACTTTAGCAAAAGGTAGATAATGGATCTGTTTTAGACTCCACCTGAGAGGAACAAAGAGAAAAGGCCATGTTCATATCATTCAACATACAGAAAGAGTATAGGGATGCTGTCCAAATGCATGAGTAAGTATTTATGTCAGGAAGAACATGGTAAATGGTGTGCATTTTTTGCTATAGCCCCCTGCTTTTAATAGACTGTCAACATTTTCTTCTAAAGCTATTTCAAAGAAGGGTTGCTGCTGTTGCCACGGCAACCTCAAAATACATAAACTCTCCACCACATTTTCCGAGCTGAGCGGTGCAATTCCCCACCCCATATAGTTCCTCTCATCACTGGACGTTTCATGCTGTTTCTTTTATGCAATGAGAGTCTTTTCTTTGTATGATTTACACGTAATGTGAAAGCGCTGTCCACTTATAGCTCACACACAGTGGCCATGGTACGGAAATAAGCAACGCGCTCACATTGTAGTGCCAGCTGCTCCATCAGAAACGAGTCTCAATAAGGTTTCGATTTAGAGAGCACTTTGTTTGTCTTTCAGCTGTCATTGTAAAAGCAAGCAAAGAAAACAACTGAAAGTTCATGGACATCACAAATTGAGACAGGCCACAGAAGACAGATGAAAGCGAGCTTTTTTATCATCCCAATGACTTGAAAGGACTGTTTCCAATAGTTTTTATTCTTCTCACAATACTTCCAGACAGCACACCCACGGACCAACTAAAGTCTTTTCACTCGCCGTCATAGTAATTTTACAGTTGAAAGACAAAGTAGTAAAAAACAAACAAATCAAGATCGTCTTGACAACACCTTTTTCAAGTATAAACAAGTTTAATACAAATGAAAATATCTGCCAATGTAGTAAGAATACAATTTCTATATGTTAAAGACACAATCTATACAAACAAGTCTAAATATCTAATGAAGTGTTGTATAAGTAAAATCATTTTATTTCAATATTTTACATAAAAATAAAATAGTGAAAAACACTAATTTAAAATTTGTTAAAGTAATAGTTCACCCAAAAATGCAAATTCTGTCATTATTTACTCACCCTCAAGTAGTTTCGAACCTGTATGAATGTATTTGTTCTGCTGAACACAAAGGAAGATATTTTGAAGAAAGTTTGTAACCAGGTTGTTTTGGGGCACCATTGACTTCCATTGTAGGAAAATAAATACATTGGAAGTCAATGGTGCCCCAGAACTGCTGTTTCCCACATTCTTAAAAAATATCTTCCTTTGTGTTCAGAGCAAATAAATGCATACAGGTTTGGAACTACTTGAGGGTGAGTAAATACATACTGACAAAAAATTATAGCCTTAATGCACTGTAAGTTGCTTTGGATAAAAGCATCTGCTAAATGCATAAATGTAAATGTTAATGATGACAGAATTTTCTTTTTTGGGTGAACTATCCCTTTAAGGCATTTTTTTGCAGAGTAAATGTCACATGAAACAGTTGGGGTATTTGGGCTTGAACTCAGACTTGGACTCAGACTGCAATTATGAATGAAATTAGACTAGGGGGGACTTGGACTCTGGCATTTTGGGCACAGATTTTTTTCAGAACAGACGAATCACATCATGGGTAACATGAAAGATAAAATAAATCAGTAACAGCATAAAATTAAGATAAATAGACATCAATAAATGTATTTCACTGCAATTCAGACTCGACTAGTTAGACCCAACACTAGTACAAAGCATTGTTGAAGAAACAAACTAGGTTTTTCGTGAAAACTTAACAGCCTTTTCACACCTCCACAGTTCAAAGCGTTGGTTAGAACTGTTGTTAATGATGTCAAGATTCACGATTCATGATTCAAGATTTTTATTCGTCACATACACAATTATACAGGATATAACCAGCAGTGAAATGTCAGGTCCACTCCATAGGACAGTGCAATTATATGTAACACAAACACAAGATAATATACATAAATATAGGTATGAAAAAAATAAAGTAAAACATTAAAAATAAGAATAAACAAGAATAAAATGTGCAGGACAGCATACTGTAGACTTAATAAATAATAATATAAGCAGGAATGTGCAAGAAGAATGTGCAAACAGGTTATATACATAGCAGCTATAAAGATGGTGGAGAATAATTAATATCTTACTGATTATTAAATGGAGTCATGTTGATGTTATGAGACCGAGTTTGAGTTTGGGAGCCTGATGGCCTGAGGGAAGAAGCTCCTCCTCAGTCTCTCAGTTTCTGCCATCATGCAACGGGAGCGCTTGCCAGATGGCAGTAAAATGAAGAGATGCCAGGCTCCCTGGTTACCATGGCAACCAGGACACCTCAGCCAGATCAGATAAATTGTACGACCTAAAAGTATGTAGAGAGAATCTTCCCCCTTCTCAATTCTCTCTAAAACAGACACATACTGTTATAGGAGAAAACTTATTTCATTAATTCATAGACAGATTTTTCTTTGACCTTCCTATCACATATCCTCAGATCATTGTGTATATTATTACTGTTCTTGTATATTGTCTTTTGTATTGTATACTGTTTTATGCATGCTTATGATAGAACCACTCGTTCACGTAACTTAACTATACCATGTTTGGTTTCTATGAATTCGTCTTCGGATGATCTAATTGAGAGTGTATGTCACATGTTTATACCTATGCAACATATTAGTGTCCTAAGAATCTTTAGTAGTTTGTGCATCAACACCCAATCAAATCACATGTGCAAAATACCATGGTCTAAGACAAAGAGTTGTAAACTTTCCCTCCAAAAGTGAAAGTCACCATTGGCTCTGTGACCTCCCGGAGGTGTGACCTCTATATCAGATAAAGCTCTCAAATCAGTGACCCGCCTCGCCAGTCTGCGGTTCTTTTAGATCCTAAGAGAATGAGGAGGATGAGCTAGACCTCCTCTGGACCCTTACGTTTTTGTGCCAGGCTTTCAGCCTTGTCTTTCCATTCAACCAAAGATCCTCGGATCTCAACAGATATCTCTCTTAGCTCTTTTCCACTTTCCACCTGGGAAGAAACTCCCAATCACCATGACATGGAATTCATCTCACCTCAGTGCATGTGGAGGCAAGGAGCGTCGCAATCCCTAAAGGATTTTTATCTGACTAGCTGGTGTTAGTGTTTAGTTAATACAACTCTTGTGCACAAATTACATGAGTTTCTGATTCTGCTTGTAGATAATGTCCCTTTACGATTTTGATCCTTACTACATGCTCTAATGCATTAATACTTAGGAAAGTATTTTCTGTGGCCATGAAAATATCCTTTCCTAGAGTTCTTAGAGGCAATTTAATTCTTTTACTACTCAGGTGTCGTGGACGATGACTTCCATCTACACTTTGTCTGCTGTGTCTTCGTGGTCTGGACTTGCCCTCCTACACATCATGCAACATGTCCCTTTTGAGCTAATTTGCCACACATAGTTGGCAAATGATTATTTTTTGGAATGCAGTTTGTGACTAGAACAAGCTGCACTGTAAACCAGAGCCTGTGGCTTTACTCAGAAGTCTGTCAACACAAGACGACTCGCATTTTCTAAGTGATACTAAGACTTGTTCCCAGCAAGTCTTCACTTCTCATATCCAATTAAAAAATCCTATCAGCAGGCACAGCGACTGGCAGAAGCTGTCTGGTCCTCCCTCTGGGCTCCAGTTGTAAAACATGATTGTATCACCGAGGGGAGCAAACAATTAATGCCTTCCTCCTCTGAGCATTGACATGTATCTCACCTCAGTGCATGTGGAGGCAAGGAGCGTCGCCCCTAAAGGTGATTTTTATCTGTCTAATCCTCCCTCTCTGTTTCCATTAAAGGCAAACTTTCAGACGCTTAAAGGCTTAATTCTTCCAAAGGTGTTTTGAAGAGGTGATGGGACTTCCATCTAACTTTGTCTGCTGTGTCTTCATGGTCTCGGCTCACCCTCCTACACATCTGAACTCGGCCTGTATGATTTAGTTTGCCCCCCTCTTCACATCTCACACTGGTAATCCATCAGTGTTGCTGTGTTTCAATGGACAGATAAAACGGTCCCGAGTGTTAGATTGTAGAAGCCCATTTACTACAAAAGCTCCCTTGCTATGGAGCAACTGATGAAAGATTTTGTACTTTGATTTCAGGTTTTCAGATGACTCCTATTCTCTATTCCAAAGACTTATATTAAGTATATTAAGGTATTAAGTATACAGGTGTATTAAAATGCAATAAAATCTTTCTTTCTGACTTTGACAACCAGAAAGTGTCCAAAAAATCTTTAATGCAACACTTTTTGTATCAATTTTGAACAGTATTCCATGTAAATAAAAAAGTGTGCTTAATTATATTGGATGTGCACTTAAGGAGAGCGCACTTTATGTTTCTAAACACAAAAAAACAAGTTGTAAATAAAGCAGATTTTAAGAAAATATATTTCAGACGTTTTACTTCAAATTTGAACATTAAATTCAGTGTTGCTTGTCGATATCCCTTGTGTTTAATTGTATTGAATGTGCACTTATAGTGTACTGAAAGAGAGCTCACTTTTAATGTTTGTTAAAATACATTGAAAAAATTTTTTTGAAGTTGTAAAGAAAACATTTTACGTTTTACAAGGACATACTATTTCAGTATTTTTACTTCATTTGATATTAAAATCAGTTACTTGCCAATTTTTGTTTTTTTTGTAAAATGTATTAGCTATTTCTGAGTGGAAACTGTACTTAGGCCTAAGTACTCCTTTAAGTTACATTTTAATATTCTTGTGTTGTGCTTTTAAGAAGTACACTTATTTTGATGATACACTAAAGAACATTCAAAGTACTTGATTGTAACTTCAACTGTATTGTTATTTAGTATTAATGTTCATATATTTGAAATATACAAAATTACAATATTGTCTGTACAAATGTGTAATTACAAGTATATTTTAAATAAATGATGAACAAGTTTCAGTAGAAATGGCATTAAAGTATATTTTAGAATGCCAGACAGTACATTAATATATTTTAATCACATTTCAAAGACAATTGACGTAATCACATATGAAGATGTACATTGATCACATATGATTACTCACATTATGAAGAGTTTAGTCTCACCAAGTCAAGTCGCTCCATAGTTCAGCAAGTTACATTTTTAAATACATTTAAATAATGTATTCATTTTTTTATTTAATGCAGTTACCTCAAGTGTGTGAAAACATTACATTAAGTTTGCATTAAGGTATATTCTTTTAAAGTATAATATTACCACAAAAAGTTACTTTGTCAAAATATTTTTTTTTAAGTATGCTTTAAGTTTTTTCTTTTTTGTTTAAATGTTCCACAATGTTCTCGCCAGTTAAAGTTTTTGTTAGGGCTGCATAGGGGATGATGCCCCACTTTTGATCATCTCCCATCCTATACATACTGTCTCAAAATAGTGACAATAAGTAAAAGACCCATTAAGCATGGCACACAGGAAATATAGGATGTCAGACGTGCTCTTGTTTTGTATGCATAGCTGCTCAATTTTCCAGAGGACATGCAGTGTGCGTGAAGATCCTTGTGGAATGTCAGAATAATTACACCTATTAAATGTTTCTGAGTTCTTAACAACCGCAATTAGTGTTACAAGTACCTGAGGCCCCTACAAGGTGATCTAGTGTAGTCCTGCTCTTCAAAGTGCTCACATCAGCACATCTCTTTAGGCCTGCCTGCGCTTCTTTTAGAGTTTATTTCTATTCATTAACTAGGAAAGCAGATGTTTAATGGTAGCGTATAAATGATGACATTGTAATTTAAATATGTCTCTGCTCGCCACTTGTAACATATACAATTAACACTTGTCAAGTGCCATTGTGAGTAAAAATGGCTTTGGTGAGTAACTAAAACTTGCCAGGTGGTCGGAAACTTCACTGTTGTAAATCAGATTTTAGAAAGAGCCCTGTGTTCTGACTGGAGCATTTAAAACAGATCAGTTAAACAGTGCACGTCATTGTGTCACTTGTAGAAAAAACAACGACAACTAAATAATGCCATTCTCATTGGTGCACAAAATATTCTGAATACCCATATATCAATCCATTTTCCAAATCACTCATTCTATGTAGGGTATTTATAAATATATCATAATAATAATAATAAATACAAATAAATGTATAAATAAGAAGCAATAAAGTATGGGAGGCCATGCTGTATTGTAAATAATTAATGGTAAAAGGGCGAAGTGTAACTGTTGGGTAATGCAATCATAGCCATGCTTTTTTGTGTGATTAAAACAGCTGTTGACCAATCAGAATCAAGAACTGGAAATAACCATTTTATAAAATATAATACACATACAGAATAATAGACTCTTACTAAGAATTGTTCTTTATTGGAAGAACATGAAATCTGTCCATTAAGGTTCTCTATAGTGGGAAAAGGTTCTTTAAAATAAGAACATTAAAATATGCTTTACACAGAAAAAAAAGGTTTATTTTAAGAACTGTTTACTGAAAGGTTCAAACCTTTTAAAACCTTTGTTTATTTAAGAATTTAGCTAATTTCTTAGTTAATTGTATTTATTTGCCAATGGAAATGTGAAGTTGTGAAGTTGCAATGTGAAGGTTCTTGTGTCAGTTTGAAGAGTTTGTCCCTGAAGATCGCTGCAGGAAGGGAGTGAGCTCAGGTGGAATGATAGATGTCACTCAGGAATGCCAGGTACATGTGTGGGGAACTTCAGCATATGCGTTAAATGGAGCAGAACATTCATCTCTGTCTGAATCACACACCGGGCCGCATGACTGCTCAGCGGGAGGCAGAGGTGATCAGCCATGTGGAGGCTGGGGAGGCAGTCTCTTGAGACTCATTCAAAAGATCCCACTCCCCAGATGATACGGTCTGTGTGTGCATGTGTGTGTATATGTGTGTGTGATCATGCGTCTGCGCTGACATTAAAGGTGTATCCCACCAAAACGCTTCAGTCAGAATGCATTGTGAATGTTTTGCACACTCACGGCACGGCAAACATGCTGATTTACTTCCGGTTTGTCGTTGACGCGTGTTCTGAGCTGAATCTCCGCAAGCCAATTGTTTATCGTCTATTTTCTATCTTAAATTCCGATTTGATACACAATAATTTGTGTTTCTATAACGTGTGAATTATTCCCGATCGCATTCTGCAACAGAATAATCAGAGCGGCTTGTTATCGCAAGTTTTATTTTGATTTCCCAAGTCCGCTATTAGCTTTAGCCCGTTAGCAAAGCCAGCGCGGGTTCCGCTAACACAGCTAATACCCTTTTCACACACGCATACACACATTTAACATTGTTTCACTGTTACTGCTTAAATGGCAGATTCGTGTCTACCTTTGTGTGCAGGTGAGGACACGTTTGAGCTGCATTCGGCGCAGCTGGAGCTGGACGCCGTGGAGACACGGATCCGCGAGCTGCTTGGGAAACAGGCCCAGCTGAGGAAACGGATAGCAGCGCTGGAAACATCTCAGGCTGACGCCTCATAAGTCCGGGGTAAGTATGCAACGCGCTGCTAACGCTCCCACCACCTCTACTCCGTGTGTTTCTCTGCACAGGCCCCGTGCACCCGGGACGCGATCGTCACAGATGGCCTTCACTCCGGCGCCGGGAAACCACGGACCCTGGGTGCAGCAGCGGAAGACGCGATCCAGGCCCCGGGCGACGACTTCTCCCCCCCCGGTCTTCGACATCTCATCCCGGAACCGCTTCGCCCCTCTCTGCGAGACTGATCGTGACGCTGTGGTCATCGGAGACTCAATCGTCCGGCATGTCCGTGCTACATTAGCTGAAGGTAAAGTGCACACTCATTGTTCCCTGGTGCTCGTGTTCTTGATGTTTCTGTGCAGATACCCGCGATCCTGAAGGATGACGAGAGCGTTGCAGCTGTTGTGATTCACGCGGGGTCTAACGACACCAGGCTGCGGCAGACGGAGACACTGAAGAGGGACTTCAGGAGCCTGATCGAGACAGTACGCAGCACATCGCCAGCGACGACGATCATCGTGTCAGGACCTCTTCCCACGTATCGACGAGGACACGAACGGTTCAGTAGACTGTTTGCTTTAATGAATGGTTGTTTTCATGGTGTACAGAGCAGAAAATTCTCTTTGTCAATAATTGGAATCTTTTCTGGGAGCGTCCTAGGCTATTTCGTGCTGATGGCCTGCACCCCAGCAGACTCGGTGCGGAACTCCTGTCGGACAACA
Source organism: Ptychobarbus kaznakovi (assembly GCA_027422405.1). Classification (NCBI taxonomy): domain Eukaryota; kingdom Metazoa; phylum Chordata; class Actinopteri; order Cypriniformes; family Cyprinidae; genus Ptychobarbus; species Ptychobarbus kaznakovi. The sequence continues at coordinate 15,211,492 of CM049807.1, forward strand.
TCACCAGGACGCTACGCTCTATGTGACTAGTAAGCCAATTCTCCAATAACAGCTATGATGACTTTTGTTCTACCCACTTAAATGATTAAGGTACTTGCAGTGTCCAATCTATACAGACTGTGTCTGTTCCCCGAATATTGAGTTCAAAATATAAATTTAATGCAGGATCTAGAACAAATCTGATCGTGATTAAACCAGAAAAATGCAAAATAAATGAACAAAAACAATTTTTAAAACTTGGGCTCCTAAATATCCGATCACTCACACCGAAAGCAGTTATTGTAAATGAAATAATCACAGATAATAGTTTTGATGTACTCTGTCTGACTGAAACCTGGCTTAAAACAAATGATTATTTTGGTCTAAATGAATCTACTCCACCAAGCTACTGTTATAAGCACGAGCCTCGTCAGACTGGTCGTGGCGGCGTGTGTCGCAACAATATATAGTGATATTCTCAATGTTACTCAGAAAACAGGATACAGGTTTAACTCATTCGAAATACTTATGCTCAATGTTAAACTGTCAGATAAGCAAAATAAATCTGTCCTATCTCTTGCTCTGGCTACTGTGTATAGACCGCCAGGGCCATATACAGTTTTCTAAAAGAATTTGCAGATTTCCTCTCAGAACCTATTGGTTACTGTCGATAAAGCACTAATTGTTGGAGATTTTAACATTCACGTTGATAAACAAATGATGCATTAGGACTTGCGTTTACTGACCTAATAAACTCTTTTGGTGTCAAGCAAAATGTCACCGGGCCCACACATCGTTTTAATCATACGCTAGATTTAATAATATCGCATGGAATTGATCTAACTGATATAGATATCATACCTCAAAGTGATGATGTTACTGACCATTTCCTTGTATCATGCATGCTGCATATTACTGATATTAACTATATGGCTCCGCGTTATCGCCCAGGCAGAATTATTATTCCAGCCACTAAAGACAGATTCACAAATAACCTGCTGATTTATCTCAACTGCTCTGTGTACCCATAAATACAGATGAACTAGACACAATTACTAGCAACATGGGAACTATTTTCTCCAATACGTTAGAAACTGTTGCACCCATCAAATTAAAAAAGGTTAGAGAAAAACGTGCTGCGCCATGGTACAACAGTTATACCCATTCTCTCAAGAAAGAAACTCGTATTCTTGAGCGCAAATGGAGAAAAAGTAACTTGGAAGTCTTTAGAATTGCGTGGAAAAACAGTATGTTCAGCTAGTAGACAGGCTCTAAAAACTGCAAGAAACGAGTATATCCGCAAACTCATAGATAATCACAAAACAATCCAAGGTTTTTATTTAGCACAGTGGCTAGATTAACAAATAAACAGATGTCACCCGATCTAAATATTCCCTCACAGTTTAATAGTAATGACTTTATGAATTTCTTTACTGATAAAATAGATAATATCAGAAATACAATAACAAACGTAGATTCTACAGCGTCTAGTACTTCAGCATCATTCATCGCACCCAAAGAAATACTGCAGTGCTTTACAACGATAGGACAGGATGAGCTAAATAAACTTATCACTGCATCTAAACCAACAACATGTTTATTAGATCCTGTACCAACTAAACTATTGAAAGAGTTGTTACCTGTTGCAGAACACCGCTTCTCAATATTATTAACTCCTCGCTATCTTTAGGTCACGTCCCAAAACCATTTAAGCTGGCAGTTATTAAGCCTCTTATTAAGAAACCAAAATTAGATCCTTGTGAACTGGCAAATTACAGGCCCATTTCAAATCTTCCGTTTATGTCGAAAATATTAGAAAAAGTAGTGTCTGCTCAATTGTGCTCCTTTTTGCCAAAAAATGATATCTATGAAGAATTTCAGTCAGGTTTCAGGCCCCGCCATAGCACAGAAACGGCACTTGTTAAAATTACAAATGACTTGCTTCTTGCGTCAGACAAAGGCTGCATCTCGTTGCTAGTTTTACTTGATCTTAGTGCTGCGTTCGACACTATAGATCATGACATACTGATAGATCGATTACAAAACTATACAGGTGTTCAAGGCAGGCTCTAAGATGGTTTAGATCCTACCTGTCGATCGCTACCCACTTTGTTTATTTAAAGGGGAGTCATCTCAATTATCACCAGTAAAGTATGGAGTACCACAAGGATCTGTCCTAGGTCCTCTATTATTTTCATTATATATGCTGCCCCTTGGTAATATTATTAGAAAATACGGGATTAGTTTTCCATTGCTATGCTGATGACACTCAACTATATATCTCAACAAACCAGATGAAACTTCTAAACTATCTAAGCTAACAGAGTGTGTTAAAAATATAAAAGATTGGATGACCAGTATTTTCTCCTATTAAATTCAGATAAGACCGAGATATTACTTATTGGACCTAAAAAACAGTACACAGAATCTCTTGGATTACAATTTGCAACTAGACGGATGTAATGTTACTTCCTCTACAGTTAAAAATCTGGGTGTTATATTAGACAGCAACCTATCTTTTGAAAATCATATTTCCAATGTTACAAAAACGCATTCTTCCATCTTAGAAACATTGCCAAGCTACGGAACATGTTAAGTGTTTCTGATGCAGAAAAGTTAGTTCATGCTTCATGACCTCTAGACTGGACTATTGTAATGCACTGCTAGGTGGTTGTCCTGCATCTTCAATAAACAAGCTACAGATAGTACAAAATGCTGCGGCTAGAGTCCTTACCAGGTCAAGAAAATATGACCATATTACTCCAATTTTACAGTCTCTGCACTGGCTACACTATTAAATTTCGTATCAGTTTACAAAATATTATTACTTGCCTATAAAGCCCTAAATGATTTAGCTCCTGCGTACCTAACTAATCTTTTATCACGCTACAAATCAACCCGCTCCCTTAGGTCGCAAAACTCTGGACTCTTGGTAGTACCTAGGATAGCAAAGTCCACAAAAGGAGGTAGAACTTTTTCATATCTGGCTCCTAAACTATGGAATAGCCTTCCTGAAAACGTTCGGGGTTCAGACACACTCTCTCTGTTTAAATCTAGATTAAAGACGCATCTCTTTAGCCAAGCATTCATATAATGCATCTCACAATCTTGTACTGCCAGTCTATCTGAACAAATGCACATTATTATGCTTTAGCTTGGGTTATACTGATAATTTCATCCAGGGTTATTCCTGGATGGAGCCGCTGCTACGCTAATTGTCTTACTGTTTCTATGTTACTGCCACGGGATTAACATCCCGTGGTAGTTAGGAATTACACAAAGCTTCAGTCTGGATCCTACCCTTTAACGATCTGTGATGACCGAACACCTGAGAAGAGACGATGACAACCCCTCCGAGATGAGCCCCAGAGACAGATCTCCAGTGAGGACCTCGTCACCTAGACATCCATCGGGGAAAGACCCCGGAACAGTGGACCACTTACACTCTGACTTTGCTGCAGTTGGAAACAAACTACTGATTCGTCTGGCCGGAGGGGAACTGGCCCCCCGACTGAGCCTGGTTTCTCCCAAGGTTTTTTCTCCATTCTGTCACGATGGAGTTTTCGTTCCTTGCGCTGTCGCCTCTGGCTTGCTCAGTTGGGGACACTTCATTTCCAGCACAATCATCGACTTGATTGCACAGATATTATTTTAACTGAACTAAGCTGGACAATGCCATTACTAAATTCAATAATGAAATGCATTCAGCAGATAATTGGTGTTTAATCCTGTCATTTTACATTATTGACAAAATTTGCCTATATTGTTTTGATATTGTGCAGTGCTTATTTACAATTTGTATTGTTAAGGCGCTATATATAAATAAAGGTGATTTGATTTGATTTGTGAATGTTTTGAAGGTGAAAATCACTTTTGAATCGCATCTTCAAACAAGGTGGTTACGCTAATGAATTTTCTCATAGACATCTGTTCATCTCAACATTTGGTCTGGAGCTCCCAGCTGTGTTCCAGTCAACTTTATGCCACTCGTCACTGCATGAGATTAGAAAGCCAATCTATTAGGTGTGTATGTGTGCATGTCTGTGAAAGGGAGTGTTGCATTTGTGAGTTTCACAAGCAGGCATGTCACATTCCCATGCATCTCAATAGCAGTTGTTTGGCTGCCGAAGTGTCTTTCAGAAGTGTTGTTAGAAACAGTAAACCTAAGCCTACTGTGTCATATTTGATGCAATTCTAAGGCGTCTAAATCATCAAAACTGCTGAAAAACCTGTTGTATGCTGTATACCCATTGATAGTTTTTAGCAATAAAAATAAAAAAGATATACCTTTGAAATTTTTACTGTTTTTATAAAGTAAATGTAAGAATAGCTTTTATATTGTTAGTATCACTGGACTGAAGCAGTAAATTGTACAATAACAATTGTATTTTATTGTTTGGGCATATAACTACCACCAACCACACTAAGTTGTGTAATTGTGATTAGTTTTTTTCTTCCATTAATATGAGATGAGCATATCATCTTGCTATATCATGCTATATGAGCCAAAAAAAGCCATTTGTATGAAATATGATGATCAACAAAAACACAAACAACTTCTTACTAATATTTTGTGTCAGGCTTTACAGCAATAATCTTAAACTGTGAAATGGTGTTATGAAGTCCATTTCATGCTTTCAAGAGCCCTTTAAAATATTGCTTACTGGCGAGACATCTACTGAAGTACAATGAAACGTTTACATGTAGCCTGCAACTATTTTGTCAGAATTCAAAAAAATAAATGATACAGTTTCTGAATGGCTGTCCATGGAAATATGCTTTTTGCAGCAAAACAAATCAAAACACTAATCAAGAAAACACTGACCCCTTGTCTGGCTATTTTGGATTGATTGATTCATTCATTAGAGTCTTTCAAATATGACTGATTAGATGTTTTTGTTCTTATATGAATGCCATTTAATGAAAATTAATTTGACTATTCATTTTAGATATCACAATGCTCTTACACATTCAGTATTGTTTATTCATCTCGCAGTGTACCTACAGAACACGTAAAATGTTTTAATATATAACACAAGATGGTAAATGCATCTGTACGGTGCATCTGCTCACAATAACTGAATATGCACACATTTCTAAATGATATACACATCAACTGAATATGCACGGGTGAAGCATTCAGCATACAGCATGCGATTTAATCATGATGTTCAAGAGGAAAATCAGGAATGAGCATCAAAACAACATGAGCACACACACACACACACACACACACACACACAAAACCTGTTGACAGATACTTTTTCCGTGTTTTTTGAAAGGGTGTGGGAGGGGTGGAGTGATTTCCCACTGAGATCCCAGTGTCAAATACTGCCAAATTCAGGATCGTGATGGCACAGAAGGGTTTCAATGGCACTTTGCCAAAAACAGAACATGTTAGCTCTCTCTTATATAACAGACAATGATTTCATTTAAATTTATGTCATAAATATTTTCAGTATATGCATCTTTACATGGTATGGGTTTGGGATCAATAATTACTTTTTTTTTACTATACATATTAACACAATTATTTAATATTATGTATTGATGCTTATTTATACAACGACAACGACAATTTAGTGTCATTTAGAATTGTTTATGACTACAATCACATATTTCAGTAGATTAACAGATTTTTTTTTGATGAAAGACAATGATGTGTGTACACATGGTGTTGTCACAATTCCAAAATAATTCTGTTAAATCATGACAACTCTCGGAAAAGTTTAGCATGTGATGGATATGACAATGTTAATGTATTTGGTCTTGGCGGAATAGATCTGCTACGCTGCTTCTGAATTGCTGCTGCTGTTGGTTATTCTTGTAGTTGTAGATTATTGCTGCTGCAAGTAACTACAGGAACTTGTTACTGCCAATGCATATAGCGATACGGTGCCGTGAGTATTTAAGACATACTGCTGCTGCACAAATAGCATGTAATATAGCAGATCTATACAGGTGGAGCTGGGGAAGGTGGGGAAGGTGGAGGGCTTCAGAAATACTCTGAAAGCGCGCCGCAGGAATCTCAAGTGAATACTATTAGCCAGACATATAAAAGCAAGGCATTGAGCTCATTGACTGCATGTCCAGCATGAACCAATCAGCTTGTGCCAAGTCGTTTAACTCTGAATATCATCAGTTACGTTAACGACCCGTCAGCTTTCGCCATCTAGAGTTTCATGACTGAACTATTTATTAGTCAGTACCAATGACTAGACAATTTCACAGTTCTCTGTACCAATTTCGGTGTCATATAGCAAAAAATATTGGAATTTATCAGTTGTTATAATATTCTGACAATGTGAAAATAAAATAAATTGAAATAATTGAAAAAGTTAATTAATAATGCTATGCTAATAATAATAATTAAACATGCATTTACACACAATTTCTGATTCATTTCCACATTATTATGTTTTGTCACTCCTAAAACTTGCATTGTGTATTTAGCAGCATGAAAAATAAAACTTGTATCCAAATTGTGAACGGACTACACACAGAAAGTGAGTAAAGAGCATTCTCTTCATTGTCATTGAAGCTGTCAATCACTTCCATTCAGCATCAACTCACTGAGTTCTGCACTCCCACAAAAATTACCAATATAATTAATGAAGCCAACTTCAACACAAACATTTTACAATTCATCTCTTATTTATACTGCATTTATTAACACTATAGGGATTTATGAGCTTGCAGAACTGAAATGAATTTTTTTAAACACATCTGACTGGCCATTGCATTCACTCATTGGCTACAATACTTAAAGGGGTCATCGGATGCAAAATTCACTTTACAGGTTGTTTGAACATAAGTGAAGTTATCAACGTAATTTCGGGAGGAGTACGCCCGTCTAATCTTCCAATTAATATCCGAGTATAAAAACAGCCTCTTACCACTTCCGTTGTAAGTTCTTTCGGCATCCCTCCCCCTCCCCATCTCCTCCTTTATGCATATTTATGCATATGAGATTCATAAAGTTTTATTACTTTTATTTTATTTTTACTGGGATCCGTTGGCGTCCGTTGTGCCAGAAAATCCTATATGGAATTTTATAAGAATGGTTCCAAAATATGATAGAAATTCTAATTAGAATCGTGTACAAATATTGGAATCCTTTAGAATTTTTTAACAAGGGATTCCAAATTTCCCATTTAATCTGATCTGTTACATGCTGTTCCTTAGTCATTTATTAGTGATTTCAGAATAAAACTTGTTTCTTGATGTAAATCCTACATCTTGTTCAGTATATAATTAAAATAAGTATGTAGATCAGATAATTGCTCTATTTGAATATCAACAGAAAATGTGTAGTTATTTTGTTGCTCTGCTCGCTGCTGACTGTTTTGATTTATCTTGCTTTCTATCCCAGGATAAGGTTGTAGGTTGCTACAATGAGATTCAAGCAAACCAGCATCCATAACTCCAGACGTACACAGAGCATGAAATAACCTTAAATGCCAGAAACAACCTTGTGGCAGTCATGTGTAATTATGAATAATTGCTATACGCATTCACCCGTGCACACAGACACATAAAGCAGACACATTATAAATGGATATTTAATTACCTTTGGTCACCCAGAGCCATAGTCTTATTTGTAGTTAGCTATTATTTTGTCCATATGCAGAACACGAATCATATTTCTACATGATTGAAAGTCGGTGTGTCTGACATGTGAGCATCATTCATGTGATGATGACCATTATCACCGCTCGTGAGAGAAAACAGGTCTGTATGATGGTTATATGACAAACTACTACTAGATGAGACTGAGGAGAGAAAGGGAGGAAAAAGAAAAATAGGAGGAAAAAAGCCCAATCACATGTACATTTGTTATTGTCCAGAATACATTACTGTCTCACAAAAGCTGTTATAACTGTAGTCCCTGTTCACTGTTCAATTATCTGATGTTAATAATAATGTACTACCTAATGATATTCATTCACCCATGTCAGCCAAGCCTCAGCGCTCAGTATATACTCTTAAAGTCAGTGTAAATGGTCATTCATACTGCATTTTACCTGTACACTCTGACTTATTTTTGAGTATTCAATAGGGGAAAAAATGTAGGACTTGATTGTATCCATCAGGAACAGATTAAAGAAGGGAGCAACATTTTTGGGAAGTAAATTAAGAACCACAAATGTGTATTGAATTTGAAAGTAAAAATATTCAGTTTTGACGTGATGTTGGCATTAATTTGTATTAATCCTGCAAAGCCTACTGTGTCATATTTAATGCCCAAATTTCTAGCCTCTAAATTACCAACATAAAAAGAAAACTTTGCTGAAACCTGTTGTACACAATCTTCTACATACCATCTGTCATTAGATCGAATATCCATACCTTTTTAGCAAGTAAAATAAATTTTCGCATAAAAACTACAGAGCCTGGATAAAAAAAAATGTAAGTATCATTTTTTTTACTCCTTGAATATATCTATAGGCCTATTCTCAAATCATTTGTCTTAAATTTAAAGAAGCCATTCAATTTATTACTGTCATTATCATATATCAGGCTTTACAGGGTGAATGGGGCTCTACTTAACCAAACTAAAACGTCCCATCTTTCTGAGCCTTACAATTAAACAAGTGTTTTGTTGCTACAATACATGTAAGACTTGTATATGTAAATAAACACGCCTGTTATGATTGGCTGATCTCTGTGGCCTGTTGTACAGTACTTCACATTGACTTCAAAATGCTGGGCCAAGTTACTAGATATGTAAACACAGATAGTCATGTGTTAATGTGTTCATGATTGTGATGTAAATACCTCTTCTGAACACTGTTTTGCTTTTCCACAAATTATTGTTCCAGATGCATGTCTACAATTATCGGTTTTATCCATGTAAAAAATGTTTCTCTTATAATATGATCCTTTCATAGGGAATTAATTGAAAAAAAAAAACATTTTCAATGTCACTCTGTCGGTGGTAAAGTGAAAAACTCTTTCAGTGTAAAGCCATGCTAACTTAAAGTGGACTATTGCCACAATTAATTAGTTTCATGATACACTTTATAAATAGCATGTATGTGTGAAACATTAAAGGAAATCCTGAGACTGCCGCAGAAGGAGTGAGAAAAGGCCTTGTCACAAAGTCTCCCGAGTATATGTATACCTAGCAAAACATGACCAGTGGCCTCCAAATGCATTCATCATTTATTTAATACAGGAGTAGCAGCTTGTGCTTCCACCCACCCATCTGCTAGCTGAACCTGTGCCTCGTCCACAGGGCTTTAGCAGGGACCGGGTCAGTCCACCTTCACCATTGAGCTGATACTACACAATTGGACACTATCTGAAAACATTACTGTTCAGGGTTTTAAGTTGAGGTGTTTAAACAAGGGTTAAATGGTGAGAAAACTCTTTTCAGATGTCTTTTTGAAGGTATGACTGGAGGGTGGTTGGATAGTGAGAGACGTATGATAACATGACAGATGTGCAAGTACAGCCTAAAGAAAAGACAGGAAATAGTCAGCATTTTCTCTCGAGATCTCTAGTCATTTAAAACCCATCTGAATGAACGGATATAATTTTAATTGAACGATTTGAATTAAATCAATCTTCTCCTGTTCAACATGAGCAATATGGCCTGCCTTTTCAAGAGCCGAACTCATAGGGAGAAAAATTACATCTCTGTAATATGATGCCTTTTGACAACATTGAGATTAAATGGGGAACAAACAGCAACTTGTATTACTTTTACTATGCAACTACTGTATATAGTTGTAAAATATATATACATAGTTGCCATATAAAAGTTGCCATTTTTTCCCCAATAAATCTTAATACATTATAATGATCACACCAAATGTGGCAGTAGATACATTTATAATGTCACAAAAGAGATTTCAAATTTATCACATAATCCTGAAAAAAATGTATCACTGTTTCCACAAAAATATTAATGTCATAAACTGAGCCGGAAACAGGTAAGTGGATAATCAGGTTGTTTATTGACAGGTATAAACGAAGAGCATGAGGAGCAGATGGCAGGTGAGAATATGGATGAAGAGACAGTTGAATGAGCTTAGCTGAATGCTGATGGTTCAGCTCTGTGCTGGAGGAGGCCGGAAGATTAAAATCACAATGGCAGACAATCTAGAAAATGCAATAAATATGCGTTCTGTGTGAACGGGTTGGTTTCAGTTTTGAGATAAACAACATCTTCTCCACATTGATTGTTCTCTTTTTCCGCAATATTTTGAATGTGCAGCAACGCATTGTGTGGGTTCAACTGGACAAGCTAAAAAAAAAAGCTTTAAATGCAACGACACCTCGTCATCAAATTTTGTGTGCCAAGCTGCCTGACAGACACCTAAAATTTGAATGCAGCCTTGTGCATTCTAATTTTTATTTTTATTTTAAATTCAACGAATGTTTGAAATGCAAAAAAAAAATTGACAGTCCTAGTGTCTAGTCAAGTGACTTTGAACGTGGAATGGTTGTTGGTGCCAGACGGGCTAGTCTGAGTATTTCAAAAACCGCAGATCTACTGGGATTTCCATACACAACCATTCCATATGTCCAGAGAAAATATAGAGAACAAATCGAGAAAAAGAAAAAAGAAAAGCGGCAGTTGTGTGGACACAAATGCCTTGTTGATGTCAGAGGTCAGAGGATAATGGGCAGACTGGTTAGAGATGATAGAAAGGCAACAGTAACTCAAATAACCACCAAGATATGCAGAATACCATCTCTGAACGCACAAAACATCGAACCCTGAAAACCTGAAGCAGATGGGCTACAGCAGCAGAAGACCACACCGGGTGCCGCTCCTGTCAGCTAAGAACAGGAAACAGGAGGCTACAATTCACACAGGCTCATCAAAATTGGACAATAGAAGATTGGAAAAACGTTGCCTGGTCTGAAGAGTCTCAATTTCTGCTGCAACATTCAGATGGTAGGGTCAGAATTTGGTGTAAAGAACATGAAATCATAGATCCATCCTGCCTTGTCTCAACGGTTCAGGCTGGTGGTGTTGGTGGTGTAATGGTGTGGGGGACATTTTCTTGGCACACTTTGGGCCCCTTAGTACCAATTGAGCATCGTTTAAATGCCACAGCCTACCTGAGTATTGTTGCTGACCATGTCCATCCCTTTATGACTACAGTGTACCCATCTTCTGATGCTACTTCCAGCAGGATAATGCACCATGTCACAAAGCTCAAATCATCTCAGACTGGTTTCTTGAACATGACAATGAGTTCACTTTACTCAAATGGCCTCCACAGTCACCAGATCTCAATCCAATAGAGCACCTTTGGGATGTGGTGGAACGGGAGATTCGCATCATGGATGTGCAGCCGACAAATCTGCAGCAACTGCATGATGCTATCATGTCAATATGGACCAAAATCTCTGAGGAATGTTTCCAACCCCTTGTTGAATCTATGCCACGAAGAATTAAGGCAGTTCTGAAGGCAAAAGGGGGTCTAGCCCGGTACAAGCAAGGCGTACCTAATAAAGTGGCTAGTGAGTGCATATTAAAACTGTAAACAGCTACTTTAAATTATAATAATATTTCACAATATGTTTTTACTGTCTTTGTGATTAAACAAACGATGAGCATAAAAGTCATCTTTCAAAACCATTAAAAAAACAATAATTTGAATGGAAGCATTAGTGTATTACGGGTGCGTCTCACTCATCCTTAAAAGTGAAGCTGCGGGCTCTTTGATCGCCCCCTGGTGGCTGGCTGCAGTACAGGTCATAAACCCCGCCCTCTCCATGTAAACAAATGGGACTTCAGTCAAAAAAAAAAATAATTACTCTTCCAATACAATTTTCCGAAATATGGTTTTGGTCATTTATGGTAGTTGTTTCACGCTGATATATGTTCAATTGTTCGTTTTTGTGATAAGTTTGATTTTAGCTAGTAAGTTGATGCTATAAAAACGGGGCGTGTCGTTATGGTTGATTGGGTCTGCCGGAGTTTGGGCGGGAGTTTGATACTGCGGCTCCACCTCACGACACTAATGCGCAGACTCTGACTCCAAACAAATCTCTACTGCGCAGACTCTGACTCCAAACAAATCTCTACTGAGCAGACTCGGGACTCCAGACGTCTTACTGATGGGCTATGAGATGTATTCGGTTTTCTTCATATAGTGAAGAAAAGTCGTCCATCTTTTTAACAGACTATGGTATATTACCATGCCAGATTTGATCTCAATAACAAATACCATTGGTTGAACTACTTCTGTAAGTTAATATAAACAACATACAACTGAGTTTCCTCAGCAATTAATGAACAACCTCTGAGCAGTGCCAATTTCCTCCTGTAGTATGGTTTTGAAGCACAGATTTGAATCGTCAATTTGCAACACAGATTCCAGCATCATATATTTTAAAAACATGCCTATCCCCTTTTATGTGAAAACAGAGTATCAGGAGAGATACAAATCATATTGCATTATTGCACCCTCATGTTGAGAGTCTGACACCAGAACGTCCACTTTCATCATCCGAGGCCCAGGGAGCAGGAGATGTTCTCATGTCTCAGGGAATAACCTACTGCGAAAGAATGATGAGAACTGCACAGAAAGACCGAGAGCAAATCTGCCCTGTCCTAAATCACAACATGCATTATTAGTCCAGAAGTTTGGTGTCTGTTTTATTTTATTAGATTGGATGTAGTTGAAATCACATAACCAATAGGGGTAGTAGTTCAAAGTAGACTAAAAACACAGAGAACTCAAATGCCTCAAAGGAAAAATATGTCCTATTTAAGTCAGTCGAACTGTTTCTGTAACACCTCCCATGATCAGAAATAGTACCATTAATCAAACACCATGGGTTGTTTCTAATTTTAAGGTTTGTTATTTTTAAATAAATTCTGCTTGTCAAGGCTGTAATTCACAAACAAACAATAACAAGCAGTTACAAAGCCTGTTATTAAAATTAGCTTGTATATTCAGTATGTTGTATTAGCTCAGTATTGTTCACTCTAGCAAAAAGTTTGGGATCAAAATAAGATAATTGAATGTGCATTTCCCCCTCACTGTGAGAGAGCACTGCAGGACTCAGCATTAGGGGAGTTCTCTTGCATGAGACGATTGCAAAACAAGCAAAAGTAGGTTAAATATATAGGAGACAGTGCGATAAATGCCCTTTTCCCACTTGTTTGAAAAGAAAAGTGTTCAAATCAGTGGCACTGGCCCATTTAAATGCACCCTAAACTTGGATTTATTCAGAAGTATTGGCCTTACTTTATCTAAAATAGTTTATGACCCATTTCTCCTGACACAAAAGAAGAGTGCATTTCTGTCTGTATGTTTCCATTGTAATTTAGGCCATTTTATTTTTCTGTATGTCTAAGTGGCTGAAATATCTGGATCAGATTTGCTATCTTGTTTATAATTGTATTGCTGGGTTTGAAGATTTCAGTGGGAAAGGGATCAGGCATCACACAAACCCAATTCAAACTACCATAATCTGCCACTCACTGGTTCACATCTCCAACAGTAATCGATATTTCTAGTTTGCTCTTCCTGGAATGCTTGATTCAGGTTCAGATTACTTTATTTGAACCCATAGATTTGGTTTGCAGTAAACAAATTAATTCATCTTTACATGTTTTTTACAAACAACACAGATGGTGGACGGCATAATAAATGCTCCAAATTCCCATCATCTCTTGCAATATTGCTATGACTTTTTCAGCTGCCGGATCAAAGCTGTTTTATACCACTTTGTTTTGTTCTGCACTGTAGGACTATAAAACGTGGGATTCACTGTGCAAAGGATAGGAGTCATCTTTTAAGATGGAGCCATTGGTCTATTGGACCATGCAGAGACCCTGGGATAAGCTATGACTCCTCAATCAGCCCACTAGAGCAATTAATAATTTCTGTTCTTTAAAGATAGATTTAAAGAAGACAAAGAAAAATATCAAGTTAATTCAATAAAAGCATGATAGAATAAAGTCATCATGGCTTTATCATTGTGAAAATTGGACAGTGTAAACGAAACAAATGCTGATGGTATCCCCATTTGGTTAAGACATTTTGGTTCTAACTGGTATAACACAACATTCTGCAGTCTACTAATACTGCGGTCTCTCTCTAAAAAAAAATCCATATCCATTTATTTATCTGGTACACATTTGTTTAAAAGTTTTGGGACAGTATGATTTTTTTATTTAATTTTTTGTGAAAGAAACAGGCTTTGTTCAGACAAACTGCATTTATTTAATCAAAGATAAATTATGAGTTGAGAAGTATTGTGAAACATTATTACAATCTAAAATAATTGTTTTCTATTTTAATTTATTCCTGTGAAGCAAAGCTGAATTTTCAGCATCATTACTCCAAATAAGTGTGCAAAAACAGTTATTGGGACAATAAATAGTAATATGAACAAGAGGATGAGAGGGATGTGCACGGGTGATCCTTCAGAAATGGTAAATGTAAATGAGTCATTCTAGTTTGTGTTATATACTGATTGGCTGCTCGAGAAACATTTATCCTATTATTTTAGCAGCTCTGCTTTTGCAGCTATAGATGTCCTGCAGAGAGGGGAGAGCAGACCCTGAGATGCAAGGCGCACGACTGTTGAAAATTACCATACCACACTGAGATGCAGTAACGCTTTCTATGGCCCCTGATGCTGATTTTCTCAGCTGCTTACAGTTTTGCCTGGCTTTCTTATTATGAGTCCATGTCAGGTGAATGTTTACACCGAGGTGAAGCAACTTGTCCCACTGCTGAGGAGTGTAGGGCTTGTCTCTTCCTGAATCCACGATCAGCTTTGTGCTCACAACCATGATATATATGTTTTCCAAAATTATATTATTAATATAAATTTCAAAAGAATATTTCAAAAGTAAAAATTATTTTTTGCATTATAAATTACTTTATACTGCTGCTTACATTTTTATCAAAAGAATTTAAAAGAAAAAGATTATATTTTTTGTATCTTTATACTGTACATTTTTATCAATTTAATGTATCGTTGCTAAATGAAAGTAAAAGTAAACAAATTATCCTGATTATAGCTTTGGTTTATTTTATGATAAAGACCATTTGACTAGCAGTATATATCTCACACACACACACACACACACACACACACACACACACACACACACACACACACACACACACACACACACACACACACACACACACACACACACACACACACACACACACACACACACACACACACACACACACACACACACACACACACACACACACACACACACACACACACATGCGGGGACATAACACTGTACAAACACCCTACACCTACAAAACTTACACAGGAGACACAAAAAAACACTCTGTACCACTGCACATAAATCACAATACCTATGTCACATGTCATTATACACATAAACACATAAACATGCACACACACACACACACACACACACTGGGCACACATCACACACACAAATGCAAACACTAAAAGATTTAGTTAAGCCACAAACACACATTTGTCATTTAGATTTTTATCACAGTTGCGTTTCCATTCGTCTTTCATCCAGGTTCAGTAGCCCATGTCTCTTTCTTCTCCCATAAATGCACTAGACAGCTGAGACAGATGCCAAACAACAGAAGACGCTTTCTTCCTGACATGAAAATGCAGCTGTGGCACGGTGTACCTGTGGACCACAAGATCAATTAAACCTTCTGCTGGCAGAGCTGGAAAATGTAAGACCCCCTCCTTCCCGTCCACCTTTGAACTGTGGATTCTGAAAAACCCGATTTGTTCTGCTTCGTTTTTCCGGAGGAATTAAATGTGAATGAAGTTTCCAGTGGCCCGTTTTGATGGACTATTAAAGCACGGGATATTTTTGTCTTCCAAAAGTCAGACGTTCAAGCAGAGGCATTCAGATGTGCCCTGTGAATCGCTGCTGCACAGGGAGACCCTGCTGGAAAATTAGCATAATTTCTAAACAGCGCTACCCTGGCCTTAATTACTGAAGGGCTTAATCAGCCATAATAATGAGGCCACGCTTTAGGCAGGTGAGAGACACTTTTACACCTGAAACAGCGTGTGTCATGGGAGAAACAGGACGCTGTTATGTCCTTGTCACTGTCGAAAGGAACTTTAAATGTTACAACAGCCAGTCGCACTGTTGATACACAATTTTACCTTGGTTTCTAGGTTAATACTCCAGCGTCTGAAGCAAAAATAACTTTGCTTTAGGACAAAACCTTTTTTATGCATTAAAAATGAGAATACTATATGTGCAGATGCTCTATTTCTCTTGTCAATTGTTGGCAGCGTATTGAGTGGCGGCTGCTAATTCCTTCCTGAAAGTTTTTTTGCCTCAAGGTTTTGGATGGGAGATAAGCCTTTATTGACCACCTCCTCAGAAAGGGACTGTTTCTGTAAGGTTTGTGTTAGCGGCGGGAGTCTGTCTGCACTGAGGCCACACTCGGCATGTCAATACTTCAATCCCTGCATTGCTTCTCTCTCAGTCTTTCTTGCTTTTGTTACAGTTTAAAAAAGCACATTGCTCTCTCCTTCCAGTAAGAAATTATTGAATGATGGCCCAATAACTAATTCATGAAATAATTCAGATTCATATCTATTTCTTATGCATCTAGACTCTGGTTTAAAAAAAAGTGCACTTCAGCACGCATTTTAAAGGATTATTGTGGAAATAATATAGTTTCAAAGAATACTTAGTATGAACTTATTTTAATATTTTCAAGTATTTAATTGCACAACTGCAATTTAATGAAAATGAATTATAGTTTGAATTGATATTGAATGCAGTTATCTTAACCTTAGTCTATTCTTACTGTACGTAGAATAAATCATAAGTAAGTAATAAGTAATAATAAATAATAATAATAATACATTTTCATTTGTACATTTTCTGCTTGCACCCCTATCACGGTTAGGTTTAAGGGTGGACCTTCATGCTTTTTTTAATCTTATTTTTTAATACAAATCACATAGTACTAATTAATATGAAATTGCCAACTTGTAAAATAAGACCAAAGACCAAAGCCATGACTTTTTTACCTGTTGGAAGATGTTAAAGGAAACATGAATAATGTCCTATTAAAGGTCAGTCAGGGCTTTCTGCATAAAATGGCCAGGAGCACATTAGACAATAATTAAAGGCCTTTGCCTCTTTTGAAAAAGGGGACGTACTCCTACAGTGAAGTAGCTGATGGTTGTGTTAATGGTTGTTATTGAAGAAGAGCCTGATTGAAACTGTGCTTTTGTAAGCTTGCGTCGATCACAGTTGGCTACTGCAAAGCCTTCAGCAAAATCCAGATTAGTGCTGATTCTCTGTTCTGCACATCAATGCTGCAGATCTAAACCCTTACACCATCTCCTCAACGTAATGATCACTTTTGCTACAAAACAATTCTGGCAGGGCTTTTTGAAAACCTCCAAAATTCAGATGTCCCCATCCTTACCAGATATATTTGTTTGCGTAATACTTTAAATGTCCTTACTTAAAGGAACAGATTTACTTTGGTTATAGTTTAAAAACATCAACTCCGATTCTAGTCAAATCAAGTCACATTTATATATAGCTGCACCTTATACAATACAGATTGTTTTAAAGCATCTTAATAGGAAAATAACAGTGTTAAAGTGATAGTTCATCCAAAAATGAAAATTATGTTATTAATTACTCACCCTTGTGTCGTTTCAAACCCATACGACCTCCAATCATCTTCAGAACACAAATTAAGACACACATGAGAAGAAACAGTTTTGTGTTTTTTTGCACACAAAAAGTATTCTGGTAGCTTCAAAACATTAAGGTTGATGCACTGATGTCACATGGACTATTTTAACAATGTCCTTACTACCTTTCTTGGCCTTGAATGTGTCAGTTCCATTGCTGTATGCAGAGTCAGAAAGCTCTCAGATTTCATCAGAAATATCTTCATTTGTGTCCTGAAGATGAACAAAGAAGTAGTAATATTTGACAGAATTTTCATTTTTGGATGAACTATCCCTTTACTGTTGAAAAATTCATCAATTACTATATGAAAAAAATTAATTTCAGCTGTAAATGTAAATTAATGAGCAAACCTCATTTAACTATAAAGCAGCTCTGCAGAAGGCAAGAGCGTCATTATTCATCTCAAATCAGTTTAGTGCAGATTAAGTTCAGTCCAATACAATTTTTGATTGATAAAATTACCGAATATTGATTTTCTTTATTGTATAAGCATGGAAAGGAGCAACCAGTTTTACTCTTCAAATATCTTCTTTTGTGTTCCACAGAAGAAAGAAAGGCATTCAGGCTGAAATGACATGAAAGCGAGAATATTATTACATAATCTTCATTTTTGGGTCTTAGTGGGTGATGTTGGCAGAATCAGCTAGGTCTATCATACCTGGAAAAACACTCATTCATCTCGACCAGGCCAGTGCCACAGTGAATGTCCTGCACTCTGTGACATCCAAAGCGGCAACAAGGTCCATTTCACACTTTTATGAGCCTTCCAAAAATAAAAATATTATATATTTTATCAGAACACACAGCTTTTTTTCTATAACAGAGCTAACAAAGCCTTGCTAACCAGCTAAACATTTACCCATTGGCCAGAATAAGAGACAATATTCCCATTTATATATATATATATATGAACCCTAGTGGAAAATATATATGCTTGAATGTATTTGAAATATACATTTATTTCATGCTAAGTATACTACAAATATATATATTTTTATTTATGTTCTCAATAAAATGTCCTGCAATTGTACTTTTAGTACTTATCTGGTATACTAAAAGTCGGCTAAATTGGAACAGCTAATTTTATACTTAATGCACTTTAATTGTGCGGAAGTAGTGCTGAAGTCCAATGAAAGATATACTCAGTATATTTTGTTGTGCTAAAGTGGAACTATTGTAAGCAGAGGCATCATGCCCATTCAAAGTGAGGGGACACGTGCCCCCTCAGATTCTTGAGCCAAGTGGATTTTGAATGCAGCTTCCAAAAGACAAAAAATGCAGAAAAATTGTTTCTATATTTGATACAATCACACCAGAGTGATTAAATCGTTCAGCGCATCATCATCATCAGCTGCTAAATTCAAATCTGCATTCGCTCTCTTTCTGTACAATGAAAGTGTTATGATAAGTAGCCTAACTTACAATATTTGTATTCACGTTAACTTTTAATGTCAAATTCACATTAAATATAAAGTCAGTCGTTTTAAAACTATGCCATATCTGTTAAGTAAACAGACAGTTTTTTTCTGCATAGTTAATAGATTACATTATTTTTCTTAAGTAAACAGACAGGTTTTTCTGCATATTTAATAGATTTCATTATTATACTTAAGTAAACATTTTTATTTTAATAGATTTCATTATTATACTTAAGTAAACAGTTTTTTCTGCATATTTAATAGATTCAGTTTTTTCTGCATATTTAATAGATTCATTATTATACTTAAGTAAACAGACAGGTTTTTATGCATTTTATAGATTTCATTATTATACTTAAGTAAACAGACAGTAAACAGTTTTTATGCATATTTAATAGATTTCATTATTTAATAAACAGACAGGTTTTTCTGCATATTTAATAGATTTCATTATTATACTTAAGTAAACAGAAACAGACAGTTTTTCTGCATATTTAATAGATTTCATTATTATACTTAAGTAAACAGACAGGTTTTTCTGCATATTTAATAGATTTCATTATTATACTTAAGTAAACAGACAGGTTTTTCTGCATATTTAATAGATTTCATTATTATACTTAAGTAAACAGACAGGTTTTTCTGCATATTTAATAAACAGACAGGTTTTTCTGCATTATTATACATAAACAGACAGGTTTTTATTATAGATTTCTTAAGTAAACAGACAGGTTTTTCTGCATATTTAATAGATTTCATTATTATACTTAAGTAAACAGACAGGTTTTTCTGCAATTTAATAGTAAACAGACAGGTTTTTCTGCATATTTAATATATTTCATTATTATACTTAAGTAAACAGACAGGTTTGTCTGCATTTTAATAGATTTCATTATTATACATTTTTCTGCATTATAGATTACATTATTATTTAATAGCTTTCAAGTAAACAGACAGACAGGTTTTTTGCATATTTAATAGATTACTTATTATGCATAGTTAATAGATTACATTAATAGGTTACTTTGACCATCGCCCACTATAGATCAATTTCATGATATAGTTAATGCGTTTAGGAATGTTTCGAATAAAAAGCAAAAAATAATCATGTGACACACAGTCACACAGTCATGTGACTGTGTGTCACATGACCCCCCCCCACACTCGTGAAATAAATAACACATTTTGTGCCTAATAATATCAGAGAGTTATGGCTCATCTTCCCAGTAATTTAAGGCACATCTTCCCATACAACAAAATCTGCCTAAACTCATTTGACATCCTACATGTTAAACACTTATGGTAAAAAAAAAACCACAGCATGTATAGAGAAGAGACATTTATTGTAAATATGTTTTGTGATGTGAACGGTACTACAGTGCTTAAACTTTCAACTTCCACATAGAAATGTTACATAGAATACATTGCTTAAAAAAATGTACCTTAGTGCATTAAATGTGATCCACAGGCAGTAAGATGTGCTCTCTTTCCCAGATGCCTCGTTTTCAACAATCAGTGGTTATCACCATTACAGAGCACACTGAAGTACACACGGTATTTTGACTAACGGAATACTATATTGACACAATTTAAAATCAACCTGGATCACAAAATAACCCTTCAATAAAAGACACTCAGGTTTCACATATAATTTGAGCTTGTGCAGGTATTAGTTTGGCGGGTATCATTGTAATCCTCAATGCTTCGTCTATGTGATTTACAATATAGACCACTGCACTGGACAACTTGGTCTCATC
This sequence comes from Ptychobarbus kaznakovi, assembly GCA_027422405.1. Lineage (NCBI taxonomy): Eukaryota > Metazoa > Chordata > Actinopteri > Cypriniformes > Cyprinidae > Ptychobarbus > Ptychobarbus kaznakovi. Next base: position 15,232,323 of record CM049807.1, read on the forward strand.
AGCAACTACTATGCTACTACTCACAAATATCAAGTTATTGTGTAACTATTCTGGCTTTATGTGAAGAATATGACAATATCATATCATATAAAAGGGTTTGATATTATGGTATACCATCGGCATAGCTGTATCCAGAATAAGCAATTCAATTAATTCAACATTGGGTTTTTGAGGTATTGCTTTTTAAAATTAAATTCTATGAAATCGCATTTGAGTGTTTAAAATGAACCAGTTACAGACGCAAAAATACAAACTAACATCAATATCAATTGCAGTGGGGTTATGGAGATTTTCAAGACACGAAATAAAGGGCAATATCATTTTAGCACAGCTTTTATAACATCTGCTTATACATGTCAATGTGTTTTCACTGAGAGTCAGAATGCATTCGCTCAACATCTAACCTTCATGATCACAGCATTAAAGTTTTTCTGCTAATATTCAGCCCTTTTGTGATAAAATGTACAGCTGAATGTTCAATAAGGTATCTGTTATGTACTAGTTCATCATGTCTCTAACGAATAAGACCTTGTGCTGATAAAAATAAAAACCTCTATGTGTTCTTTCTATGCTTTCCTACAAGGCCAACCCCAATGGTCTATAAAATTGAGAAATGCAAACAAATATATGAATAAAAACATCAAAATGAGACCTTACGTCTGTTAATGAACAGCAAGGCACAATGAGAGGTGGAAATAGCGATCAGTAATAAGACTACCCCCTATGTAAGCTCAACGTAACACGAGGTTTCATAAATTTCAACACACTGAGAGATGAATTCACTAATTAGTTGTGCCACATTTTTGTGAGGTATTTTAGCATAAGAAGCTTTATTCACTAACCAGCCTTAATCCAGTTTAACAATGTACTATTTACATTGGTATAGTGCTATTTGTGTATTGGGTTCTGTTAGCAATGCTTACTGTTTGCACCAAGTGTAAATAGCAACAAAAATCATCTTTTATTTTACATTGTGTTGCTATGTGTAAATGTTTTAGCAAAGAGGTAAGGTATGGTCACATTAGTGACATTTCTGCAAACTTTTGCAGCCAAAAAGGTCCATTGTCTATTTCAATAGTGATGTATGATGAAAGTAACTTTTAAACCAGCTTAAAGCAGCTTTTTGTTTAATTCAGCCTGAACCCGATTCAAAATCTGCTCTGGGGAAATCTTTCACCTTTACGCGAAATTCTCAATTTCACAAATTCATATATCAATTAATTTCAACCACAGTAATTCACCAAACAACAGTAAATGTGACCACACTTTGAGTGAAATTAGCCTTTGACAACAAAATTGACTATTTGCAATTAGTCTAAATAGATATTGACTTTAAATAAAACATTTTCTTTCACTGTGTACATTCTTTAACTAATCACGGAGCAGTAATTAATCAAATGAGTCTGCTGTATTCTGTTTACCTTTGGTGCTAAAACAATGCTAATAAACTAATCAGTGTGCGCAATTCATTCTTAGTGAATTCTCTCCCAATTGTTAACCTAGATTATTTCACACATGACGGATATATATATCACAATGGCGATTTCATATGTTAGATTATGCAGACTAAAGCCCTGGAATCCAGCTGTGCAGGTCTTTTTAGCTTCATGGCGAATCTTGACATTATCTGTGCTAATCCATTTCTGCAGTGTTCAGAGATTTCAGAGGAAAAGGTATTCACTATGTGATTTAATTCCAAGAAACGTGCCCCCCGGTGAGTGATCTTGTAGTGCGCTCTGAGTCATGAGGTGACCTGCAGTGAGACACTCAGGTTTAATAGATGTTGAGTGGACTCCGTGACTGACAGACCAGCGGCCATTATGTCAGTCTTAAGTATTGGTTTGTCGCAGGCTGTTTGGCAGTGACGCACAAAGACAGTATTCAATGGTATGAAAAAGACAAGCAGCTAAACTGGAGGCAGGGCTTGTATTGTTGTTGTTTTTCTTCTTTAGAGTGAATTCTTCTAAAACAGCAGAGGCCAAAATTTGACACAATACTGATATTGCTATGTTGTTAAATCTTGACAAAGACTTTTATTTCTCATCATAAAAAATCAACAACAAATTTACGTACAATATGATTTGATTCCAACTCTATTATCTGCAGATCTTAAAATGTTTTATTAATATGTGGCTTGGGCTGGTCACACTAGATTTTAAGAATTATTTCAAGCCTGCAATGAATATGAGCAAAAGGATATGATGGAACACTCTAGGGCTTCTGTTTGGAATAAATTATATATATATATGAATTTCCCCAGACTTTTGGAATTTTCAGAGTTTTAAATTGTTAATTAAAATTGTATTATTTAACTTGCAAAGGAGATTTGTGTAGCCGACTTGCTGTTTCAGTATTTGTACAAATGGCTTTACTAGGGGTAATAATTCATTCTTGTTGTGCTTTAAAACATTTAAGACATACCACACCTAAAATGTCACTAGCTGACAGATATCACTTGAACATGTGTCCTGAGAAGTTGCCGTCATCCCCGTGGCAGCCTTTCACTTTAAGAAAAATCTGTTAATATACAGCCCAATGTGATCTGTATTCATTTCATTTTATAGGCGTTTCACCCACATTTTGAATTATACATTGCATTGTGTTGTGTATTAGTGTAAAATCTAAGGTCCATAAATTGAAGATGAGTTTGCGTTGAGTAGATGAGTTTGTTTCTTCATCAGAACAGATTTGGAGAAATTTAGCAGTGAATGGGTGCCGTCATAATTAGAGTCCAAACAGCTGATTAGAATATCACAATAATCCACAAGTAAGCTAGAAGGCTCCAGTCAATCAATTAATGTCTTGGAAAGTGAAAAGCAGAAACAAGTCCATAATTAAACCATTTTAACTGTAAACTGTCGCTTCTGGCTTAAAGACATGTCCATAATCTAATAACACTTCTTTCAGGCAAAAAGTTGTTTCGCTGTTGTCCTCTCAAATCAAAATCTCATGAACACTTAAAAATGGAGCATAGAGCATATTTATCTCCTGATTTCTGGAGAAAGCAATATTTGTAGCTTTTCATAAGATGTTCATGGATAGACTGGAGTTGTGTTGATTACTTGTGATGTTTTTATCAGCTGTTTGTACTCTGACGGCACCCATTCACTGCAGAGAATCCACTGATGAGAACGTGATATAATGCTAAATTTCTCCAAAGAACAAACTCATTTACTGTACATTTTGGATGCCCTGAGGGTGAGTACATTTACTTTTGAGTAAACAGATTTTATTTTTGGTTGAACTATTTATTTTCTTTAAAGGTGAAGTGTGCTATTTCTGTGCCACTATAGCAGCAGGTCAGTCTGTGACATTTAGATAATCTAATGGTCAAACATCACTATACAGATTTGCAAGCCAGAGTTCACAAACATAAAAACAGCAGAATACAAACAAAAAAAATCTTGTTCGATCACCCCTTACATCTACTATGTTTTGTAAATACTGAGAATGAGTTTCCTACTTGTGAAATAAAAATGTGTGACACTGCTGAAAGCTGTACTACGAAATGTGTAAATATCTTTTTATTTTCACTATGAGTTAGCCTGCTAATTTGCCATCTCGATTTAGGTGAGTAAATGATTTAGGTCAAAAACCATTTTAAGTGTACTGAGATAAAGCCATTTGTTTCACAGCAATTAAAGTTTATGTGACCCACATTATTCAAAGCCAGATACTTGGGATAATTTGGATGTGGATGACAAAACACTCAGGTTTCGAAATTGAATGCAGCCTTTTGCCCTTATGCTAATTGAAATGGTTGACATTATGATGCAAAGACAATAGAAACGACTGAATCAGTTTTCAATACCAAAAATACTCGGAATGCAACAATGACAGTGTTGTAACAATCTTGTTCTGTATCAGAATTAACCATTCATTTTTTATCATACCTAACATTGAAAAACAATGAATGTCTATCATTAATCCTACAGTACTTCATTTGTCTACAGTCTACAGTTGCTCTAAAAGATAGGGCCATACAATATGTGAACACATTAAAGAAAATGGCGAAACAGAAGGGAGATGTGTATTTAAGAACACTGACAATCAACATTTTCTACTGAAGTATGACAGCCGTAAACAATATATTTGTTTATATTTTATGCATCTTTGTTATTGAAGAAACACCATGTGCTCGGTGAAAAGCACAAGAGCTCTTAGATAATGAGTTCTTTTGTTGGAAAGGCACAAGCCCAGAGTTTGTCAGGATATAGCGTGTTACGTTGCTACAGGAGGTTTTTGGCGCACACGCTCTGGAAATCTCGAGATGAGAAGAACTTGAGACACGATTGTCCTCACATCATTTTTTATCTTCCAGATAGATGTTCTTTGATTATCCGAGGAAGCCTTTGACATTTTTCGTCCATTCTGTTATGTACAAGATTCTGAGAAAACAGGATAGTGTTTCTTAAGCGACTTTCTCACAAGCTCTCAGGTTGTTGCGAAAACATCCTCTACAGTAGTACGTTTGATTGCATTGATTGTTTAGGGTTTGAATGTGTCCTCATCACTTTGACGGATGGCCTTGTGACAAACTCATCACTACAGGTCAGATTATTTGTTTGTGACTGAAAGGACACAGAAAGAGTTCCACGTTTTCCCGTTCAAATGTTGCCAATGCACGCCTGTTCCATACACAGCCGCTCAAAGACAAACAGCACACATACAGCCATGCAGATCTGGAGCCAGACCGCTCGGTCAATCCTTCCAGCAGGACGGGATCCTAATCCACACGTCTTCCTCCATCAGGCTTCCTTTATTATCCCCATTCTCCGATTCATGCATCCACTCAGGCCTCGACTCGATAAACCCGGTGTTGCGGCCCCGTTCACACCGTCACCTCAGTTTTGCTGTTGGTGACAAAGTACGGCTGTGGCGGCAGGTAGTGCTGGCTGTGGGCAGATGTCAGCTCGTTCACTTGCTCCACAGTGGCACTGTGCTTCTTGGGGGCGTGTGTGTGCCGGCGGCCCAGCGTTTCTGTGGTCTCCCAGCCCTTCAGCATGCCAGGGTTGGCGATGGTGTTCGAGCCAAAAGCTAGCGGGTGGGAGCTGTGGACCTTGGTGCTTTTGGACTTGTGTCCGTTCTGCTTTTGGCAGGGCAGCTCGGGGCTGTAAGGGTTGGTGGGCTCCTGCTCCAGACTCGCCGAGTGCATGGGAAGAGTGCCTTTCGCTGCCAGGTCGGCTAGGTGCCGTCTGTTAGTGTAGAAGTTTTCGTTTGCTTTTTCAGCTGGAAAAGAGAGATAGAAGAGCAAAAGCGAGGAACATTTCATTAGTCAGATGCAAAAAACAACCTGATTGCTGATTTGCGTTTTTCTCCCTCCTCTCATAAGTACCAGATAATTACACATTTAATAGATCATGTGTTATCACTTGTTTTTCCCAAATGAGCTGTTTTTTTTTTCTCTGAAAACACTTGACACAAACATTTCCTCCTACAGACAACTAAAAAACTGGATGTTTCTGTAGAGAAACAGTTCACATTATGCCATTATTTATTGACCACCATGTCATTCTGAACTTGTTCTTTTTCTCATTTTTGAAAGATCTTCACACATACAATACATTTCCAATGACTTTTTAATAAATAGATTATTTTAAGCAATGGTTATTGATCAAAAGTGACCGTAAAAATCAAGACATTTATAATGTTGCAAAAGACTTCTATAATGCTGTTCTTCTGAACTTTCTATTTAGCAATAATATATCACAGTTTCCACAAAAATATGAATCAGCGCAATTGTTTTCAACATTGATGATAATAATAAATGTTTCTTGAGCAGCAAATCAGCATATCAAAATTATTTCTGGAAGATCACGTGACACTGAAGACTGGAGTTATGATACTGAAAATTCAGATTTGACCACAGGAATAAATTACATTTTGAAATACATTAAAATAGAAAACAGTTTTATTGTAATAATAGTTGACAATATTACTGTTTTTACTATATTTAGATTAAATAAATGCAGATTTTGTGCATCAGCAAAAAACTTCAGAATATAGAGCATGAGATTGATATTTTTGGAATTACATAAATAATAATTTCAAAAATAATTGTGTGTATTCATTTATTTGTTTGTTTGTTTGTTTTCTTTATTTGAACAAATTAAATATATTTAGTGCACCTTTAAAAAACTCATGGTTTCTTTACTAAAATGACTTGAAGTGAATTGAATGTCGATGCTTAAGAGTGCTTCACATATGTATAAGATGAGCTTTTAAGTTGCCATTATGAATAGCGACCAAAGTAGTTAGGTTGTTTGGTGCTGTCAAAATGCTAATGCTTCTTTTTGCCTAAGGTTTCTATTTGTTTCAAGAAAATGTGTTTTTTTGAATGCAACTTTGCATGGATTGCTTCCATCATCAAATGGAAAAATGCAGCTTTATGCTCTACCATAAGATGGTTTGGGATTTTATCTGTCTGCTGAAACCACTGTTTTGAATCTGTGGTTATTGTGCACTTAAAAAAACATCTCACAGTCACTTTGCAACTATTATTACCGTCAAAGTTATTTTTGACAATATGTGTTTACAGGCAACAAATTCAGCCACATCAACATTGACATTCAAACAGCACCTAACAGCTTCTTTGCAAAGGAGTTGTAAATATGTTTTTGCTGCAAACATTTTCAACCAGTGCTAGTCGATCACTGATAGCGTGAAACACAACTTGCTAGGACCAGATCAGACAACCGAGTATAAACTATTCTAATGTGTTTTCAGACACTAATAATTATTTTTCTTTCTTTTTTTTTTTTTGTGGTACAACATTTTTCATAACATCCATGTAATGTTGCTAACAGAGTATCACCTTCCAACTTAGCCAGGCTTTAATTGGGACTGACCACACTCTGCTTGAAGTCCTCATTTCAGCATGACATTTTAGACTTTTAATTAAATATCCTTCAGTTGACCTTTTTAACAGCCTTGACACCCCAATGAGTCTCAGCAAACTGCAGATCTAAAACCTCATACCAGGAGGCCAACAGCCAAATAAGGTAGCCGGACGAGAGAAGAGCTGATCTCTTTCATTGACATCAATACGCTGAGATTAACGCACATCAGAAGAAGGTAGCACACTGAACTCAGACGCTTCAGCTCCACGACCCATGTGGCTTGTCTCCTGGGCCTCTCTCTTACAAACTGTCCTCTTTTTTTGTTTTCCCAGTGATCAGACTGCACAGACAGCACTTCAGTGGATTAACAACTGAACAGTTTCATCCGTGGCTGAAAGCCTCAGAGAGACTGTCATCACACGTTGCTGTTTCGGCTGGTTGTTTGTCTGCTGTTTGCTAGCTGTCACTTCAATCTGATGCCAGACTAATGGATGTGAAAAGTAACAAGTGACTATGTTACCACTGTAAAACACAACTTAAATAATTAAATTGTTTATTAATTAAAATAAATGATCTTTCCAGAATCCTTCTGATATATTTATTAAAAAAAAAAAAAAAAAAAAAAATTAGTCCATTACTGATTACATACTAATTGACAAAAATTGTAATCTAATAGATTACACAATTTAGGCAATGTATTCTGTATATTTGTTTATTTACTTATAGATTACTTTTGGTATATTTTATCCTTTATTATCAACAATATTAGGTGCATTGAACATCAGGATTTTGTGAGTTCTGGGTTTTGTGATTTCTGTGAGTTAATTAAATCCTAAAAGCTAATTAATCATAATCAAATTAATAAATAATAAAAACATATGTAAATTTAAAAAAGCAAAACTTGAACACTAAACATAATACTTTCTTTGCTCGTAACCATTACCCAACATCAGAGAATTTATTGAAATATTCATATTGAATAAATACACATATTAGATCAAAATGACGTGTGACTAGTATGTGATCATCTAATCCATAAAAAGTAACTGCAATCTGATTATAAGAATTTTAAAATGTAATATAATCTAATTACAGACTCACATTTTTACAGACTAATTACAGACTTACACAATAATTTTTTATGGATTCATTGATTGATTTATTTATTTTTTATCTGATTAAATGGTCCAGATTACATGAAATCAGATACTACTCAGCGTTATTGATAGAAGAGGATAGCATTGTTACTGGTGTATATTCTGAAGTACATTCTGAAACACTTCTGATACTTCAGTGACTGGGAAAGGCAAGTGAGAGATTTCACCGAAAATGTTTGGTTTACCAACATGACAATTCATAACCCTACATATACCGTACTACAAAATGTCTGATTTTGTTTTTATGCTGGTTTGCAGCTCTCCTGACATCAAAATCTGATGCCCCTAAAACATTAAAGTCAAGTCCAGACCAATATGAGACCATCTAAGCTCCAGAAAATGGCCTGCCAGTACAACAAAAACATCTCAGGTCAAGACCACATGATTATGAACTCTAGCAGAAAGTAATCACACTGAAGAGTTTCAAATATTATTTTCTTAATAATGAGCATGATTACCATACATAAATAAAATCCACATACATGCACATTTAAGCATGTCTGTCTTACCCACAGCCTTGAGCGAAGCGTACTTGTTGAACTCATTTCCAGGTTGAGATGGTTCATAGGGGTGGGCTACAGGTACTTGTCCAAGGGCAGGATATTGTGTCATAACCTGCATCATAGATGAGCCAGGTCCCACACTGTTTATTTGTGCACCCTCTAAAGCAAAGAGACAGAAATAGAAACAAACAAAAGAAATTAGATGTATGTTTTTTCCATAAATGTTTTCATTCTAAAGTAAAAAAGAATGCTTCCAAGGCGTCATGTACTTATCTACATTATTTATTTGTTTGTTTGTTCATTTGTTCATTCATTCATTTAATTTTATTTATTCCTTTATTTATTTTAAGTCAAATCAGTGTCTGTCCTGTCTCATCTGGTGCCCAAAATGACAAGAAGAAAGGAGAAAAATACACTCTTCACAACATTACAGTTTTATTATATGTATATATACACTATATTGCCAAAAGTATTGGGTCACCCCCTTTTAATGAAATGTTTGACTACTTTAGTAATTTCCATGAGTACAAATCTTAATGTTTAAGCATATAATGATATTCTAGGGAATTGTGTGCTTCTAATTTTATAGCAACAGTTTGGACAGGAGCCTTTTCTATTCTAACATGACAGTGTCTCTGTGTATAAGACAAGGATCAAAGAGAAATGATGATTCAGTCAGTGTGGAAGAACTTGACTGGTCTGCAGAAAGACAAGTCCTAATCCCAGCTGAACACCTCTGGTGTGACTTTAAATGCAGACCTTGAGCCAAAAACTCATCACCAAACACCAATGACTTGTACATTCATTATATGGACAAAAGTACTGGGACACCCCCTTCTTTAGAAGAGAAAAAGGCACTTCCAAACTGTGGCAACAAAGAAATGAATGTACTTCAAAATTGTATTTCTACCTCTGTTGCAACAGTTTTGAAGTGTATGAAATGATTGTACCCATATGTCATTGGTGTTTGGTGATGAATTTTTGGCTCAAGGTCTGCATTTAAAGTCACACCAGAGGTGTTCAGCTGGGATTAGGACTTGTCTTTCTGCAGACCAGTCAAGTTCTTCCACACTGACTGAATCATCATTTCTCTTTGATCCTTGTCTTATACACAGAGACACTGTCATGTTAGAATAGAAAAGGGTTCTGTCCAAACTGTTGCTATAAAATTAGAAGCACACAATTCCCTAGAATATCATTATATGCTTAAACATTAAGATTTGTACTCATGGAAATTACTAAAGTAGTCAAACCTTTCATTAGAAGGGGGTGACCCAATACTTTTGGCAATATAGTGCATATATTAGAGCAGGAAGTGATTAGTCCACTAGTACAGAAAGCGAAAAGAAAAACAGAAATGAGAGGTAAATCACAATGGATCTCACAGATTTTTTTTTCTATAAATGTTTTCATTCCAAAATAAAAGTAATGCTTCCAGTGGGCGTTTTTTGTTTATTTTTTTACGTATTTATTTATTTACTCATATATTTGAAGGGAATATCCAGACCTAATTTAACTACACATACAATTTTTTTGTATGTGTATTAAATAAATTGTATAAATGAAGCAAAATTGCAAGTTTGCAAGTTCGGAGAAACTCAATTGTACAGACAAACCTAGACCGACAATCTGAGTGGGTGATGTCTTTTCTTTTACCTACAATAACCATACAACTTCATTATCAAAGATGCAATTTTTTTAGAAGTTGCATTAAAAATCCACCTAAGGGTGCATGCATCTGAATGACTATGATGCTTCTGGGCACTACTTATCTTTTAAGGGTGAGCATTATTCAGGAAGGCTAAACATTGTATCAGAATCTGTTTTTCTACATTAACACCCTCAGAAGTCCTTCTCAGTGCGCTCTCTTTTGTTTAAGCACATAGCAGTTGGGATACCTCCCATCAGAGTCAGCTAAATTAACATTTAACAATATCTTAAACTGCTTGAGGCCTGTTTCATCGACCCATCAACACAACTTGTGAGTTTTCTCTTTGGTGATTCCCTCTATCCCCCCAGGAAGCAGATCATTAGTCATGGATTTATGGAGCTCCAGCCAGGCTCTCCTGTGCTACCAATCGAATCCGTTTGAACTGCTAATGTCAAAACATGTTAATGCCAAAAGCACTGGCAAGCGATGGTCACAATGGAAAATTAATTGTTTTTCACAAGTTTTCTCACTTGATTACAGCAAAGACTTTAATATTGAGGGTCACAGATGGTGTAAATGGTAAATTCTATTCTAGATGTTGCATTAGTCGACATCTGGCCAGCTGAAGGGGGCACAGGAGCATGGCAAATTGACTGGCCTTCTGCCGGCTGGCATGAGGGGCCAACCAGATGTTGTGGGTATTATTTCTAACCACTCTGATGAGTCGCATGAGACAGAGAAAGTACGGCCAGATACCGGAGAGCAACTGGGAAACAATAAACCAGCATACTCGCTGTAACAGACACCATTCGTCCACTTCTTCCGCTGTGAATTACGAATTACGCACAAAATGAGTGCTGTATGCGTTTACGCTGGAAAGCATGTTTTCTGGTACTGTGCTACAGTGCAATTAGTGTTGCCTGATCTTTTTCTGTTCTTTAGATGTGGTTTAGTTGTTGAACTCTCCTTGGCCTGTTGTTGTCTTGGAAACCTCTTCTATTTCTTCTAGCTGGATGGCTCTTTGCTATAAGATGTTTGCTGTTTGCTTCTACACTATAGTGATAATTATAAACTGTGTACATCAAATCATTTTTTAATTCATATAATCAATCATTTACATAATTTGGAAATTTTGCTCATAAAGGAAATTAATATAAGCATTAAGGAAATCATTTCAGACAATTAGACTAGACAATTTGACAGTTCATACTCCAGGCTCCCAAACATGCAGATCCCATAAATGCATCAGTTAATATGCTTATAAACCAGGTGTGCAGAATATCTAATTAAATGTGAGGAAATTAATTATGCTGTGATCCATAATCTCTTAGGCAGAAAGATTAATTCCAGTTATATAATCAAAAGAGGGGGTGAAAATAAGTCATTATGTAGTGGAACTGTAATAAAGGCAGGGTGAAATGTCCTGTCGCAGAAAATGAAATGCCTGTCCTGGGGTTCCTGAATGATTATTGAGTGTCTCCAGAATCAATCTTTCAAACCCAATCTTATCTTCACACCTAACTTCTGAAATGCTGTTTCTGTGGACTCTGTCCTGAGTTTATAACTTGATTGTGGCATCCATTGGGTCTGATAGTGCAGCTGTAGGCATGGTGGCAATGTTTTTTCATATCCACTGACAGTGACAAATTGTATTTTTGACATGTTCATTAGTCAAACGGTGTATGATAATACCTCCTGGTTATTAGTATTGATGCAAAGAGACACTTGTGGCCTTGTACAAAACACAACGCTAATTTAGAATTGATTCACGCTATTACCATTGACCCTGAGATGCATGCTTCATATTTGGCCTAGGGCTGGGCGATAAAGCCAGAAATAGTGTTATTTTTCTCTGTATCATTTGATATCAACATTTATTATAATATTCATTAAATTGGAAAGGAACAAAACTGAAGAACTGACAAAAATGTATAGCTTGAATACAACATGTCACTTTGAAGTGTTTGCTAAATGCATAAATGCCTTTTACTTTAGGGTCCCATGAACTATGTGTTATAGTTTCAGACAATTCTGCATTTTATGACAAATGGGAACTTGGATTGGATTCAAATTCAGAAAAAAAAAACTTTTAATAAAGAAAAATCCCAAACCACACAAGAAACCTGAAGAAAAACAGAATGCAAACAAAGATCAGAACTGAGACTGGCATCTAAATACTAGAGACAACAACCAAGAGTTAAAGTACAAAGAAAAACGAGGGCTATTTATGCAGGGGAAAATAAAGAAATCAGGGAATTAATTAATAAACGGCGAAACTACAACTAGGATACCGAATAGGAAACAAAATTTTAACATGAATGTCCAAAACAAGACACAGAACATGCAATATGACAATTTAATAGAAGATTATCACGTCTAATACAATTAATTCATAAAAAAATAACAATTGAATCAAACTTTTAAAAATGTAATAAAATGAATGGTAGTAAAAGTTTGATATTTAAATAAACAATTGTATAGTACAACATAACTAAATTACTTATAGTTTGTTTTTTGTTTGTTTGTTTGATATTCAAGTATTTCCAAGCATTGATTAGCAGTGAGTTTATGAAATATGCAGTGGAAGAAGCCTAGAGACCGTTTTTCTCACCCCCCATGAGATGCAACAGAGGCAACATGGGTTTGGGAATAACTAGCCTCTGATTCATCATCTGTAGAGATGAAACTTTAGTTTATTTGTCCTTCTTTGTAGCGTTGTCATGCAGACACCAATCCAGTAATGAGTAGGCTTGATTCAGGATGCCAGTGGATCAAATTGCCTGGTCCCTCATTTGGGTGGATAAAATAAAAACATTTTGTGGAGAACAATCATTCCATGCAAAGATGATGAAACACATCAATCAGTCTTTTGTCTTTTGTTTTTAGGAAAAAATATGTGAACATTCTTAAAGTAATTTCTTGAAGAATCAAGCTGCATAAGATTTTTTTCTACCCAATTCAAAATTTCTTGAATTTATTTTAAGCATGTCTTAATATTTTACTTTAAAAAAAAAAACAAAACTGCTGCTAAAAGGTATAGTTCAACCAAAAATATAAATTCTGTCATTATTTTCTCACCTTCATGTCTTTCTAAACTTGCATGACTTCTGTGGTGGAACATAAAAGAAGATATTTTGAAGAATGTTGGATACCAAGCAGTTTTGGGGGCAGTCGTGGCCTAATGGATAGAGCGTCGGACTTGTAACCCGAGGTTATGGGTTCAAATCTCGGCTCTGGCAGGAGAGACCCTTGAGCAAGGCACCGAACCCCCAACTGCTCCCCGGGCGCCGCAGCGTCGGCTGCACACTGCTCCAAGTGTGTGTGCACTTGGATGGGTTAAATGCAGAGCACAAATTTCACTGCTGGTTATACTCTGTATAATTGTGTATGTGACAAATAAAAAAATATTCTTCTTCTCTTCTTATTTTGTTGAGCATTGACTTCACATAAAAAAATGAATTTTTCAAAATATCTTCTCTTATGTTCCACAGAAGAAAGAAAGTATATGTTATGGTTCAGGTGATTGGCTCAAAAATACAATTTTGAAACACTCATGACCAAAGATTTAATTTGCCATGAAGATGAATGATAATGCGGATCGCTCTCTCCAGGTAGACCTCCTTGGCTGGTCAGCGGCTAAATAGCAAACAAAGCTGCTTATATTTAGATAAAAATAGATTTCAAGTGACAAAACTATAAATTGTGGAGTGACAGAAATTGCTGTAATTAGTGAGAGGTTCAGAGAGAGAGAGAGAGAGAGAGAGAGAGAGAGAGAGAGAGAGAGAGAGAGAGAGAGAGAGAGAGAGAGAGAGAGAGAGTGGCCGTTATCTGGGAGGAGATATCAGCTATGTGTGAGATGTCACCCAGCTTTTGGTTCTCATCATTTCGCTCTGCCAGAATGTCTGATTGGAATTTAGCCCATTTTTTGTAGAGACCAACTTAATGAATGTGCCAGTTTTAGTTACGTTACATGTACAGTTCGATTCCCTCCTGGACTGTGATTCAGAAGCCTTATCTAACGCAGCTAATAAATGACGGAGGTCAGCTTTTGGAGGAAAAAAATGCATGAGACATTTTTATCAATACTTAATAGAAAAACATGCTTCAGTGCATATAGCAATACGAGATATATTGCCCTTAGGAGATGTGTTAGTCAGACCAGTGCTGAATTTTTCATGAAGAAAACAATAATCAATACACCTGCACTTTTTACAATAAATAATACATCTAAAATTACCAAAAAACTCCTTAGATCACAGGTTTCTGGACATAAGAAATTTTTCATAATTTCAACAGCGCACATAAATTCAGATTCTTAAATAAAGTCATAAGTTTGTTTGTGTTTATAATCAGCATACTTTGTGAATTTATGGCATATTTTAATTACTTCTTTAATTTTGCATCTGGAATGTACTAGAACACACAGGAGGGTTCGTGTACAGAGAGACCAAAAGTAAAAGTTCAACAACATCCAAAAAACTTTTTTTAAACATCCAACTCCAGTATTTGAGGTATTTAGTTTTAGTTTGAAAGAGCCCACTTAATGCAGTATCTCAATGATAAAAAGAGATAATGAATACAGAAATTGGGCTAATTACAGCCTTATTTCCCACTGGTCAAAAACAGATATCAGTGCCAAGCTAATTACTTTAGAGAGGGGCATGAAATTACATGTTGTGTCTGATAAAAACAGTCTTAACTAAATAGTGCAGGGTATGAAGAGAACACGTTTGACATATCAGAAACTTCCTCACGTTAGCTGTACGATTCTTAGCTCAAACATTTTTAATGGAGACATTAACAAAATGTTATCAATGATATCAATGGGATATTTTAATGAAAATTTGTTTTTTTGACCTTTTTTAAATTTCCAATGCCTATTAATAATGTCATGTAAAAGCAAGATTCTCCTTCGTGATTTTTAACTACATGAGGTTGAGTAGATGATGACTGAATTTTCATTTTTCATTGAACTATCCCTTTAAAACAGAAGGACACAAAAGTATTCTGGAAAAAAAAGAGACCTGCTCAAATGAGTCAAAGTGAGTCAAAAACAGACACAGATAGTCTGCAAGGCCTCATTAAAAATGCAGTAGAGTATTTTGGGATCTAAACACAATAGTGGCATTGGAAGGGCACAGACATCGTCACACAAAGATAACTTTTGAACCACCCTGAAAAGTGGAAAATAAATAATGGATTTATACACTGCGTTCCATGAGCCTTTCATATAGGAAAGCATGTGGATATGTGAATGGATTGGAAATGTAAAACGGCTGGCTTGTGTCTGTCTGTGGTTCCTCTTATTTCAGATGTGTTATGACCTTCACCCTCTCATGTTACAAATGACAAGCTAACTGTCAAATGTCAGCATTAAAATAAATATGATTTTTTTTAGTTTCTTGCACAGAAACCATATAACAAGTGTTACTGGCAGCATCAGCCTAATCAGTATTTTTTACTTGTTTTTCAGTATAAATATGTAAAAAAAGTTATTCATTTTACTAAAGATATTAATGTGTGACCATGGACCACAAGTCATAAAGGTCAATTATTTTGAAACTGAGATTTATACATCACAAGCCGAATAAATGAGCATTCCATTGGTTTGTTATGATCGACAAAAAAACAACTATTTGAAAATCTGGAATCTGAGGGTGCAAAAAAAATCTAAATATTGAGAAAATTGCCTTTAAAGTTGTCCAAATGAAGTCCTTAGGAATGCATATTAATAATAAATAATTACGTTTTTATATATTTACGGTAGGAAATGTACAAAATATCTTCATGAAACAAAATGCGTTACTCCAAAATTTGTAAAAAAAAAAAAAATAAAAATTTATTTTCACGTGAAACCAAGACAAAGTGCTGCTGAAATGGATAATTCTGCCAAAAATGAAAATTAATTTACTCACCCACGTCATTCCAAACCTGTTAGACTTACTATATTCTGTGAAACACAGAAGAAGATATTTTGAAGTATTCTGGCAACCAGACCGTTTTGGTGACCGTTGACTTCCAATGTATGGGCAAATAAAACACTGAGACATTTCCCAAAATATCTTCTTTATGTTTCAGTTTAGAAGGAAAGCCATACAGGTTTGTAATTGTCTGGGTGCTGAACAGTGAAAATGTGGTTCAATCTTCACCACCACTACATCATAATGAAGGCTTTGTGCACCTAAACTGTGTTGTTGGGGCTTTCGTAAATGCCCTGTTGTTATTTCAGTCATGCATGTATACCCTTTCGATTCCTTGTTTGCTATTTTTTTTAAAGGCTTATCATGTGATTCAACAGCAAAATGGCAGTAGAAAATAGGACGAGCTCTGACTTATTTTGATTTTTTTTCTGATCTGCCATTACATGACTCATTACACACTCCACACAACCCCCCACGTGGGCAGCCATCTTAAATTTGGAAACCCACGTCTGCATATTCATCTCTCTCCAGGAAATTTGGATATTGTGCTGTCAGTGGCCCAGTGGTTTAGGATAAGTATGCCACACATGAACATGGACCCTAGTATGCCTCAAAGACTCAGTGCATGAATGTATGGATTGCACTTTCCACCACACTCTCAAACATAAAGGATCTTTATTGGCATCAAAGGTTCCATGAAGAACTTTTAACATCCATTACCCTTCCATTATACAAATGGTTCTTTATAGAGAAAAAAAAGGTTATTTAGTTTTTTTTATATGTTCTTTACACTAAGTAAAATTGGTTCTTTTGAAAGCTGTTCACTGAAAGCTTCTCTGGGGAACCAAAAATGCTCCTTCTATGGCATTGTTGCAACCCTTTTATTTTTAATAGTGGACATCATCCGACATTTCATATAATAAACAAAGACCTCATGTCTTATTTTGTTTTTCAGATAAGATGAAAACTTTAGATGACACTACTTCCTAAAGCGTTAGTGTACTCTCTCACTGACTAAGTGAAGAAAGCTTCCCTGCTTTGTGCCTGACAGGCTGACGAGACCTCAAACCCTAGCCTTACAAGCCTCAAGTTGTTTTTATTTCCCTGGTTTTTATCGCCAGTACTGTGCCGTGTTCAGAGAAAGACATGCCAGTAAACAGGGTAAATAATAGAGTATTTGGTGAATATCAATAAGACTTCGAGCATATCTTCTGCAACTCTTTGGCAATCTTGCCTTGTGGTGGCCTAGTAGACATACATGTTTCATCTTCTGGCACACCTTGAACTTTCAGCCTGTCTCTTGCCTTTTTTCATGGCCATCTTCAACATTGTGTTGAATTCCAGCAGAACAGTGTGTCTATTGCAGAGGCCTTGTGGAAATAAACGTAACTTTCCACTGTGCCTTGGAAGAGGCATTGACGTGTTAAAGTCTCAGGCCACAATTATTTTAAACAATCAGTATTCTCTAAATAATTTTACGAACAAATGTTATTTTGGTTGTGTTCTGCCTGTACTAAATAATTAGTATGGTACCGCCTTGTGTGATTATTATCCATAAATATTCAATACACGTCCTTAAATTCAATAAATATTAATGGTCAGAGATTGGCACTAGTTATTAGTACTACTATTTGCTCCTCCAGAGCACATGGCTTCACATTGTACCGATGCAGCCTAGAGAGACATTCCAGGATTGGAAAAATGGGTAACAGCAGAAACATGTTATTTGATTTTCAATAAGCCACGCCACAGTGACCAGAGGGCATAACATGGGAATACAAAATGTATGCTACATGAAACTAATGGAGCAATCAAAATACCCTGAAGTTACTAAAACAACTGCCTTTAGAAAACAGTCTGTTACAGTTTATTTGTTTACAGATGCTACTTGTTTTGATAGTTTGCATCAAATTGCATCGAATATTCAGGTGTGGATTGAGAGTTCAAATGCTTTTGGGGCCACATCATTAACATGTTTCACTAAAAACATTGTTTGAACTCACAGTTTTAAAAATGTTTTTATTATCATCAATGAGAATAAAATGCATAATACATGTGTAAATCTAGTATTTTGTTTGGAGGGAAGGCCATTAAAATGCATTTATGCATATGCTATTTCAGTGCAAACCCCTATGCTTTAAAGGCTGGTTTATAAATCTCCATCTGGCTTGAAAAAAAACAGTTGACCCAAAAATGAACATTTGCAGAAAATGAACTCACCCCAGACCATCCAAGATGCAGATTAGTTTTTTTCTTTATCGAAACAGATTTTGGATAAATTATTGGATGGATCAGCATTACATCATTGCTCACCAATGGATCATCTGCAGTGAATGGGTACCGTCAGAATGAGAGTCTAAACAGTTCAAAAAAACATCACAATAATCGACAAGTCAAACAATTAGCATCTTGTGAAGCAAAAATCTGCATGTTTGAAACAAATAATCCATAACGAGTCTTCCACGGGTGAAAAGGTCATGGTTTGAAGTTAAAAACGTCTTAATAATAGATTTCTTTCTTACAAACACGCAGATTTTCACTTTATAAGATGTTAACTGATGGACTGGAGTCGTTTTGGTTACTTGTGGAGTGTAATTATGATTTATCAGATGTTTGTTCTCTCAATCTGACGGCACCCATTCACTGCAGAGGATGCATTAATGAACAAGTGATGTAATGCTAAATTTCTCCAAATCTGTTCTGGGGGGGGGGGGGGGGTGAACTATATCACATTCACTGTTGTTCTATATATTTGACAGGGTGCGAAACATTTCTCCAAACAGATTTCACTCAAGTTGATCGTGCAGATTCACCATCTCAAGCCAGTCTGCTAGGTAAACATTTAGTGAAACAAGGATAAAAAAATGCAGACAGCATATGAAACTAAACAATATCAACACAATTCATAATGGTTGTGTTTTTCTGTTTATTTCATAGGGGAGTAAAATGGTTCAGTGCTGTAAACAAACATTAAGAACAATCAACCTGAAAAGGATAGATTGAAAAAATTCAAAATCTGCATACATTAATAAACTCCTCAGTTTATCTGATCTGAACTGCCTCACTCCCTAAATGCTAAACATAGTAATAACCTGATTTTTTTGATTTTTTTTCTCAGGAAATGCTTCAAACACTCGGTCCAGAATCTCTGGAAGATGAAATACCCTCCAGACTAAATTCTGCCACTGAAGAATGTAGACCAATAAAAAAAGCGAAGTGGACCCATTTCTTACAGCGGTGCCATAACATCCAGATTGGACTGACCCACTTCAGGAGTGTACATCACCACTGGGCTTACATTTTGACTGAGAGGAAAGTGGTCTGACAGCCACTCAATGACATGGTTTTTAAGTTGAGAGAAAATACTTCTCCCTCCCTTGACCACCTGCGGTAAAAAGAGGCCACACTACCGTAAGTGCTCCTGTTGCGTTTGGAGGCTTGTGCCATGGAGAAATGATTGGAACAGGAAGTATCACTCATGTGCCACAGTCACCCATCAGTTGTACGGCACGCCAGGGGGACAGCATGTTGACAACTTTGCACCTTCTGATGCTTGAATAAAAGCACATCCAGCCCGTAATGGACAAAGAGCTCTTATTTGTATTGCTTTATTTAACATCACGTTACTTTAATTGTTTGGAGTCAGTGTAATCGTTGTGAAATTGGGCTCTTTGAAATGGTATTTCTTAAGATGCTATTTTTTCTGATGATGCTGTCTTGTTTACAGACAAAGTCTGCATTGATTTTAGACTTTGAATGTCCTTCTGTCAGTCTAACTGTGCTGTTCAAACACAAAGTGAAGAATGATTTTCAAGCTGTTTATGACGGCTCTGCACTTGCATAACAATAACAGCTCTCGTAGGGTGCCATTATGCTACCAGAATACATTTGGACAAGTACTGAAGCTATGGAACATGTACAAACCAACAATCCACATTAAAAAAAACTACAAAAAATGTATGCTTACAACTACTGAGCTGTTCAAAATATGACTATGAATTCTCTCTCTCTCTCTTGTCTATATTATTTTTGTTTTTGTAATTATACATTATTCCCAGCATACAAACTAAT
Organism: Ptychobarbus kaznakovi; assembly: GCA_027422405.1. Classification (NCBI taxonomy): domain Eukaryota; kingdom Metazoa; phylum Chordata; class Actinopteri; order Cypriniformes; family Cyprinidae; genus Ptychobarbus; species Ptychobarbus kaznakovi. Next base: position 15,252,465 of record CM049807.1, read on the forward strand.
CTCAGAAAAATATTTCATAATTTTAAGACTTTTGTTAGATTAATAAGACTTTACATTTTTATATCATAGCTCCTTTTCCTCTGAGGTACACTTACAATGTACAGTACACTAATTATGTTTTGTATAATTTAGCTTTTCATGATCACCCTCCTCTTTATAAATAAAAACAGGATGTTTTTGCTGCCATGCTCTTTGCATGTGGAATCATAAGTTACAGTTCTCTGCTCTTTTGCCTGGGATGCAGCTTTGCTGATGGGTCAAATATACAGTAGTTTTTAACTTTTCTAATATACCAGCCTCTTCCCAAAGCCTACATTACATGTGACAGGGTCACAAAATAATCGCACTGATAATACCCTTTACAAACTGCGACGACACAGTTTCCTTTGTTTAATTTTTTTTTTTTTGTAAATCACATTTCCCCCTTATTTTTTTCCTAAATTAAATAGAACTGATGCTGTGTGAGTGTATCTAACAAAGTCTGAGGGCGTGATCTTTTTTATCCTTTTTTTCTTTTGAACAATGTAATCTCTCTTATTTTCCTCAAAAAGTGGATTGTTTCCTTTGCATTTGGGGCAAATGAGAACAAAACTTTCAAAGGGTTCACATACTACTATAGTGGCCACAATTTAACTAAAACTATGATGAATTAATAAATGTGTCCATAAATTAATAAGTAATGGAAAAAAAATCTAAATTTGTGACTATTGCATACATTTCCCCCCACATGTCTCCATACCAAACAAACTGATAGGAAAAGACAGAAATGACCAGTGATCTTAAATAAACTAACAAGATCCTCTTTTTTAACCAGCCGTTCTCTTTGGCTTCGTTAGATGGCTATGCAGAGCAGTAGGTGCTACACACTACTCATTCTGCTTATATTATGTCACAGGTAATGTTGACCTGTAAACAAGTCATTTTTCTGCATCTTATTGGTGCAGTCTAATATTGACAGCTAGTGGTTGAAATTATTTCTGCAGTTTAAATTCAAAATATTGGAGAGAGTTGTTTCTCCTGCCAGGACATGCAACAGGAACGATCGCAACTGACAATGGAAGGTGACCATCCTGTAAGTTGATGAGTTGATTTATCCACATTTTAATATGCCTCTGGTCATGCTTTTTAGATGGACGCTGGTAGTTTGTAGGTTGGGTAGAATCTGCAATCTCTGTCCCAGTTCGTTTGCTGGCTTATTTTGCAGAAATATGCATTTTTTTGCCAAATGGCAACCCAGGGTTTTAAAATATTATTGGATAAGTTGGCAGTGGGCCAACGAATCACAAAAACAGACATTTCGACATGGAACGCACATTTCAAAGTAGAAAAACTGGCGAATAAAGTATGTGAACTTAGTATGTTTCTGAAATATCTGCAAACATGTGGTATTTTATGCTTCAACACAGTCCAAAAATTGCATACAGCACATTAAAAAGATCAAATTGAACTCCTCATAATGTGACTCCTTTAACATGAAGTGGGCAACTGCTCCTCTACAATCATCTATGGCCGTTTTCAGCTCAGTCTGTGGGAGTGTTTGACTGATGGTGGGATGTATGAAGGTCTGAAGCAATCCACCCCCTATTGTGACACAGCTCTCAAAGAGCCAATTTGGGCCTGATAAAAAAGCAGCCTTTCTCATCTCTCATCTTCTCAACAGTTGCTTTAGCGGTGTGAGCTCCATGCACCCTCTGACGAGCCAGACGTGCGATTTATGTCACAGCTCCAATCTGGGATTATTTATATGTTTTGCTTGTTTTTGATGGTGTGCAATCTTTTTTCTAATTATAATGTGTTAACTTGGAGCCTATGCGATCTGAGATGTCCACACCATTGCTTGCCAGTCATCGCAGCCTTCTTCGGATGCCATTGATTTACATAGCCACCTACCTGTCAGCACGTCGACTGGCAGGAAATCAACTGATAATTATTGGAGGGGGGAGGCAGGCATTACAGGGAAGAGGGAACTCTGTTTAAGATGTGATAATTGATCTAACTGCCCGGGCTCCACCTGTCCCTGCCAAAATTCATTAAAATCAATAACAGTAATTTCAGCTGCACTCTCAAACCCTCCCCTAGCATATTGTAGTCAGAGTTTAGCACCATTACGAGAGACTACGATGAAAAAACTGCTAAGTAAAAGAGTGGTCACTCATTTCTCAACCATGTTCAATTCACAGCATTGCAAAATATTTTCATAGTGAAGGTGTCAGATGGCGGTGCGATTGTACGGCGGTACGATTGAGTCCAAAAGTCTGGCCAATATCAGTAAGATGATAATTATTTTCATGCTCTAAATGATAACCGGTCATTTTAAAAGCTTTAGTTATTTTAACATTATAATGCACAGTATGAAAATGTGATATTTACTTTGATCGTGGTACTTTGATATAGAGACCTCTAGACAACATTAGCACAAAATTCCTCCTAATAATGATTTTTTTTTCTTCCTTACAGATCTTATCAGCATAACAGCTTCTGGGAAAAAGATTCAGGGAATTTTTTTGTTCAAAATCCCACAACTTGTTGTTTATGCAATCACTAGCAACATGTATGCATCTAGCACATCACCCATCTGATCCCATTATGATGGTTTATTTTGCCTTTTTTTCAGTTTAGCTGTATTTTTTCACGAAGAAGACAAACAATGGTCAGCAAAATCTTACACCATCTCCATGGAAACAAGCAGTGCAGCAAACCAGGTAAAGCTGTCTGTGTAACTAAACCAAAGCTGAACTCAAGGACTTTTGACAGGAATATTCACTCTTGGTAAAAATGTATTTTGTTGTGTATGCACAGAGAACGCATAGCATTATTATAATCTGGATTCGTCAACAATAACTTAACACAGCTACAGTCTTACGAACTCCACACAGTACTGCATTTCGATTCATCTTCATGCCGCTTTCACCTCTAACAGTTATTTAGTCAATTAAGCTCGCTAAAAACTCCTCTAAGCTGTTCTGATGTGTAAACAGTAGACTGAGAGTTGATTAGGTTAACTGGCATAGTAATGAGTCATCGTTAGTTTCTTTGCCCAGCGGATTCTGAGTTTAAGCAGATTCTTATGAGTAAAACTGTGCTGTACAAACACTGGCTCTGGGGGTGAATTAATTATATATCAGTGCTGTCACCTGTTTAAATAAAAACAGCCTCTCAGCTTGTGCTGGTAAATGTTTGGACTAGAGCTTTACAGCAGAACTGTGGGCATCCCAGACTTATTGTGCAAGTTAGATCTGTATGGTAATGGAAATTGTTGTGGTTGGGCAGTAAATACATAAAGCAGTCAAGCCAAACCAAGTTTCTTGTGCTTAGTTAAACTGGATTGCTGGACCGGGACTATGAATTGCATTCCAGCGACTGATTTACTAATGCTAATTCTCTGTTTGTCCAGCCACTAGATGACTCAGCTTTTGAGAATACTGATGTAATTTCAAGTCTGTGTGTTGTAGAAGCGAGGTATTTTGGGGATTTTGCCTCGTTATTAGATACAGTTGAGTTGAGAGTGACAGGAATTTTTTGGCTGTGGCTGTGTCTGAGGAGGAGGAGATAGACCATTCATAGAAAGATAGGTCCTGCGTTTCAATTTAAATTAACCAGTCGCCTCATTACTAACGGCATCGTCCAGGGAGTCAAGATTTGGCAAGATGCAGCTGTTTGAATGTTTAACTATACCGTTATTGTACAAAAAGCACCTTTCTTCTTCTATGGCAAAAACATAGCACTATTGTGATATCCTAATCAAACGAGTTTGTCTTAACCACTCAGCACTAAGCTAGTAGGCTAAGCGGTCAGCTTGAAAACTGAAGGTTAACTGTAAACAAAAACATTTATAATATTGTATTTCCCAATATTTAGCTCTGGTGATGTGTAAAATGTGACATAAAAGACATTAAGGAAGATATTTTATGATTAAGAACAATACACCCTAATGCATTTTATGGACATTGGCATAATCCAGGGCTGTCCAAACTCGGTCCTGCAGAGTTTAGCTCCAACTTGCCTCAACATACCTGCATGGAAGTTTCTAGTATGCATAGTAAGAGCTTGATTAGCTTGATTGGCTGCTTCAGGTGTGTTTAATTAGGGTTGGAGCTAAACTCTGTAGAACAGCGGCCCTCCAGGACCTAGTTTGGACAGCCCTGGCATAATCAATCTGAAGAATGCAGTTTATTAGCCTGACTTGTGCTAAAGATGGTTGGAAAATTACTAAAAACAAAATAGCTACCCTATTTAAAAATATCTATACCCTAGCTAAAAAATATGATTTTGGGGAGAATGAAGATTTAAAAAAAAGTTTGGGGCCAGTATCAGTATATATTCAACAAGGATTAAATGAATTTACTAAAACTGACAGTAAATATATTTATAATATTACAAAATACAATTACAAAAAGTCACTGTTTCCACAAAATAATTGTTAAGCAACTGTTTTTATAATAATGTTTCAGCATTGATAATAATAAGATATGTTTCTGAGCAGCAAATCAGCATATTATAATAGGCGCGTTCGACTTTAAGCGGCGCTGCGCAGAATGGTCAGTGTATGACATCAAAGTACCACGAAAGCCATTCGAAAGCATAAGATCCATCTGCTCTATTATCGCTCTCGCGGTACTTTGATGTCATACACTGACCATTCTGCGTAGCGCCGCTTAAAGTCGAACGCACCTATTGATTTCTGAAGGATCATGTGACACTGAAGACTGGAATAATGATGCTGAAAAGTCAGCTTTACATCACAGGAATAAATTATATTTTAAAACATTAAAATTACAAAAAATTATTTAAATTGTAATAATATTTATTTAAGGATTGATTGATTGATTGATTGATTGATTGATTGATTGATTGATTGATTGATTGATTGATTGATTGATTGATTGATTTATTTTTACTGTAATCTTGATCAGATATATGCTGCTTTGGTGAGCATAAAAACAAACAAACAAATAAAACCATTTTTACCCCAAACTTTTGTATATTTGTGTATATTAAGGTCAAGGTCAAAATGTATTTATATAGCACCTTAAAACAAACCGAATGTTGACAAAAGTGCTTCACAAGCAAAGCAAAATGCACACAAATAAAACAGAACCAAAAAGTATTCAATCCGAAACCTTAAAAGGAGGATAAAAATTAAAATGTATAATAGTCAAAAAAGTCATAACCTGCTATATCCCAAAAAACTACAACCCCTAGCACTGAAGAGATGCACAAAAATAAAACCAAGTTATGAGTAAGCCTGAGAAAAAAAGGTAGGTTTTAATTGATGCTTTAAAAAGGCTTAATGTAGAAGAAGCTCTAATAGTTAAGGGTAGTGTGTTCCAAAGTTTTGGAGCATAGACTGAAAAAGACCTGTCGCCTTTTGTTTTCAAACGACATTTTGTAACAGCTGGGCTGAAGATCTAAGTGATCTCTGAGGAGAATAAAAACTTAAAAACTCTAATATATAAATAGGGGCAAGTCCATGTAGAGCTTTAAACACATAAGTTAGAACCTTAAAATTAATTCTTTGTTTCACAGGAAGCCAATGGAGAGAGGCCTGTATAGGTGAAATATGTTCCCAGTCAGGAAACGAGCTGCAGCATTTTGGACTATGTGTAATCGTGAGAGTGATGACTGACTGATTCCAGCATACAAGGCGTTACAGTAATCGAGCCTTGAGGAGATAAAAGCATGAATAACGGTCTCCAAATCCTTAAAAGTAAGAAGGGGCTTTAACTTTCGAAGTCGCTTTAGCTGGAAAAAGCTGGCCCTGACCACTGAATTTATTTGTTTGTCAAACTTCAGATCGAAATCAAAGATGACCCCCAGATTTTTAACAAAGGAGTGATTGTTTGACTGAAGATGTCCCAAGAAAGCACTGTATTTGTCAATCTGCGGTTTGGAGCCAAACAGGATAACCTGTCTTATTAAGGGCCAGAGCTAAACTTAAACCCACATGAGCGCCACAGCACGAAAGCTCTGTCACTAGTTTCTACTTCGCTCTTCTCACCTTTCATAAATGACATGGCTCTCGACTTTGCTCTGCTTTACTTCATATGTGTAACCTTGTTTGACACAACAAGGCCAAGCCAGCCCAATGGTCCCAGTGTGGCTACAGTCAGCACTTCTTGAATAATGGTTTTGTGGCCGCAGAGCCTTGAATGTGAGCAAGGTGGTTTAGACTTATTTCCCTGTTTTGTACAGCGAGATGTCTAAGTTCCCTGCAGACCGCCCTTCTCTCAAAATGTTATTTCTCCCCTGTTGGTACAGACAGCTCTTTAGAGGAGTAACACCTGCATGTCATTCCGCTCTGCTCCGTTGCACTTTCAGCAGCAAGCGCAATCCCTCAGCCAGTCTGTTAACATACATTCCCCATTGCCTCTCAAGTGTTGTTGTAGAAAAACACGGGTGTACACTACAGATTTCACTCTCTGGCTCAGAGCAGACAGCTATCTTTAAGTGCGCGATTTGTTTTCTTTCCATGAAATCCCTTTCTTCCATCTCAGAGAATGAGCGGAGACCAATGGAAAAAGTCAAGCTTGCATCTTGTATTGTGATAACAGCCGAACATCAACAAAGAGCTTTTCACTTCCAGCTAAATTTGGAAATTACTCTCCCTGACCACATTTAAAAGAATAGTTCACCCAAAAATGAAAACTCGCCCTCAGGCCATCTAAGATACGTTTGTTTCTTCGAAAAACAGATTTGCTCAGCAATGGATCCTCTACAGTGAATGGGTGCCATCAGAATGAGAGTCCAAAACAAGCTCATCTTCATCAAAGATGGCCTGAGGGTGAGTATACAAACAATAAGCCAATTTTCATTTTTGATTGCACTATTCTTTTAAAGTAACAGCTGTCAGACCACTGAATTACAATGTGGTAACATAAAAGCCAGCAGACTTTGTGCAGCAATTTAGTTACATATATTTGCATGAGACTCACAGGCTATAAAAAGAGCATACGACATCTGCTACAACTGCTTTTCTGACTTTCATTAGGAGGCCATCAAATAAAGTGTAACTGTTTGACTCGACGCCAGGCGTATTGATCTAAACAACTGGGAAACAGATCGGGAAACCGTCAGCACCATGGCAACACTGTGACATGCCACAAGACATTGTTAGTAAATCAGTGCTGTCTGTGGGCTGAACTTTATTGAATTAGACTTCCTAGCTTGTAATATTTCATTTTAATCATTATTTATGGAGGAAGCTGTGATTGTTTTTCATGCCAGATATCTTTTGGCAAATGGCATATTCACATTGACTTGCGAAGCAATGTTTAATCATTTCTACCTCAGCTAAATTAAAGGAAGTTAGATTTAAGCAATACGATACTGTATGGCCTCGAGTGACTTCAATAAAAATGGTCTCTACATATTAAAAATGTCAAGAACACAAATTTACATTTAAACATTATTTTATTCAGCAAATTCATTCAGGTCTATCCTTATAGTAGATATAATGAATTGTTATTTGTATTGACCAATCGGAAGCCAGGACCAGAAATGGGCATTTTATAATTTATTGTATTGAACAATCAGGATCTGGGGCGTATTACAGAAAGTTTCTTATCGTAGGTCTTAACTTAAGATATGATATGTTAAATTAGGATTTTTCGCAAATTCGTATTACAGAAGCAAATCTTAACTTGATTTGGGATTCTTATCCTATCTTACAAAATCGTATCTTATCTCTTAGGAAATCTTAAATGGCATTATCAAGCTCGACAATCCACTCTCAGGTCTGTTACCAAGCAACCAGAACTGCGCCAGCTGCTGATGAGGTAAACAAAAGCTACTTCACTTTGAAAATCGCTTTTTGCAACAAAAAAAAAAACGTAAGGCATTAGTCACTTGCACTACAACCAGTAATGCTCCGTGATGCTTTTGTTGGTCTCAGTAATGCTGGTTGCAGTTCCTGTTGCGTGGCAGTCTGTAATTACTTATAAATGTTTTGTCATCAAACACATCGTCAGGGTCTTCCGATAGTCTTTCGACCATTAGTTAAACATCTCCGTTCTTCATTTTCAGTTATTAGTAAATTAAATACCATTGTTGGACAGCGCACTTGTAAGCAGTTCTTCTGTTAGTTGTGGACAGCTGTGGAGTTAGGACAGCTGTGGGGTTGCCCTAAAGTTAGGACAGATTTTAGGATTTTTTGTCAAGTTAGGAGGTTTCTGTAATACCCCTTTTCTTATCTGTAGTTAAGATAAGATAACGCACTTAGGAAATGCTGTTCTGTAATAGCTTTTATCCTAAATGTGGTCCTAACTGAAATTACCATGGTTACCAAACACATAAGATATGATTTTAAAGTTTGGATATTTCTGTAATACGCCCCCTGGACCACAACTATCTGTTTTATAATATTGTATCCCAAACCAGAGCTACCCGTTTTTATAATATGTTGTATTGACCAATCAGCATCCAAGCTAAGAATTAAGCATTTCATAATATTCCATTTTGAGCAATCAGCATCCAGGATCAGAACTATACATTTTATTTTATTCAATATTAATCAATAACATCCAGGATCAGAACTGTCTGTTTTAAGATATTTTGTATTGACCAATAAGGAAGGACTAGAACTATGAATTTTATAATATTTTGGATTGACCAGTCAGCATCCAGGACAAGAACTATCCATTTTATAACACACTGTATTGACCAATCATTGACCATTTAGGACCAAAACTAGTTCCATTGTATTATATACCTCAGTGATCATTTCAAAACAACTGTATGTTTTAAAATATATTGTATTGACCAATCAGCATCCAAAACCAGAACTACATATTTTATAATATTCCATATTGACAAATCAGCATCCAGGATCAGAACTATATATATATTTTATCCAAAGCGACTTACACGTAGGAAGCTTCTTTTTTTTTTTTTTATACGAGTATATAGAATATAGAAAAAAGACACTTAGTGTTAGTTTTACAAGAAACGCTAGCAGTTAGAGAATAAATATGCAATTGATAGAGGGTCAATTGTGTCTGTGTTTAAAAAAAAAAAAAAAAACATATATATATATATATATATATTCCGTATAAACCAATCAGCATCCAAGCTCAGAACTGTCAGTTTCAAAATATTTTGTATTGACCAATAAGCATCCAGGTCTATAACTATGCAAATTATAATATATTGGATTTGACAAGTCAGCATCCAAGACAAGAATCCTCTGTTTTATAATATTCATATTGACCAATCAGCATCCAGGAGAAGAACTATCCATTTTATAATACAATGTATTGACCAATCAGCATCCATGACTAGCCATTATAACACTCTTTATTGATCGCATTTAGCACAAAAACTTAATTTTTTTATGATATATCATATTAACTAATCAGCATCCAGGACCAGAACTATCTATTTAATTATATTCCTGAGTGATTATTTTACAACAGCTTTATGTTTTATATTATATTGAACTGTCCAATCAGCAACCAGTATCAGAACTATCGGTTTTATAAAATAAATGAGAACACTTGCCAACGTAAACAGGGTATTTTTAAAGTGATAATTCGCTAGTTCTCATATTTTCCTGCACATTTGTATTATTTGCATGAAATAACAGCATGAGTGAGGTGAAAAGAGAGAGAGCGGGAGAGATAGAGTTGTGTGTGTGTGTGTGTGTGTGTGTGTGTGTGTGTGTGTGTGTGTGTGTGTGTGTGTGTGTGTGTGTGTGTGTGTGTGTGTGTGTGTGTGTGTGTGTGTGTTCAGCCACTTATTCTGTGGTAATTACTATCTCAGCATGTTAAATGATCACTATAGACGCAAGTGCTACTGCAGCCCACCGGACACTCCAAAAAAATGGGCTTCTGTAACTACTTCCCCTGTTCTCAGTAGGAGTCGAATCAAGCAGGCGGATATATTTACTGATGAATAGCCATAGGACCTCACAGCTGCTTCTCTGGGGTGAAGAAGATGCATCTGCTACTATTGGATTGTCACAGCGGAGAGTGTTTTCCAGAATGAGCTAAACTGAGCTTTGAGTGACATGGATTCAACCTGTTGTGTGTGTGCTCTGATGGTAAGGAACTGATTTACTTACGCAGGTTGTTTCCTGTTGCTCTGGCCTGCATGTTCTCATACTGTTGTCTATGCACCACCAAGCTCTCCTCTCTCTCCACATGTTCTCCTGGAGCTGTCTGGCGCATCACCTGGGCCAGCGCTCTATGGAGAAAGGCTTTATTTACTCATCTTACAAAAAACTGTTAATTCATGTAGAGCAATTCAATACATATTTATACTGTTCATGACTGACATTTCCTCATCAAAATGGCCTTAAAATTTGTTCAGTGGATTATGGATAAATGTTGACAAAGAGACATTAAAACGATGCGTTATATCACACCAAAATGAAAGTCTGATAAAACAACTTGATGAGTTTTCTTTTCTTGAATCAGGAAATTAGTATTATTATTATTGAGGGAATTCTCATTCTAGAGAGCATTTAACAGATAAAAATTTTACACACCCATTAGTACAAGTCAAGATGAAGATGAGTCATGAATATTTTTGTCTGATTTCTTGTAAAATAAAATCTGTACATTTTGAAAACCCTGCGCTGTGCATAATTTGTTGTTCCTGCTCAAACAAAACTGGATTTTTAAAAAAGTGCTTGTATATCTAATTACTATTCTATATATTACCAAATCTTGTATTCAGTCTTTTTTATTAGAACCGATAGGCCACATTGATCTGAGCTTATACACCTCAGTTTTTGAGCAAAAATGGCCAAAATTATCCACAAATTATGCTTCAATTTTTTGCATTATTTGTGGATAATTTTGGAAATGTTCACTCAAAATCTAAGCTCAGATCAATGAAGTCTATCATCAACCATTTTAGAAAAGCAAATTAAAAAACTGTGCTAACTGAAAGAAAGTTGATAAAAAATATTGAAACCAAGATTTGGTAATATATATCATAATTTTTTTAAATGTATAAGCAAATTTTGTAGGCCATTCAATCATCTAGCATTTTCAAAAAAAAAAACAAATCCTCTCTAAGTCAAAAAGACTGAAACACAACATGAGTTAAATTGTGTACATCTGCTAAAAAAGGTATTTGTTAGTATTTAAGAGTGTACTGTCATATGTTTGACCTAAGAGACATTGTCTAATATAGCTACAAAACTCCCATTTGGGTTACCCAACCCAACCGTGCACATAAAACTGAGAGATTCATTCACACCAAAGCTTTGAAATGGTAAGTAAGACCTTTTTGTAGAGATGCATTAAACTATCATGAAAATGGTCAAGTCAAATGTGCAATATTCAAAAGGCCCTCGATTAAAAGGGTGTAAAAGGGCTAGTTGTGGGTGGTGGGTAGGACACTATGGCCCATATGAGTTTTGATTATGTGTACGGGTTAGTCTAAATAGAGTGAAAGGTCAGTGCACAAACAGAATGTCCTTGAAATATTAGCGTCATTAGACACAGATCAGCGTCCATTATCCTGCTAATGTCATGGACACCTCTCTACTGATGTTTAGATGAGTGAGTGTGCGTGAGTGTTCGCTTGTTTGGAGTACACGTTTTTACAGACAAAGCCTGTGCCTCACCATTGAGATAATTAGAGACTTACGGAGATGTTGATGAATGTTTAAAACACTGCTGATCAACAGATGAATTAGACCTGAATGCTAGTCGGTATCTTTTGTAGTACATCTGCTTTCAGCTCTCTCTGATTATCCACACTTTATACTGAGTTTTCAGGAGAAAACATGTTTAGTCTTTAGTTGTTGAAAGAAACCCCTTTTTCTTGATTTGAAAGAAAGTTGCTTTATACATCGCACCACTTAAGTAGGGCTACTAAACCTTGAACCTCAAATAAATACCTGTCTGTGAAACTAAAGGAGCGTTTACTGTACTTCTGTACATGTCAGTGTTGTCGACTGCCTGAGTGATAAACAGATAGACAGGAAAATGAAGCCAGTAGAAGTTAGGGAAAACTAGCACAAGGTTATGGTGATATAGAGTATTTCTACTGTAAGTATTTTTAAACTAAGTGGTACCTATTCTAATATTATGTGGTATGTAGGCTATAGAACAATCTTATATTTGCAAGCGATTTAGCAAAAACACACACTGTGTAGGCCTACTTTTAAACACGCTGGGTTATTGTTTCAATCCAAACGATCGGTTGAGACTGTTGGGTTAGGAAGGACTTGATTTGCCCCAACTTGGGTTGGTATCAGTAATAAAGTAACATGACGGTCCTAGTTTAGGAACAGTGTTACCAAGTCCGTGTTTTTTTCGGTAAGAATCGTAGCGTTTTAAATTAGTTTAAAACTGGAACAGCGAATGTGGTCATCGGGAAACATCTTGAATGGCGCTTGAGACGAGTCTATCTGTGTTTGCGGTGCTCATGACAGGAATATGTGTCGAAAATACAAGAAAACTTATTGAAGCGAAGAGGAGAGAGGTTTTTGAAACTGACTAGAATGTGTTCTTTTAAAACTGGAGGGTTTTGTCCGAGTATGTTCTCACAACATTGAGCAGCGATTGAAACCGGGAACTGTGAACAAGTCAAAATGCTGCTGAGGACGTGGATCAAGACTGTAAAAGCAAAGATGGTAAAATCCTGTCAGTTCGCTAGTTTATTCTTGACTTCCAGTGTTTATTACTGTGTGTTTATTGATGTGATGGTCTGACCATAATAGTTTATCTTCGTCAGTGGGTGAAAAACATGAATATATTGAACAAAGTCTTAAATGTGTTCTTAAACTATTTTTCAAAATAATTTGGTTTAACTGTAGAAGCTGTATAAGTATGGAATTGCTTTGCTTTTTCTGAACTGGTGTAATACATTTTTATATTTTATTATCTGTTGCCTGTGTTGTTACTGTTGTCATATTGTGTGTGATTTTAATTTAAAAACACAAATTTCAAATAATAATTGAATTAAAACAGTCACCATGTTTATTGATATATTACCTGATATATAATGTATGACCTACTGTATAAACAATGGTTTTAGAGCAATTTGTTGTAGTCACTTACCCTGTAACTACATGGAATAAGGGAGGAATAATTTGGGCTTAAACACAGAACAAGTGTATATTTGCACAGTAATTACAGAGAAAAATATTACACTAGTTTTAATTTAATTGTTTGATGGCCAACTTAAACCTGTTTTTTTTTTTATAAAAACATCACCGTAAACATCCACTGAAATACAAATGTTGTATCGTGCATGTATTTTTTTTTCTGTGAACAGCTGGAAAGAGGTATTGTTTTAAGCTGCATTGAACCTTGATGGTAAATCATGCAAAGTTATTTGGTGATAGTGGTGTTGGGAAGTTTCTGGTGTGAAGTTGCTGAGATTGACGAAGAAGCTTTTATAAGGTAAGCTGGCTTGTGAATTATATATAAATCATAGCAGAAACTCATTAACTCATTTCACTAGATGTCCAGTTTTGTATGCCATACATACTGTACCACGTAATATTAGAATAGGTAGCCTACCCCTTAGTTTCGAAATACTTACAGTATTTAAATGATTTGTAATTGTACTTGTTGTTACCTCTTTATTTCCCCAAACGACGTATATAATTCCCCTACACAGAGGTACACTATAATTACAAAACAGTTACGCTGTAACTTCAGTTTACTTATGCAGTTCCTTGCAGGTTGCATATCTTTTTGTTTATTACCCAAACGTAACACCCTTATACCTACACATATAGGTTCTTTATAGGTACACTATAATTACAGAAACGTACACTGTAAACAGTATACTTACGCAGTTCTTTGCGGGTTGTGTCTAAAGCGTTACCTAAACTGCTCATCTCATTCAACAATTTACTACAACTTCTTGAAAGGATAAATAACAGACACAAATACATGTACACATAGAGATGTAAAAATACATCAATAGCATACATTTATGGTTTTGGAAGAATTTGAATTTTTGAATCCCCATTTTCGTTCATTCCATTGCAAAATCAGCTCCACAATAATAAAGCAGACCATTCACAACATCGTTGAACTTGAACTTGTAAACACAAGTCACTTACCTCGACATGTTCTCTCTGTGAGGTCGATGCGCCTTCTCCAAGCCAAGTTTGGTGAATATCCCAACCAGTGCCATGATAGCAACTACTCCGCATATGATATACACAATCAAATTGGTTTTATCCTTAGTCGGATCGTGTTGGTCCATCATCTTCGGCGGTGGTCTGCCCGTCATGGACCACGGCGGGGTATCGTAGTTTTTGCAGTTGGTCTGATCTAATCTGGAGCTCTTAAACTCGCAGCAAAACCTGAAGCCACAGGTACCGCAACAGTACAGGTAGCTACCAGTCCGGCACACGAACGGAGGATCCCACTGACCCATCACATCATAATAGCCCCGACACCTGTCCTCCGTGTGAGGGGTCTCAGAGAGACCGCTCTCCCCGTCTCTGGAGTCGTTGGACCCCGACGCCGTCACCAAACTATCCAGGTTTTTCCCAGGTTCTCCTTCCGCGTCGCACAAAATAACTTTCATCAAAAAGTAACCCAGTAGTAAGCCCGTGCTTTTCATCCTGCGCTCTTCTGTCCTCTTCTTTGCCACGGCTGATCGGACGCTGAAAAATAGAGTTAGGTATCTTTTATCATGAAGTGTCAGCACGCATATCTCCATCAAGAACATCACCGCCATCCGAGATGATGCTCATGTTTGAAGATACTTGAGCGCCACGGTTGGTTTATGCAGGTTTTGAAGTATGCAAATGTTTGAATATATATGTAGATTTCTGTCGTTCCAAGTGTGGCATTGCAATAAACACTAATGTGTTTTGTCTACTATTTTAGCCTATCCTAAACACCAGCACCAACACTTGCGCACTGGGGTGCGTGGAGCGTCTGGAGCGCAATGAGCTGCAATTGAATAGAGCGCTGAGTGAGACTGAATGCGTAATGATGAGAGAGGAGGGGAGGGACCCAAGTATGGGCACATGGAAGTAACAAAAGGGTTGAGGAGAGGAGAGAGAGAGAGAGAGAGAGAGAGAGAGATAGAGAGAGAGAGAGAGAGAGAGAGCAGAATGTGTGTCCATCAATATCAAATCCTGTAATTCTCACATTAAGAACATGTTGCACGTGCGCAAATCATATACTGCGGCTAATGCAGCAGCATGCGAATTATACAATGTCTTTAACAGAATCGAGTCGACTATTAAAATGTATTAAAATAAAATAACAAACAAAATAAGTTCACTTTTAAACACTGAAGCAAATCGTAAGACCGCTTGCAAGTAAACTGAAATGGAAAGCTGTTGTTAGAGTTACATCTTGTTACAAAAAAATCTAAAAAAAAATAAACATATATAAGTATTAATAACAAACTTGTCTATGCTGAAATGTCTGAAACATTCTATTTGTTAAAAATATATGTAGCTTTATTTTAATAAAACCCCGCCCCTCCTTTTTGTTTCGGGTTTCTTGAGAGGGTTCAGTTCGATTTCACTCAGCAACATTTTCAATTCGGAAATGACCTTCAATGAGCGTTCACACTGTGTTTGCAGGGACAAAGCCATGTGACAGTATTTATTTTCAAGAACAGTTGGAGAATTCCAGCAACATGAGTGACAGACACCATAGAGATGAAAGTTGAGCAGAATCAACTTTATGCAAAAAAGCAGATACATGACTTCCAATGGGAGTGCAAAGTTGGACTCAAGAGTAGGAGTAACACCAACCAGAAAGACACAGCACAACAAACCTGCAGAACTCATCTGCAAATTGCAAGTCATCTGGTTATTTTTTACATTAATAAAAATGTAAACTTGATCTTCCGAAACGTCTCGGTTACGTACGTAACCCTCGTTCCCTGATGGAGGGACCAGAGATGTTATGTCGAGTGATGGCATTATGGGGATTCACTTGAGAGCCTTAATCATCTCTGACTTTAAAAGAAAATGTCAATGAAGTTTGACTAGTGGATTTTGCATACCTGAGCCACTCCCCGTGCGTTCGGGTATAAATAGGCGACAGGTGCATCCCCTCTTCAGGTTTCACGCTGAGGAGTCAAGAACTTGTCCCTGTCCGCCAGCGATGGTTTGAGGTTGTGACAAGGGGACATAACGTCTCCGTTCCCTCTATCAGGTATGCAAAATCTACTTGCCAATATTCATTGGCATTTTCTCTTAAAGTCAGATACGATTGGGGCTCCCAAGTGAATCCCCATAATGTCGTCACTCAACATAACTCGTAGTGACCGACAGATCGGGAACAACAGTCTTGTCTCTGGTGACATGCTGGACTAAAAGCGTATCGTATGCATGCAAAAACTGCGTATTATATGCACGTCAAACACATGTGTATCATATGCACGCCAAAGTCAGTTTCTCTGTATAAAAAGCATGCAAAATACATGCCATTGATATCCATTTTCACTAGACCTGGTTCACTGGACTTGCCCAATCATTTAGTTCAACTAAACTTCGTATTTTCATCGGATGTACATCACAATATGAAAGATGAGATCTAAGACACTTCCGTTACATCACAACTTTAATATTTAAGCGTTGTTTTAGCAATCTCACATTTATTCTGGCTTCATTCTGGTACATAACCCCGCATTTATAATCCAATTCATTCCTGTCTTGCAGTTTTCTCATTAAATCTCCTGTTTTACTTAATGTCACATTATGAAGTAAAACGGGTTCGAATCAGATTGTCTTTAACACATTCTCTAACGAAATGATAGGTTTGTATTATATTTTGAAAAAAGAGGCACAGACATAAAACATATTGCAGAGTATGTTTTATTAATGGCATGTTTTATTCTTCTGATTACCGTGGTTCTGACTGGCAGTGCTATAATACTGGCAGGGCACATCTCGGCTATAATGAGTAAACTGTCAGAGATACACTGTCAGTGTCAATGCTTCAATTTGTTCTGTCTGATATTTACATACCGACTCTCTTTCTCCTTTCCTCACTTACTCCTGTCCTTCACTTCCTATTACACCCTTCACCCTCGCATTGCTCTTTCTCAGTGGAAATGGAAAAAAACACAGAACAAGTTGTCTGATTTTCTTTCTCCATTTCCTCGGTGCAGTCGTAGCATTTGAGAAGTCATTATTGTGTTTTATCTGGCGTGCTGCCTTTGCTCCTCTGCTCCACCGGACTGTGATTGAGCAGCCAAACCTCACATCAGAGCCGGCCTTCCTCGGCTCGCCCGCCAGGGCACAGCCCACTGCCACTCCGCCGGTAATTGAAAAGGAAATGAAATGTGATACCTGCTCTGCATGAGTCCACTGCCTCACCTGAGGGATCGTGCCGATGTGAGTTTCACTATTTTCAAGGAAAACGAGACCAGGGGTAGAATGATGGAAATGCATTGGGGGGATTTTGCTGTCGGATAAACAACAGCCAGATCACACCGTGTCTTAACCAGGCGTGACACGGTAAGTTTCCAGTGACAATCTATTTGCCGGTCCACTTTGAAAGCAAAAATGCTGCATGATTCTGCACAATACAGTAAAAGCCAATCAGAACATGTTGGATGGTTGGTTAATATATTGTTTTAAATTGAAACCAAGCCATCCAATATATGTCCTGCTGGTTAAGACAAAAAACAAATAGTTACATGGAGGAGATTTTTATCACTTGTCACTTTAATGCGTCACGCTTGGTTAGGACAATAGATACAGGTCATGGTTTATTTATCGAGTACATCTACAGAATATTAAAGGGATACTTCACACACAAAAAATTAAATCTGTCAATAATTACTCACCCTCATGTCCTTCCAAACCTGTAAGACCTTCGTTTATCTTCAGAACACAAATTAAGGTATTTTGATGCATTCCGAGAGCTCTCTGACTCTCCCATAGACAGCAATGTAATTACCACGATTAAGGCTCAGACACGTAGCAAGAGGATCGTTAAAATAATCCATGTGACAATCAGTGGTTCAAACATAATTTTACAAAGCTACGAGAAAACTTTTTTGTGCACAAAGAAAACGAAAATAATGACTTTATTCAACAATTCGTCTCCTCTGTGTCACTCTATAGTGCAACTTTTTAAGATATGAAAAAAAAAAAAAACTAACATGGAAATACAAATAATTAAAAGCTGAATAGACATAGTATATAAAAAAGCTATTAAACATGACAAAAACACATAATAAAATGACCACACTTTTAAAGCTTTAACAAAATAAAAATACAAATTGAAAACATATATATATAAAAAAAAAGATTTCAAATTTTAATAAAAATTATAATATCGCAATGATACAAAAACAAAACAAAACAAAACAAAACAAAACATACTGACCCAAACTTTGAATGGTTGTGTATATGTAATGAATAAATATAGAAAAAAAAGAATAATAGAAAAAAAACCTTCTCACGATTGAACTTAAGCATAATAAATGTCGGATTTCTTTTGTTTTGACGTGACATAAGTAGAGTGAAGAGTGAAATAGCAACCTTTCGATTATGAGTCCGACTCCCTAACCATTAGGCCACGACTTCCCAAGATTTTGGATAGCAGAGACGGGGCAAGTCAGTGACTGACTGCATGAGTTAATTGACAGATTGGCAAAAGTTGAGGCTCAAACTGAGTTGAGCACAGCAAAAGATATTTAATGTGAAAGACTTTTTGTTAAACCCTCTAGGAAACATACATCTAGCAATGTGAATTCCCATTCATATTTGTAACAAGCCTCTCTTGTCGTGTGTTTATTGCGTGTGTTTATTGTTGGTCTCTAAGCCTGTAATTCTATTTCTATCCCTCCAATCCTTTACCCTTGCAGAATCCTGTCCCCTTCCTCAATGCCTGATTAAAAAACATTTGTTCTAGCTAATCAAAATAGATTTTCTTAGGAGGTGTTTACACGACACCATTTTCAACTAAAAAAGGAAAAGGCTGAAAATTCAGCTTTACCCTCACATAAATAAATTACACGTTAAAATATATTCAGATATGAAACTGCTATATTAAATCACAAAAAATGTTTCACACTATCACAATTTTTGCTGTATTTTTTGATGAAGTAAATGCAGCCTTGATGAGAATAAGAGACTAAAAAGTCTTACCGACCCTAATCCTTTTTAACTGTCATTTAAAATACATTCATTTTTTTTAAACATTGCAAAGCAACTTCTTTATATTTCTAATCAGGTGCTGAATAGAGTTCTCTTAAAGAAATGGTCTCAGCCAATAGAATGGCTTTCTTGAAAAAGAAGGATCTTGCACAACACTGGCGTTATTTCGGAATCAGAGTCCAGCCAGAATTTGAAGAATTTCATACATTTATACTTACATTTATGATGTAAAGTCAACAGTTTTATAATGTAAAGCCATGCTAATTTGAATCACATGAGCAGGATCTTCCAAGGTTAAACAGGGCTGAGAATTAAGTTAATATTTATCATGCTAGATATGTCTGCATCTTAGGGTCAACACTCATATGTATTTATGAGTCTATGTTTGAGAAAATACAAGATATATTGAGGTCAGGCTTAAGGTCAACACTGGTAGAAATATCCAGCAATTATTGAGTCGTACACACTCTATCCAAATGAATCATGCAGAGTGGGCAGGCTGAACCACAGCATCACACCTATACCAGATTCTGTGTGTAAACAAATGTGTCAGCTGGACGGATAAAATTACCACCTAAATTACTAGGCTGAATCACAAGTGATGTTTCTGAATGATAATTAACGAGTGAGGAGCATCTCACATTTGACACGAAAGCTACTGGGATTTACCAAGCAGACAAATAATAGTCCCCAAACACCTCCCCCTGCCCCAAATAAATATTGCCACATTCTCCCTTTACTGAAGTGACCGTGTTTGAAGTCCTCTTGTAATTAAAATGCCATTAGTCATTTGAGACACCTGGAACTGTCACACTGTGAGTCCATGATTTATTAAATGTACCTCCTGATTAAAGCAAACTTTGCATGCTGCTCTTCTGGTTAAAAATGCATTTAGAAATATATGGAAAATAAGAGATTTCTAAAGTGTATTTATTTAAATGTGCACTCATTGTAAGCACACTTAAAACCAAATGTATAATCATTAATACAGTTGAAAGAAATTACAGAATTTCTTCTAAAAAGGCAACTATTTTATAAAATTAATATATATAAATAAGAAATAATAAAAAAATACACCTAAGGGCAATTAGCAATGGTATTGAAGCAGGATAATAAT
This sequence comes from Ptychobarbus kaznakovi, assembly GCA_027422405.1. Taxonomy (NCBI): domain Eukaryota; kingdom Metazoa; phylum Chordata; class Actinopteri; order Cypriniformes; family Cyprinidae; genus Ptychobarbus; species Ptychobarbus kaznakovi. The sequence continues at coordinate 15,272,636 of CM049807.1, forward strand.
ACCACGGAATATATATATATTATATATATAAAATGATGTTGCAAACCTACTTCAGGTCCAATTAATAAAGTGGATAGAGTTACTACATAACAAAACTGAATTTGGCAAACAAAAAAATAAGTTATTCCAACATTTGCAACAGATAATTACTTTAATAAAAATTGAGGTGACAAACATTCTCTAATAAATAAAAAAAATAAAAAGTCATACCTTTGTAATATTTATAAGATATGATGGGTACATGTGATATTTTCAATTTTCTGCATTGTTTTGGACACATTTTTATCATTTATTCATCATGGTTTATATAATAATTAATTAATGTCCCTCTGTTTTCCACAATTCTGACAAGTACATTAAACAACATCATAACCTTATGGTTCATACTGGAGCTGTTTGAACATGGTATCAGTGAGATGCTGGCATGAAGGAGATGTGGTAAAAGCTACAAACATTTAGAAATTCTGCTCGTTTTATTATTTTTTTAGTTGGAAATTATCCAGCAGTGATCATGACTTCACAATCACGATGCTGATTGTCTGCATTATATTGCTGATCTATGCAGTTGACTAATACATCGGTCACATCCCAAACTCAAGAAGTGAGCAGCTACATCACAATCCCACAAATCTTCCAGGTCCTACGTTATTTGAGTTCAAAGCTTACCAATAAACTGAGACGCCTCGCACCGAGTTATTGAATCCAACTAAGGCTCACAAGAAGAATATGTCGGATGAACGAGACCGGGGGTTAAACTTGTGAATGGTGATGAGAGAACAGGAAACACGTGTGCATGTAGCCATGGAAACAAGTGTGATGAATGAAACCTCTGGAGATGGGACTGGGAATTGCTATGCAAGGATGTATAGACAATAAGATACGGGTCCATTTCAAAAATGCATTCTGCTGGTTCTGGGTACAAACAACCACCATAGAAACACAGGAGGTAAAGAGAAAGAAGCCACAAGACAAATCAAAGTTCATTATAAGTAGTTTTCTCACAAGCTGAAGTAAATACTAAAGTATAGAAGGTGCACACAGTATTATACACACAAATATAAAACACCATCTTGGTTATACACAACAATTAAATAATGCAATAAACGTGAATTAAACAACATTAGGTGTAAAACATATAACTCATATTTAATATAACTCATTTCGCTATATGCACATAAAACATTTAATAAAGAATTGAACAGAGTTATGTTTTCTGATTTATAGGCTGATTTATAGGTTAAATACACACACTTGTATGTATCAAAATGCCCGTCTCTGCAAGTATCCTCATAAACACATTAATTTAGGTCTTAAGTGAAAGCAAACAGCTGAGAAAGAAGACACATGTGTAACAGTATACTGGACCTGGGCAGCTCTTAAAGTGACAGCAGTATAATATTCATGCTGTCTGTCATTCATGTTTATCAAACAACAAAACAGAAAACCTCTCACTGCTCTTGACTAAATCACTTTTGGAACTTTAATAATAAGAAATACTACTGTAGCTTTTTTGTCCTATTGCTTGCAATTATTTCTTATTTAATCGCTGACAGTTTACTCGTTTTTTTTGTGATATTGAGACTGGTGACAAGAATTATGACATTTTTATGGTATTAAACATTTTGATATCATAAAGACCTTATTTAAAGCAAAACTAACTATATTGTGACTAACTATATTATCACTACCATTAAATAAAATTTTATTTTACAGTAAACTATTCATTTCCCTTGTATAAAGGAACTTACTGTTTACCAATTAACAGGGTTTTACTGTAGCATTTTAGTCATTTACATATAAAAGTAATCCTTTTTTTTACAGTGTTGAACGCAAAACCGATGTCAGTGTGAAATACGGTCTGTGAAGCATGTGGGTGTTCTGCCTGAGGCTGAGACCACGTACTAGTGGCTTAGATGGGTTTGGCTGTAGGTCTATTATTTATGAGTCGGGTTTTAGCTCAGGGTAGCTCACAGATACAAGTTTTGAGAGTGGCTACAATAGGAGTGTAAAAGCTGGCCAGTCACCTGGTACAGTATAGACATTACACTGCTACATTAAACTGTGGAAGTAAAGCAATGACATGTTTTTTTGGAAATCTGTCCATATGATGAAAAAGAAGCCTTGTTAAACAGAGGTCAGTCTTGGGAAGGTTACTTTGAAAATAGGTTACAGATTACAAGCACTTAAAATGTAATAAGTAGTGTAACAATTACTTTATAAAGTGATAAAGATTACTTTTTGACTTTTCTAAATTTCTAATATTTTCAACTATTAATCATTTTCAAACATGTAAACAAGGGTTAAACTTACAGTGAGACACTAATTACTGGCTCTCGAGCCTTCATCACTTGTTAAGATATAATATTTTAATTTTAAAGAGATATATATCTTAATTTGACATTACCAACCACCCTACAATGGAAACATCCCTTTGACCCCCCAAAAGCCTGTCTCAATTATCAAGCAATTTTGATTTTGTAGTGAATAACACACTCTCTCCGTCCTCAATACCATGGTCTGACAAGGCACCGAATCCCCAACTTACTAGAAGGCTGCCCAGGGGTGTGTGTTCATGATTTGTTCATGTGTGTGTGTGCCTTTGTGGGTTTAATGCAGAGCACAAATGGTGACCATGACCACCAAAAATTAGTTTATGTCTTCCTAACAAGCTTTCTGTAAGGGCCAATGGCAAGTGTTAAAAAGTTCAAACTAAAGGATTTAATAGCATACCTCCAGGAGTAAGTCTCCCACTTTATATTTTTGAGTTCAAGGCTCTTCCAAGAAGAGAGTATTTAACATGTAAAGAGATTCCGAAACGAGTTGCTGTGTTCTTTTAAACCCACCGAGACCATTCAGATTACCCTAAAGACAACCAATAAGATCTGACCTCTTTGAAGCACAGCCACCTATATATTTAAAATCATTATGAGGTTAAATACAGATTTAAAATCATAACAAGTGTTTAATAGAGATTTTAAAATCAAATATTTGCTGCGACAGGAAACACTGGAATCTAATGTTTAGAAAAAACATCTTAAAAAAAAGCATATACATAAACCCATATAGTGACAGAAAACCATGATATAAATTTCTGATGTCTTCAATTAGAGCAGTCTCATTGAAATAAATCAATTAAATCTGATGTAGGAGTGTGTGTTAAAAAATCTAACCCTCTGGTTAACATTTTCATAAGTAACTGAATTTAATTACACATCTTTTCTTAGGATAATACAATTACTTTTATTTTGTAATTAAATTACGTAATTCCGTTACATGCTAGCTCCCCAACACTGGTGATAAAGCACTCAAATAACACGAGTAGAGATATATAGACTCTCCCTTTGACTGTGCACACACAGGTCTGACATTTACTTAGATATTCACACCAAAACTTCCTAACAAGGTTGGGTGTTCTTTTAGTAGGAGTCTGGAAGTATTGTTTCTAAATTCAAGACAAAATAAGTTAGTGAAGCGTGGGTTCACAAATTGGATGTCTTCAATATCTCATTGCTTTAATGGCTGAGATAACATAGAGAGACTCTTTGTTGTCTGCTCAAAAGTACCTGCTTTAGTGAGAGATCTTTGTTATTTTAGTAATTCATTTTTTTTGTGAGAAGAAAACACAGAGAATTATTTGTCTGGACTATGGTGTCTTTATGTTCCAATATGTTTCAATGTCACTCTTTCCCATACCAAACTAGATCATCCAGTAACATCTTCATGAATGTCCTGAAATCAAGCACTGCTGGCTGCTCGGCCGAATAGAACTAACTGCAGAAATTGCTGAAATGTGTAATGATTTATGTAGAAAAATAAATAAAATAAAAATATTTTACTAACCTTTTTAAATGCTTTAGACAAAATTAACATGAAAACGGTCATAAAAACACTTTTAGTTATAGTCTCTTGTATTATTTCAATTATTTACACTCTTCTTTTGATTAACCTTCTGATACGTGTGAGTGGAGACTTGGGGCAGCATGGCCCGTGGTTTCTTGAGGCTGTCTGAGGTCACCATCATCTCCTGACTCATCTGTTTACCTCAGCAAGCAGCTGTGCCAGGGGGCCAGACGCACTCCTCTCATAAAACCTCTCTTGTCTTTAGAGTAATATTATTAGTGTAATATTTCACTTGTGTTTTCTTATTACACTCTGCACTTTTTCCTTTACGACCGCTGATCAGAGGGAGCCGTAGGATATAGTGGCTGCCGGCCAATTTCATGGCTGTTTCATTAGGCGTTGTGAGGGCATAATATTTCACAATTACTGTCATTCAGATGAAGTTTTGTGTGTCAGCGATGAGTAAAAAGGCCACAAGTCAAATTTTTTAAATGAGTCAGGGAGTGTGGGTTTTCTTTGGGATTTACTTTTGCTTCAGGTAACTTGATTCACAATCACCATCATTCTTCCACCCTGAGGATATATATTTCTACAATCAGAAAGACCATATTACGCAAAAACTGTACCATTGGACTTTCCTGCCTTATACAGGCTACTTAGCGGAGTTATTATAATTTTGAGTGTATAGTTTCTGTTTACGATTTACAGTTTTTTTTATTATCATTATTATAAGTTTAGTTTAGTTTTCATTCATTTTCACATTTCTTTTTTAGTTTTTGCTTTTTTGGAGTTTTAGTTTACTTTGTTTTTGTTTTAGTATTATTATATTGTTAACACATTAAATAAAGTTTCATTAGTTAACATTAGTTAAATAGTTTAGTTAACATGAAATAAAAATGAATGATACATCTACAGCATTTACTAATCTTAGTTAATATTAATTTCAACATTTGCTAACACATTATTCAAATCAAAATATTATATACAGTATCTCACAGGTTTAAGTTATTAAATCTTTCCATGTGAAACACTGAAGAAATGACATTTGCTTGGTGAGTGTACAGCTTGTAGTGGAAATTCCCCTCATCTCACACATTGAAACCTCAAAAAAGTGAGTACACCCCCTTGAAAATGTCCAAATTGTAAAGTGTCAATATTGGCACCATTATTGTAGTCGTTATCATGTTGGAATACAGTCTCCGAAGGCTTTGAGGGGATCATGATGGAATACTCCCTGCGGCCCAGTTCAAGGGAGGGGATACTCTGCTTCAGTATGTCACAGTACATGTTGGCATTCATGGTTCCCTCAATGAACTGTAGCTCCCCAGTGCCGGCAGCCTCTAATGCAGCCACAGACCAAAAAAGTGAGTACACTCCCAAGTGAAAATGTCCAAATTGGGCCCATGCTTGACTGTAGGCAAGACACACTTGTCTTTGTACTCCTCACCTGGTTGCCGCCACACACGCTTGACACCTCTTCCATCTGAACCAAATACGTTTATGTTAGATAACTTGGTCTCCATTTCAGAGGATGCCACAGATGCTCACATGGTTCCAGTAATCTGAACATGGGCCTTAGTCTGCTTGTCAGCTTCAGCAAACTGTTTGCGGGCTTTCTTGTGCATCATCTTTAGAAGAGGTTTCCTTCTGGGAGGGGATGACAGCCATGCAGACCAATTTGATGCAGTGTGAGGCGTATGATCTGAGCACTGACAGGCTGACCCCCACCCCCTTCAACCTCTGCAGCATTGCTGGCAGCACTCATACGTCTATTTTCCAAACAAACCTCTGGATATGACGCTGAGCATGTGCACTCAACTTCTTTGGTCGACCATGGCGAGGCCTGTTCTGAGTGGAACCTGTCCTGTTAAAACCGCTGTATGGTCTTGACCGTGCTGCAGCTCAGTTTCAGGGTCTTGTCAATCTTCTTATAGCCTACGCCATCTTTATGTAGTGCAACAATTTTTTTTTCAAATCCTCACAGAGTTCCTTGCCATGAGGTGCCATGTTGAACTTCCACTGACCAGTATGACAGAGTGAGAGCGATAACACCAAACTTAACACATCTGCTCCCCATTCACACCTGAAACCTTGTAACACTAACGAGTCACGTGACACCGGGGAGAGAAAATGACTAATTGGGCCCAATTTGGACATTTTCACTTAGGGGTGTAATCACTTTTGTGGCCAGCGGTTTAGACATTAATGGCTGTGTGTTGAGTTATTTTGAGGGGACAGCAATTTACACTGTTATACAAGCTGTACACTCACTACTTTACATTGTAGCAAAGTGTAATTTCTTCAGTGTTGTCACATGAAAAGATATAATAAAATATTTACAAAAATGTGAGGGGTGTACTCACTTCTGTGAGATACTGTATATATATATATATATTTAATTTTTATATTTCAGGCCTTATTTATATATATATTTCTTTATAATTTTTTATATTCTTTTCAGACACCTGTTTCTTGTCATAGTAATGACAATAATTTGTGGAGATTGAGTTCCACAAATCTGAATTAATTATTTGTAAATTGACTTAAGATAAACATTTTGCACAATTTATTATCTGTAATATCATTATGTTGCAACTAGATGCCTGAATAGCCCTATGTAACAATAAAAAATAAATCGAATTTCGAATATTCTTCAAATTTAAAATAAAAATCCACATTCAAATGCAAAATGCTGCATTCGAATTTTAGGTGTCCATCAGGCAGCCTGGCACACAAAATGAGATGACGAGGTGTCCTTGCATTTTAATGCTTTTTTTAACCTGTCCAGTTGAACCCACTGGATGCAGTGCTGCACATTCAAAATATTGTGGAAAGAGAAAATATCAATGTGGAGAAGATGTTGTTTACCTCAAAACTTTAACAAAGCCGTTCACACAGAACGCAAATTTGTTGCATTTTCTAGAGGGACATCTATCATAATTGCACTCGCAACTCACACAAGAGAGCCCAAAGACATGTCAAATTAATGTAAGTTCAACTTAAAAAAACATGCAATTACTAGATTAAGAAACTAGCTTGCTAGCTAAAGTGCATATTAACAGCGTAAACATGAACCTTGCGATCATATGATTAAATGTTAATAAATTACGTGTATCAGCAATGATGAATCTTTGAGTTTAAAGCGGCTCTGACAGAAAGGCTGCGTGTGCCCTGACAGTGATACGCTGTTTTGAGCTATGTGCTCTTTTCCTAAATGCATTACTTAAATTTCACAAGTATATTCTCCATCTGTAAATGTTAGAAAGCCATGGAAATATTTCCATTTTGCTGTCAGAAGTGCACAAGCTTCTGCTTTGAGATTCTCCGCTAAACTTTGGTTCTGAACGCGCGCCGCCGCACCATGCGCGCCACAGACAAACAGACATCACTCTGACTAAAATATACATTTTGCTTAAATATTTGTATTTGGACATTTTAAATCTACAAGTAAGTGTACTTGTATGATAGCACTAACTGTAAAGTGACTGTAATGGGGTAATCAAAATAGCCTTTTTACTCAATTAGTAGTCAGTTTAGTAAATTTAACTTAGTTTAAAAGCATTATTTTTGCTTTTAGATCGAAATGTTACAATGTTAGAATGTAATGTGATTGTAACCTTTTTGCACATTATATATGCCTACATGGTTACATTCACTTTATTTATTTGTGCAGAGAGTACCGTATACCGCAAATATACAGAGATATTCATTTTTGCTCATATGTCCTACTTAGAAACATTTGGTCATTTTAGCTCGATGCATGAGGAGAGAAGCCAAAAGCTTTTTTTTCATAACTGAACCTTTTTAAATTTGAATATAATTCAAATTTTGTTATTTTAGTATAAAATTCGAATTTAGTTTTTCAGCCAATTTGACTACTATCAATGACTACTTTTTGTCTTTATCTGTTTTTTGTTCAATTGTTTTGTTGTTGTTACTTGAAACATTGATTTAAAAGCATTGACTTATTGCATTATTATTTCAGTTGAACCTATAAAACCCTTTGTTGCTCCAAACTACATATAAAAGCCTGATCAGTGGCATAAAAATAATCAATGTAGCTACTTAATCCTTTGCTACTCATTGACGCGTGAACGTACCCTTTAAATAACGTGACGCTCTGCCCTCTGTGTATGATGCTGCTCCCATTAAGTGCTGTGTTAGAAGTGAATTAATTGATTCAGCATTTCAACACCTCCGTAAGGATGCATTAAACTCAACAAAGCGGTTTAATAAAGGATGTATTAATCTCGTGAATTAGTGGATTTTTACTATACCAATATTTTTTAATTGGGTGTTAAAGTTTATATGAGAATATTACATGAAAACTATTGAAAGTTTTTAGACAGTATATTGAAAACTAAAATCAATTTGTGGCTTTTTAGTTAGTGTCATTAAAACTTATTTTAGTTAAGTTTCAGTTTGTTTGTTTTTTGTTTTTTGCTTTAGTACAATATATTAATTTTCATTAACAACAATGTTAATGTTAACAACAAAAAAATATAATTAAAAAACATATCTTGGCCATATCATTTTTGCCTACACTGTAAAAAAAGAAAAAAAAAAGAAGCAATTTCACTCTTCACTCTACTTTCACATTAATTCATTTGAAAATTATTGCTATTAGTATAGCTTCTTTATAGCAATTTCTAAGTGAAAATTGTTTCTACTCCCTTTTTTGTGTGTGTGATTTTTTTTTTTCAGCGTAGGGCACCGAGTGACCAAAGAGTGCCACTGATGCTTCCTCAAAAAAAATAAGGTGCATGATGCTCCTGTCTACAGTGTCTTCTTCATTTTATGATTGTTTAGGTGGCCCAGATTACGAACCAAAATAGCATATCTCGTTCTGCCAAGCTAAAACATTTGGGAATAAAAGCCGTTCATGATGATTTTGTCATGGTGGTGAACCACAGAGCATGACTTTATGGACACATGCATGGTCCAGAGCTGATAAGCAGGTATTCCTATCCCAGGATTCAGTCACACATTACTCATAGTGAAGGTGGCTGGTGAGGATTAAAGCTCTTCTGTTGGTTAAACCTCAGCTGGACGATCGTCATGTCTTTAGGGTAAAGTAAACCGGGACATATTTAAACCAGAAAGTGGGTCTTCTTTCATCATTTTTAGTTTGTTGACCATGTCTGGAAGATCAATCTAAGGATCCATCTTTAAAAATCCATATGGTAATCTTTTAACAGAGCCACTGAGATGCAATACGGGAATGAGGAAATCATTTTCATTTACTGGCTCGTTCACTTTGAGAAACAGTTTACAGAAAGGTCTTCAAATATCTTCAATGTGTGTTGTTTAATCAACAAACAAGAACAAAAGCCCATCCAAGCATCACATTTCACACACCATTTGATATGTACACATACACCATTTGAAGTATATTCCTGTGAGAAACCTACTCTTATGCCAGTATTATCCCATCTTCCCATTCACATGTAAGAGACTGCAATCTGATCCCTGAGGAGCCACGTTTCGCCCCTTCCTGCTCCTCAAAGCTGCGACCAAGTCCTAAATCAAGAGATGAAAGAGGGTTTTGAACCTCCGTAGTCAGCCTTTGGATTATGATGGAGAATAAAGGGCTTACTAATGATCCTTTAGCATGCCGTTCAAGCAGAATGATGCGTGTTAGTGGAATAATGGTACCATGGATACCTATAGCTTCATTTATAACAACTCTTTTTAGCCAACGATACAATTTCTACACTTCTACAAAGTTAAATAAATAAATTAGTGCTGTCAAATGATTAATCATATCCAAAAGTTTTGTTTACATATATATGTGTGTACTTTGTATATGTATTATGTATGTATAAATATATACACATACAATATATATTTAGAAAATATGTATATGTATTTACATGAATATATTTATATTCATATTTATATTATATATACATGTATTTGATATATAAACATAACATATTTTTCTGATATATATATATATATATATATATGCATGTGTGTATTTAAATATACATAAGAAACATACACAGTACACGCATATTTTATGTACATAAAAACTTTTATTTTGGAGTTGTTAATGATTGTTATTAAAGGGCATTTACAAGAAAATACTATTTCAGGTTTACTACTTCAAAAAGTTATGTTTAATTCAATGTTTTACTTGACATTGTTTGTAATTAACCATTGGCAAAGAGCTTGGTTGACAAGCGATCTGACTAATCCTAACGCCAAATCCACCATCTTGCCCGCAAACAAATCAGACGGGAGAGTGGATTAACTTCGGTGGACTTAAACTTAAAAATTTGTATGCATTGACGTCTTCCCACGGTTGAGATAAAATATGTTATGATGTTCATTCATGTTTATTTAGCACTTTGAGTAAATATGATCGTTTCACGTGACGCTTGAGCTGAGGCACTTTACAGCAATCTGTCACGACACGTTAAAAAGCCACACAACTGTATTTATTGTTTGAATTTCTTATAAAAAAGACCAAATTTGCATGTTGTCAGTTTCCTCTTTGCTCTGCAATGTATTTTTTACTGTGAGAGAACATGATGTGTGGTGTGAGAGCGGCATGACTTGTCGGACTCGGACATAGCAACAGTAACTAAGGAGGGTGGGTTTTTGCGAAGGGTCAATTGTGGAATTACTCACCATTGCTGATATTATGATGTATGTTTTTTTTCTGAATTACATTTTACAACATGAAAAAATACAGAAATAAGAAGAGTAAAAAAATCTTTAAATAAAATAAATAAACAAATAAATACAATTTCACCGGAAGACTTGAATAGCTCTATTGTTGCACTCTATATATGGAGTCCTTCTTATAGTGTAATTATACCATTATACATTAGGAATAGGGATTGATTTAGAGTTAGCTGCAAGTAATTGCATAATTTACTGTTGTTGTTATTATTATAGTATATATGTCTAATGTGTATCAAATACACTAATAAATAAAGTGTTGCAAAAAATAAAAGAAACAAAGATAATAATTAAAGATTTATATACAGTATTTTCTCTGAAATAATGCTAATACACTGTAAATTAATGAAGTATATTCTTTAATAGCACAAATATAAAACTACAAAATTAATATTTATGTCCATTTTCAAATGTTAAACCATTTTTTTCAGTAGATAAGTGTGCTGTGTGTTTAAGAGTGAAGCGTGGCACTGTGTTCGTTTACACGTGTGCAGCTCGCTGCATTGAGTTTATTTATTTATTTAACTGAATTGCCTTTGCGATTTGATAATCACACTAAGCCATAATGCAATATTGATTTTATTTCAATTGTGCAGCTCTAATTTCTAGACCTTTGAAGCTGTTCAATAACTGTGTGAACAGACTGAAATTGAAGACGTTACTTAAAAGCTTCACCACAGCTCTCAAATCTTATCCATGTGTGCGCATTTTCCACAACGATGTCAAGAACTGGCCTGTGAAGCATTGTGTATTTCTTGACAGCACTTTTGTTCATTAAATTTTGATCGATGACACAGAGTCACTACGGAGATGCTCCTCAGCAGATGTAAATTATGTTTGATTGTAGAGGTGATCTTGGAAACAGATGCCTTCTGTGAGCAGACACTACGGATTGATCCAACCTCTTAGTCTTTCTTCTATTTCTACATGAACTGTCATATGCTTCAAGGATCTGGGCCAAGTCCAAGTCTAATTCAATCTCAGATACTCGGTGTATGACATGTTCGCCCTTGTGATGACAAGCCCTTTGAACATGTAAACTGTGTGAACCAGTCCCAGAGTGACTACAGAAATTAAAATGCAATTAAAGTACTTCACAGAGTGTGCACTTGTTTTTTGATTCAGGTCGCCAAAGTTTGAAGTCAACAGGAAGCAGCAAGTGGATTTAATTTCAAAAAGGTCAAGGTCAAGTTCAACCTCAAAATAATGGACTGTACAGAATTTTAAAACCTCAGAAATAGCTTTTCACTGAAAACACCAAAGATTAAAATTAAAATAGCAATCAAATGAGAAGTAATTGTGTTCATGCTTAATCATTTTATATATACATTTTACACACAAAAAATTAATTGAAAAAATAAGCTTGTAAAAATGAATGATTGATAATGTATCCGCCGCTTTTGGAGGATGTTTCCCATGGCATTCTACAGAAGGAGTGTGTTTTTAATGACAGTGAGGATTTACAAACTTATGATGATTTGGATTATCATGGGCGATTCATCATGGAATTGTGTTCTAAATTGCAAAACTCTCTTTTGGAATGGAAATAAATCATTTTCTGGTGAATGAAGATCAGACACTTGACTCTGAATAATGCTATTACCTGGTAAGGCACTGACAGATGGAAACATTCAGAACGGACCACTGGTCTGTGGCAACATCTCAAGTTGTCTGTCTAGACAGGTGAAGGCACTGCACAGAAAAATGGGTTGCCTGTCCCACTCAACTCCAGAATTATTTTTCCTGGACAGCAAGATAAATATATTGACTGAAGCTGTGCTCACATTTGCTTTTGTTCAGTGAATTTTCACAGACAAAATCCAGTTATTTCAGTATGATTCCACTGGATTGTGAATTTTGTGTACAGGTGAAAGATTCCCCCACACAGATTTTGCAACAAGTCAAGTTTTTCACAGATTTGGGTGTCCCCACAAGGATCATGAGACCTTGGACATTTTGAACCTTGACCTTTTTTGGATCCCCATGTGGAAACAAGCTTATAAATCATACACAATGAAGTTTGTGTGTGTGTGTGTGTGTGTGTGTGTGTGTGTGTGTGTGTGTGTGTGTGTGTGTGTGTGTGTGTGTGTGTGTGTGTGTGTGTGTGTGTGTGTGTGTGTGTGTGTGTGTGTGTGTGTGTGTGTGTGTGTGTGTGTGTGTGTGTGTGTGTGTGTGTGTGTGTGTGTGTGTGAGGGGAGGGGGGGAGGGGGGGGTTAAGGTCAGGGTAAGGGGATAAAAAATACAGTTTGTACAATATAAAAACTATACATCTATGGAATGTCCTTAATAAAACATGGAAAGCAGTATATGTGTGTGTCAGACAAACAGACTTAAATCAACCAATGTCACACATTATAAGCCCATCCCGTCAAAATCCAGCACACAATTACTAATCAGCATAGCCTGTTATTTTTTCATAAACACTGTCAATCGGCAGCACGTCCTTGTCTCAAATCAGATTGGCTTAAATGTCTAGAATCATTTTTGTTTCATCGCTAATCTTGGGCTGAAATGCCGCCAACCTATTAGTCACTGTAAATGTTCCTGTTTTCAAAACATCAACAGCAGTTGCAGGAATTCTGCTCTTTTTTTGATTGCTGGACTGCAAACCTTTATAACAGCTTTGCTGTGTTTCACAAACACATTTTGTGCTCTTTAAGAAGCAGTGGAGCCCTGTCAAGTGATTATTTCCATATCCTTTTGATTAAGATGCCGCCATGGCGAGTTTTAATTATATTTTGCAATGTTTTACGCTATTTGTCCTCCTGTCTACTTCAGCAGACACCAATGTGATTTAGTAACTTAAAAGGATGGCATAAGTAAATAGATTTTTGCATTATTACACTTTTCAAAAATAATTTAAAGTAGTTGTTTTATTTTATTCCCAATGCAGAAAACTCACTGATGCCCAAGCTTTCATTTTTATTTTGCTTGAGTTCCACATTGTAAATCCCTCGCTGTTGACATGCAGCCAATAATCTGTAATACCCACAATTCCTGTGTTTCTCCACCTTAACTTCGCATATTGAGTTTTGGTGGCTGCATTGAGCAGGATCAGCGAGCTCACAGGGAATTGGATGACGCTCGCGATGAAGTCAGTCAACACCTTTAGTTTCTGAGTTTTCAGTTCCAGAACTTCATGCATTCCCGCTGAAAGGCTTGAATACTAATCCTGCCTTATCCTGAGCAAAACACATCCCAGTCCCAGGACGGATAGGAACATCAATCAAGGATTTGGCCTCTCGCCCTTTTTCCATCTCCTGTGCATACGCATGCTGCTTCCCACATGTCGGATTCGTAAATCCCTGAACATTATAGATGGACACTCACACTTTCACTATCATGTCGCATCCCTCTTCCATCCCTATTGCAGTTGTTTCCTGCTGCATGGATTTTATTACTGAGCTTGTCATGTGCATTCTGATATTAGCATTATCTAGAAGGACTCATGCAATGCTATAAACTTTTGCCAAAAAAAAACTTGAGGTATGTTTTCCAGTTACCATATCTAAACATTTCTTTAATACACACACTCATACACACAGTGTTGGGAAGGTTACTTTGGAAATGTAATAGGTTACAGATTACAAGTTACCCTACTTAAAATGTAATAAGTAGTGTAACTTTTCAATTACTTTATTAAAGTAATGTAACTGATTACATTTGATTACTTTTCTAAATTTCTAATGTTTTCAACTGTTAATCATTTTCAAACATGTTAATCTTACAGCAGTGTATAACATTAATTACTGTCAGACCTTCTAAATTTGTCGTCGCTTGAATTAAGATTATAATATTTTAATTTTAAAGGAGACATTGGATGAAAAATGTCTTCATTTGCATGTAAATGTGTCTTAGCAGTTTGTGGACACAACCACCCTACAATGATAGAAATTCACTCCTTTTTTAATTTTTAAAACTTAAACAGTCTCAATTATCAAGCCATTTAGATTTTGTAGTGAATAACCAGCGCTATCTTTCACCTTCAATACCATGACTGAGGTGAGACCCTTGAGCAAGGCACAGAACCCCCAACTGCTCCCCGGGCGCCGCAGCAATATGGCTGCCCACTGCTCCGGGTGTGTGTTCACGGTGTGTGTGTGTTCACTACTGTGTGTGTGTGTGCACTTGGATTGGCTAAATGCAGAGCACAAATTCCAAGTATGGGTCACCATACTTGACCACACATCACTTCACTTTCACTAAATGAATGTATGCCTGGCTGCGCAAATCATTTTACTCCAGACTGTTTTCTGAATGAGGGACAATTCAAGGCAGGTTTTGTTAAAAAGTTAAAAATCAAGGATGATTACTTCTTCGGAAGAGAGGGGCGGGGTGAGCAGTGATCATTCGCATGTAAAGAGATATGCACCGAAACGAGTCACTGTGAACAGAGCTGTTTTTGACAAGGTAAAAATGGTGTTGTTTTACACGACCACTGAGACCATTTCAAGATACATAAATACATAATTATACATAAACCCATATAGGAAAATGGGCATCTGATGTCCTCTTTGAAGCATAGCCACCTCGAAAATCATTTTTGTTACTTTAAAATCATGCTGAGGATAAATACATTTTTGAGTTAAAATCATAACAAGAAATCACTATTTAATAGCTATGTACGTGTATTTGTATATCTATATATCTATTTGTAGCTCGTGGCCTATGACAGGAAACACTGGATCTAATAATGCCTTAGAATCCCGGCTCTGGCAAAAAGAGTTCATGGGTTAAAAAAAATCCTGGCTCTGGCAAAGTGTCATATAGTACATAAACCTCCACATAGGGGCGCTGAAATATCGGCTGCCCAAGAGTTATCGAATAAGCATGTTAGAACACTTTCTGACTCCTCATTATACTCTGTATAATTGTGTATGTGACAAATAAGCTCATCTGAGCTTAATTTGCGTTGTTCTATTTGTATGTGCATTTTGGAATATCGCATAAAAAAAACGCTGGATGGAAACGCCAAGATGCGCATAAATTAAAAAAATGTGAATAAAAAAAACGTATGCACATATTTGAGTAGGATACATTTTTTTTATCCGATAAGAAAAAATGTTCATAGCATCCATACGTTGTTATGGTAATTCTGAAAAGCCTGAGTAAAGTCTGTCATCAAAGTATTTCTGTATAATTGTCTTACACGACTGCGTTCCCAAACAGCAGGCATCCTCCTCCGAAAGTAATGACCGCATTTATTGTGTCTCGTTTGCTCGAGGTGCAAGTAATTTATGTCATATATGAAAATTATCAGTCCTATATTCAGTGGCTTCTCCTATATTGTTAGTGATATTTAGTGACACAGTTTACCAGGAAGCAACGATTTTGTTCTCTGTTACTTGTTGGATGTAAACGGTGCTTTATTTGCATATGTTTTATGCAATATTCCAGTTTTGCGCATATGTTTAATTTGAATCTTTGGATGTAAACATAGCTACTGCAATTTATGAAATAAATCAATTAAATCTGTGTGTGGGAGTGTGTGTGAAATATATATATATATATATATATATATATATATATATATATATATATATATATATATATATATATATAAGTGTATATGTACAGTACAACCACTAAGTTTTTTTATGTTTTATGATAATGAAAGCTGCATTTATTTGATCTAAAATGCTGTAAAACAGTAATATTGTGAATTATTATTATTATTACAATTTAAAACATACTTTCTGCTTGAATATATTTATTTAATCATTTAATAATTGTAATAATTTATTCCTGTTTTGGCAAAGGCGATTTTCCAGTAGCCATTAAAGGGTTACTCCACCCCAAAAGGACAATTGTGTCATTAATCACTTACCCTCATGTCGTTCCAAACACGTAAAAGCTTTGTTTGTCTTCAGAACACAATTTAAGATATTTTGGATGAAAACCGGGAGGCTTGTGACTGTCCCATTGACTGCCAAGTAAATTAAAATGTCAAGGCTCAGAAAAGTATGAAAGTCATCGCCAAAATAGTCCATCTGCCATCAGTGGTTCAACTGTAACGTTATGAAGCTACGAGAATACAGCCACAGCACACAGATATGCTTTCTACTTTTGTTTACGCTTTGATTTGAACAAAAACAGCGTATCCGTGAGGTGTGGCTGACACAGAACAGCGTACGCAGTTTGCGTCCAGCGGATAATCTCCAAAATGGCGCTATGGTGACACAGATGAGACGAATTGTTGAATAAAGTCATTATTTTTGTTTTCTTTGCTTACAAAAAGTATTCTCGTAGCTTCATAACAATCAATCAACAATAATCATTTTATTCCGTTACACATTTTCCACCAATTTAAAAATAAAAATACAGGTTGAAAAAGGTGTAGGTGGAAGTCCACTACCCTTTATACATTTTTAACTGATGGCAGATGGACTGTTTTGATGATGTCTTTCATACTTTTCTGGGCCTTGATAGTGTAATTTACTTGGCAGTCAATGGGACAGTCACAAGCCTCCCGCTTTTCATCCAAAACAAAGGGACGAACGAAGCTTTTAAGGATTTGGAACGACATGTGGTAAGTGATTAAGGACAACATTTTCATTTTGGGGTGAAGTAACTAAGGTCCTTCAGAAATTATTCTAATATGCTAGTTCTGTGATTAATTAATATCAGTTTTTATTAATAATGGGTTTTATTAGCATTGAAACCTATTTTTTGCTGCTTAATATTTTTATGGAAAACATGAATAAATTGCCATCACATAAATAAATTATCTTTTTAAATAATTCCAATATAAAACATTTAATGCATATTATAATAATATTCCACAATATTACTTGTTTCTATTGTATTTTTGATGAAATAAATGCAGCCAAATTGGTGACCAAAAGAGACTCCATTAAAAAAAACTGAAAAAATTTTATTATTCTAAACTTTTTACAAATATTTTTTCTATTTTAGATAAACACAAAAACAGATATTTTTACTTATAAATTATAAACTAAATTAAAAACAAGTGGTTAAATGATTATTATTATTGTTGTTGTTGTTATAAGAAACTAAGTCAAATACTTTATTTATATTATTTATGCTTTTTGAAACATGCAGTGTTCATTTGGACCAGAGAAACTCGTTTAGAGATCCAGTATCACCATATTTTATACCAAATCAAAGGTTTTATTCACTATGATGTATCTATAGGCAGCTCACCAGGTTTTATAACAAAGCTTTTGTGTTACTTTAGCAGTGCCACATGCTGTCTCCTCCCCTCGTTCTCAGTGAAGTTCACCCAAAACTAGTCGTCCTAATTCGTCTCTTCATATGGCGAATGGTTTCTGTGCTTCGAGAAATTACTTCATCTTCCGTCACATTCAGCCTCTATTACTCCCTCTCTCGCATTAGCTGACCTTTCAGGCTTCTCAGACTGAACAATGGACTCATCTTGTCTGCCAGCGTGCAATACTCAAAGAAAAGGGACTGGCTGCTGACACCTCCTATTCAGCACGGAGCTTCTCCAACCCATCACAGGACTTTTGCTTTGTGACAGATTGTATTAACGGCAGGAGACGTTGATGGATTTGCTTTCTGGCAAGGAACAGTCTGTGCCTTTTCACACCCAAACCACACACATCAATCAGAAACCTGTTCCCTTTGGACGTTTCTTCAAATATTGCTGCTCTAGCAATACCAGATTGCTGATGTCGAGTGGGGATATTGGGATGTGAAATTCGAATTAGCCCCACTGAGATTTTTCTCACTGTAATGAAAGCCTCAATTTAATTTTGCAGTGTGAGATCCGATCCTCTGACAGAAGCAATATTTTTATTAGCCTGATGTAGGAGGTGCATCCTCTGTCTGCTTTGTGCCCTGAAGGCGGCCATTTCGGTCATTTGCTGGAATCTCTTATCATATGGAGTATTGTAATTGCTCTCACCCATAGTCACCTATTCCCTTTCCATTTCTCTCTCACAAAATCCTTTTTTTTTTTTTTATCGGCTTCATTTGATACTCTTGTCTCTGGCTTGGCTTCAAATGAGGCACATTTGGCTCTCATTTCACCATCCAGAAGTTTTATTTTATTACATTTGCGATTGTTTTTGGAGCGATACTCTGCCTTTTCATAACTTTAATGGCCCGTTTTCTACAGAGCATTCAAACCTGTCTCCCTCAACCTATCATTTTATCCAAACTTTGCCTGAAATTTTCCTGCTGGATTGTGTCCAAGCAAAACTGGACCAAAACTATTTCTCTGCACCCGGTACGTACCGTGTGTGTGTGTGTGTGTGTGTGTGTGTGTGTGTGTGTGTGTGTGTGTGTGTGTGTGTGTGTGTGTGTGTGTGTGTGTGTGTGTGTGTGTGTGTGTGTGTGTGTGTGTGTGTGTGTGTGTGTGTGTGTGTGTGTGTGTGTGTGTGTGTGTGAGAGAGAGAGACAGGGTCACATCATAGCTGAGTGTGCAGCCTGTCAGAAATCGTCTTAATCGCGGCTTGTTTACAAACACATTCGAGTTTCATCACGTCTGTCACGTTACTCTGTTCCCCTCTCAGGCATGAACTGATGGTAAAACTAAGGACATTATTAACTGTCTTTACTTTAATTTTGAGAGCTGAAGCTCACCAAGCTGCTTGTGGTGTTCGGCCAATCACAGTGTCCTAGGTCAGTTGGCCAATCAGAGCAGACTGTGCTTTGTAGAAAACAAAGCATTTGAGAGAGGCGGGGCATAGAGGTCCTACAATAATGTACATTATTTGAAAAATAATGAGGTTTTTGAACATTAAAGCATGTCAACATATTCTGATACACCAAATAATGATCTCTTAAAAAAGCATCAAATGCTCCCATTAAAAATAATGGGCGTGTCAGTCCTAAATTTAGGACTAGATCTAAATTAGCACTAAAACTAGCTCCTAAAATTGTAAAATGTAAGGAGTAGTGAAGAGGACTCCTAAGTCACTAAGACCGAACCACAAACTATCCTAAAATGGCTGTTGCCTGCAATCTGCCTTGGAATGTAAACATTTTATAAACATTTGATGATAATGAGCTTTTAAAAAGGTATCACCTTTGGTTTTGGAGGTAATCCCAACTACAATTTTTCCTTTGATTATATCTTTGTTTTCATTAAAAAAGAAAGAAGTAACAGCTGTTCTTGTATCCATGTTGATTTTCTTTTTTGTTTGCATGTCTTACTATCAGCCATGATTATTCTACTCTGTTAATTAAAAGGCTGTTTATATGCATGTTCACAATTTTTTTACGAGAAGCATACAGGCTGACAATTAGCTGAATACACATTATTTTGTTTAATTAGTGACACTTAGCCTGCTTTTTTTAAACCTTTATTTGAATATGGCAACATAACATTGCACACTGCAACATTCACGAATAAATCTCTGACAGAGACCCCTCCCCTCCCTATCAGCTAATCACTGTGTGCATGGTTAGTAAGCATGCTGACATCATCCATAGCAACCGAGCTCAGCCACGCCCCCTTGCTCTTAGCTTAAGACTTCTCTCTATTCCTCAGTAAAAGTTTGTCTCAGCAGCTTTGTGAATAGGTTTTAAGAGAAAACTCTTAGATTAAAACGTTTAGTGCTATTTAGGAGAGAAATAATGTCAAGTCATCTTTACTTATATAGTGCTTTAAACAATACAGATTGTATCAAAGCAGATTTTCAGTGTTAAACAGGAAATGCAAGTAATAATACAATAATGCAAACAAAATTTAATTTTGCAGTAAAGCAGCTTAAAAAAGAGGACAATAGTAAACAGTCAGTTCAGTTAAACTTAAAGTGAGTTCATTGTTGATTCAGGGATGTCGTCATACAGCTCAGTTTTCATCCAATAGTGTCTGTGCAATCAAGTCCACAATATTGCCAGAAAAAAAACCTTGGAAGAAACCAGACTAAGTCAGTTTTCTTTTGGCCAGACAAATCAACATGGTGTGGTTCAATTCCAGGCTGCAACACATGTCAGGCGGTGGACTGGCGTCACTCAGAACATCCAGTTTCTTCCACTTGAAGATTGAATACATCACATGGTGAAGGAGTCAAAGCTGGCCAAAGGCTCTGTGCAAAGTATTCGTCTGGTTCTCGTGGTGTTTGCAGAGGATCCATGCCGATGGTCATCTAGTTGATTAGGTCTTCTCAGCGGATCTGTCTCTATAGGGTCTTTCACAACAGAGGAACCTTTTCATAGTTTCTAGATCTATTGGTAGAAGTATTTTTTGTGTGTTCACTCCGCAGGAACTAGGAACATATTTAGTTCTAGGCCTTCACAACATTCCAAAGCATAATATTGTACTTTTTACTGCACTCCGTTTCATATTATATATAATTTACTTAATTATATAAAAAATCTATTTCTTTCTTTTACTAAATGAAAAATAATTCAAAGATTTACTTGAGTACAAGAAAGCACTTCATTTTTATTGTTCTTAAGTATTAAAAATAAAACAAACAACAACTTTTATTTATGAAATGAAGTGCAGTAAAACGTTTGACATTATGCTTTGGAATGTAGTGAAGTAAAGTTTTCCAAAGAAAAACACTCTACTTTTACAGATACTTTTTAATGTACTTGAGTAAAGAAAAAGTACTTAATTACTTACAAAACCCACGACACATAATAAAAACAGCTCTGATCATGGCATCCTCCATTCACTGGTTGTAGATGTTTGTAAATGTTGTGAATAAAGACGTCGCTGTTGGCCGCATCATATTCCTTGCTGCCGGTGCGAATGCAACCAGGAAAATGGCCAGAGGGAGAAATTGGTTCTCCAGGAACGACCCTGCTGGCTAGTTCCTAGAACTACGTGGTGCTCGTCATGGTCTCTGCTGTGCATTTAGGGCTGTTGCGGTCTTCTCTTGATGCTGATCCACCATCTGGACTGGACTGGATCCGGGTGACTGCAGTGACCTCGAAATAAGAATAAAACAGACTAATATTAGCATAGATACCATTCTTCTTAAGATGTAACAAGTAGGCTGCATTGGATGTTATTCAAGTTTATTTGTATAGCGCTTTTTAGGATACACTCGTTTCAAAGCAGCTTTACAGAAAATTAAGTTTCCACAATATATGTATATTTATGTAAAATTTGGTAATTCTGTATTTTGTCTGAGGGTTGGCGTCCTCTGAGGGGTTGGCATCATCTCTTCTCAGGTGTTTGGTCATCTCAGGTAATTTAAGGGTTGGATCCAGACTAAAGCTTGTGTATTTCCTAGTTACAGAAACAGCAGAAACAGAGAAACAAATAGAGACATAATTAGCATAGCTGCTGTTCCATCCAAGCAAAGATTATTTGTTGAACCTAAGCTATAGCATAATAATGTTATGTGAAGTGTTCCTGGTTCCAGCTAACCTAATTGGGGACTATATGTGAGGGACTATACTACTCACTCAATTACTTGTGGAGCTAAACCATTCAGTGCTTCATAAGTAATCAGCAAGATATAGCATTGCATTGTAATTCATCCCCCCCCACTAGAGCTAAACTTGATCATATTATCATCAGAGCTTTGAGCCTTTAAATATAATCTTACTAAGATATGTTATTGGCATATAATAAGTAGTGACTTCTGATATATTTATCATAATTTTATGTAAATAGTCTGTTACACTGCTCTTCTGATATTCTGTCAGCATTTACTGTATGCATTTCTTCATCATACTTACCTGTGCGACACAAAAGGACATTTGCGTGACAAACAGAGCTGTTATTCACTAATAATGATATGCGTTAAGGGCTCAAACATATGTGTAATCTATATAGTGTAACTATACAATTAAGATATTAAAATATAGAGCGATGTATTGGTGGTGCAGTTGTTTCCCTTATGACACTGCTCTGGTCAATCCAAAACTCCTAGAGGTTTTTTATATACAGTATTTCTAGACATTATGCCTGAGGACCTAAAATATTTTTTCTCTTTATTCTCTCTAGAGATTTTTTTAGAAGCACTTTTTATAATTTCAAGGTTAGTGGGCAGAAACGTTTTTGTTCGCAGAGACCTGGTAGTGGTTAGATTGATAGCCAAAGGGCTCTTGACAAAAATGACAGCCAATTACATTCATGCAGGGGTTATTTTGAGCCCAAAATAAAATTTTACATCACAACAAAAACAGCTACAAATAGACAAAACCATACCAAGCAAAACCAATTAGTTCAGGACCTAATGATCAGAGCCGATCCTAGACTTCTGGGGGCCCTACGCAGAACGGGGGGGGGGGGGGGGTGGCGGCGTGTGTGGTTGAGATGCAGAACGGGGGGTGGCGGCGTGTGTGGTTGAGATGCAGAACGGGGGGGGGGGGGCGGCGTGTGTGGTTGAGATGCAGAACGGGGGGGGTGGCGGCGTGTGTGTGCGAACCCAAAATTAAAACATATTTTGGATTAAGGGGGCCCCCTGGTGTTTCGGGGGCCCTACGCAGCTTGCGTATTCTGCGTATAGGGAGGATCGGCTCTGCTAATGATAATTATACAGAAAGAATGTCACAAGAATATTATTTGACTGGTTATTTGGAGCGGCACGTTCAGATCAGTGATACAGCTTGACATAGTTCCAGCATCTGTGAAAATGATAGCCTGATTATGTGTCATTTACATTACATCATTGGCATTAATAACGCAACATGGCCATATGTTACTGTACTGCATTACAGATTGGCACAGCTCTTACTGACAAATGTTAGCACTCTAAAATTATTCTGGTTAAGGAAAATGTATTTTACATATTCTTGTATAGATAACAGAGTCAACTAGATTGATGTGTGGGAGTATATCTTCAAGTTCTGCAATGACCCTGTAATTACAGTCTATTAAGCAATGAGACAATCTGGAATGCAAAGCAAATTAACAGGTTTTTAAAACCACTTCCATGTATGCCGTCCTCTGAGCCTAGTGCTCCCACTGTGAAATATATAGAATATGTGCTGCACTTTTATTACATTGATCTATTCTATAACTCGGTGAGTCATACGTATATGCACAGCATTATAGAGCAGCTTCCTCCATATTAAGAACACATAAGATCTGTTAATGCTCTGGGGGGATGAATACTAGCATTCATTTAGATTTGATGCTAATTCAACCTTTCTAGAGCCTTTGGGTGATTGAAGGTGTCAAGTCTCCATTGTTTTCTTAACACACACACGTTTTAAAGCACCCTTCAGTATCTCTGTCATAATGCCAGCTGTTAAAGCTTTGTTAGATTTGCCACTGTCTTAATATAAAAGCATGGACTGCTGCCCTTTCAAATCATTAAAGTCTTTTTTTAATCCTCAGGTTCTAAGAAATTCACCCTGGTCACATAATGTGAAATTTATCTTCTGTCTAGAGTCTAGACCAAATGACTCAGCTTCAGGACTCTGAATACTGGATATCAAGTGGGAACCAAAAAGATCACCAGAATCTTTTATCGTACACAGGTAAACAGAAATATACTTAAAATCAATCACTGAAATGGGTTTATATAGCCATTTAACTACAAAAATGTGCAACATTTATAATGTTTTTAATACTTTTTAAAACTGATTTGTTTTTATGGGTACATGGTCTTGGCTGCCAAATAGTGACACATGTTTTTTTTTATGTTTGGAGTTTTAATGAAAGGGGTTTTTTATGAAATTTTTGACATTGTGGGGACCGGCTTGCAGTCCCCATGAGAGGAAAAAAATCATTAAAAATAGTAAGTGATGTTTATCTGAAAGTATAACAATGCAAACAGGTTTTCTGTAAGGGGTAGGTTTAGGGTTAGGAGATAGAACATTTAATTTGAGAATGAGAATGACCTTTATGAGAAAAAGCTTTATTAGCCAGAATAAATAATGTATAATAGTGTCGTGTGTTCCATGTTTAATGTCAAGTGTTCATGAGATAGAGCCGTAGTTCACTGACAAGCTAGGCAATTTCGTATGTCACCATTTTGTGATTTTCCTTCTATATTTTATTTTTTTTAGACACAATTATCTTCTTGTGGCTTGCTATTTCACCTTCTGTTATTCTATTATGGTTATCGGTATGTTTTTTTTTTTAAAGGTTCGAAGGAGATTTTAGTACCTCAAGTGGGTTGGAATATTAACTGTTAAAAAATACACATTATAAATATACAGTTATCAGAATGCCTCCTGCCATGCCTTTGTCACTATATTTTACATTGTACAGTGACTCTTTGGCTACCACACCTGCCCATTTCTTTACCATAAATTTAACTGGTATTTTTTGACTGTGTACTTTTATAACTGTGCTTAATTGCATGGTTAGATGTGCTTTATTTTGTGCATTTAGCATAGCTTTTTTTTAAAGCCATATTGATCGACCACTTTTCTAAATATTATGATTATATTTGTCTTTCTTAAATGGGCCAATTCATAAACCTTGTAATAAAACTTGATTGTCTGCAATAGAAAGGATTTATTTTTTTTAGGGGGGGGTCAATGTAGGGGGGGGGGTCAATGCTACATGACTGAAAACAGAGAAAGGGGGTTGTGGTGTTCCCTTTTTCCAAAAAGATAAGAAAACTTCAGCACCCATAATTCACTAGGCTCAATCTGACTGTCCATGAACAGAAATACAAAAATGCTGAAGTACTATTACGGAGTAACTAAAGCGAGAAGCGTTTGCAAAGCTTTATTATTAAACATGGTCAACACAGGCAAGGGTCAGACAACTGGCAAACAGGTATACAGAGGGCAAGACAGAAGAGTACTCAATTAAACAAGCTTGGGTCGATTGATGGCGAACATAATTCAAAGGAAAGGCAAGCGAATAATCCACAGACAGAGGACAATCCAGGTACAAACAGAGTTCAAACGACAAGACCAAAGAGAAATCCAGGACAGGCAGGAGATCAGGAAACAGACAATCAGGAAAAACTAGAAGTAACCAGACTGGACTAGAGCAAGGAACTAAGAACTAGACAAAAATCTGACAATAAACTGGCTCCGTAAAGTGCTATCACTAGGAGAGCGATAAAAGCAGACAATACTCAGCGATTTGAGAAGGATCTAAGTGGGTGTAATATAGTGTGTGTAATTGACTACAGGTGAGCATGTGATTAGTGAAATGGTATGTGGGAAAAGTAGTCCAAGGTAACATGAAACAGTCTGTGTAGTGTGAGAGTCAAGAAAGGGTGACCTCAGGTGACAACCAGACAGAAGGCCACGGACCGGATTCATGACTAGTACGATGTGAAGTTTTACATCATCCGGCAGGCTTTTGTTGCCAAATAAACGGAGATATCTCAGTGCCGTTCAAACTAAAAAAGAGTACACATTTTTTGCATACACATATGTTTACATATACATTTGTTTACATACGCATTTACACATTGTTTACATACACATTTACACACATTGTTTACATACACATTTACATACACTACTAACAGTGTAACAAGAGAAAGCTGATTTAATGTCACCAAAGCTATCCTTTAATGTCTTTCTGTTTGACATTATGAAGTGATATTTGTAAGCGTATGATGGTGTTGTGTGGAGGACTGGCAAGTGTGTTGGGCTGATGACTGTTGCGTTTGCTGGTGAGGGATGCGAGATCAGCACGCATGACACATTTTGGACAGGAGTGGGTGTTCAGCCCACATGGCAAAATGAGTGGAGAGCCTCTGAAACAGGCTTTTGTTATTCTGAGTACCAAGTTCTTTGAGAACAACATCATGTTCACATTGTTTTCATAGGCTCATTTTGTTGTTTGTTAATGTCATAAGCGTAGTTGCAGGCTGCAATACTTCAAGCTATTGCTTGGTGTTGGGCTCAGTATTTGACAAAGGTAGATGCTATCCACCAATTCGTGGTTGTTTCAAGTCAGACTTAGATGTTTTCTGTATTTTACATGTAATGTTTTACCAATTATAGTTGACTGTATAGAGCTCCGATGCTCTTTCAGTGTGCCTCAAAAATCTACTGAAATTCAAATCTTAGACCTCCAAATAGAAGGGACGCAAACTGTTCATGGCTTTCTAATGCTTTTTCCATAAAATTGCCAAATTGGAGTTGCTTGCGATGAGAGGAATTGGATGTGGGGTGTCTGCAGATGGGCTGACAAGCCACTTTTTTATTTTGTACCACTATTTGGCACACTCAGAATGCAGGAGCAGAAAAAAGTGGTTGTCATGATAACAGCTGAAAAACAGCTTAGATGACCATTAGTAAGCGGTGCCTATTAGGTAGTCCATTGTGAGATGCCCCCTTTGACCTGACATAATGACACACTGTTTTATGACGATATCCTTAAAAGCCATTTTCATGAGAAAGCTTATCCTAAGGAAACATACAATTAACTACAGCTACTTTTTGCCAAAAAATGAATATATATAAGCAATGTCAAATGAGCGAGTGTTGTTTTGAATGTTGAGGCCAACAGAACAATGATATGTGTAATGTTGATTTTATACAACAGCTCTATGAAGAAGTTAATATTGAGTTACTTATAGTTTACTCACAGTATTGCTGTCGATTTTGTCAATTTTTGCACTGGCAATGAAAATAGTTCCAAATATAGTCAATGCAGGACTGGGGGCTGTTTCAAAAAGGTGCTAAAAAACGCTGGGATTAAAGTCCAAAACCTGACTTGAAATAACCTAACAAATCAATCGGGACTAAAGCCGTGTCATTCACGACAATTCAAGTTCACGCAATCTGACTAATTCGATCTAGGTTCAGTGAGTCAGGATAATGTGACGTGCACGCTTATTCTTAAACAGCCCTTAATGTCGATCATGGATCAAATCAATCCACCATGGCAAACAGTGAATATCTGTGCTGTTTAATTCATTTGGGACGTTGTGTTTTCCTCAGTGCATAACTGATAAGTCACAAGTATATTTTTAATCTGTAAATGTAAGAAAGTCATGCATTTTGCTGTCAGGAGGGGGCGAGGCTTATGTGAGTGAACTACACAGACGGAGTAGGCCTACTAGCGCAATAATTTCCAAAAAATATTGACCTATATTCTGCTAAAATATTTGTTGATGGACATTAAATGTGACACTTTTGATTTTTATAATTTTAATCCTACATATAAGTGTATTTTTATGATAGCAGTGACTGTAAATCAAATGTTAGCTGGCTAATAGCTCAAATGAATTCCTCCTTTCAGTTAAAGCTTCCTATCGATCAGCTTGCTGGTTTGTTTACATCCATCTTTAATGAGTCCCTCGCTAACTCTGTGGTTCCCACCTCCTTTAAAAAATCTGTCATAATCCCTGTGCCTAAGAACAGTAAACCTTCTTGCCTGAATGAATATCGTCCAGTTGCCCTCACATCAACAGTCATGAAGGTTTTTGAGAGACTTTTAAAGAACCACATTTGCTCCTCCATCCCTGCTACTTTGGACCCTCTTCAGTTTGCCTATCGGCCAAATAGGTCTACTGACGATGCCATCTCTCAGGTTCTGCACTCTTCCCTCACACACATTGACAGCAAAAATGGCAACTATGTAAGGCTGCTTTTCATCGACTGTAGCTCAGCTTTCAATATTATAGTCCCCATCAAGCTAGCTGTTAAACTCTCAGACCTCGGCATAAACGCTTCACTCTGTGACTGGATTCAAGATTTCCTCACCGGCAGACCACAAGTGGTGAAAATGGGCCAATTCACCTCCAACTCCATCACCCTGAACATAGGAGCCCCACAGGGCTGTGTCCTGAGCCCCCTGCTCTACTCTCTCTACACACACGACTAAGTGTCCTCTCACAGCTCCACTTCTATCGTTAAATTTGCTGATGATAATGTGGTTCTGGGCCTCATTTCCAACAATGATGAGACCGCATACTTGGATGAGGTAGAGAGACTGACATCATGGTGCCAGGAAAACTGTCTCTCTCTGAACGTGATTAAAACTAAAGAGCTGATCGTGGACTTCAGGAAGAGACAGCAGTGGCCCTACATCTACACTTATGATCAGTGGGACCCCTGTGGAGAGGGTGAGCAGCTTCAAGTATCTCGGTGTAAACATCTCCGAGGACCTGACTTGGATTGCACACATTCAAACACAGGTTAAGAAAGCCAGGCAAAGACTGTACCATCTGTGACAGCTGAGGAAATTCAGGGTCTCACCAGCAATCCTGAAAACATTCTATTCAGGGGCCATAGAAAGTTTACTGAATCAGTGCATCTCAGTGTGGTATAGTAACGCCACAAACCAGGACTGAAAAGCTCTACAGAGAGTCGTGCGCTTAGCTGAGCGCACCTCAGGGTCTGCTCTCCCCTCTCTGCAGGACATCTACCTCAAACGCTGCAAAAGCAGAGCTGCTAAAATCATCAAGGACTCAAATCACCCCGGTAACCGTCTTTTTATTCTGCTGCCATCTGGCAAGCACTTCCGGAGCATGATGGCAAAAACTGAGATACTTAGGAGGAGCTTCTTCCCTCAGGCCATCAGGCTCCTAAACTCAAACTCGTTCTAATAACATTAACAAGACTCAATTTAATAAACTGTAAGATATTCACTATTCTCCATCATCCGCATTGCTGCTATGTATATATACCCGGTACAACCTGTTTGCACATTCCTCTTGCACATCCCTGCTTATATTATAATTTATTAAGTCCACAGTATACTGTATTGCACATTTTATATTATTGCACATTTTACTCTTTATTTTTTTTATATATTTTTTTTTATATATATATTTTTTTTACACCTATGTTTATATATATTGTCTTGTGTTGTGTTACATATTTTGCACCGTCCATTGAGCGGACCTGACCTGATTTACATTTCACTATGGATTATAATCTGTATAATTGAGTATGTGATGAATAAAAAAACCTTGAGCCTTGAACCTTAAAATGTAATCTGATTTCTATTTTTTATTTTAATTTTTAATTAGTGATTTGAACTTTAAATGTAGTGTTTTTAATGTTTTAAAGAGCAATTTTAGATTGTAAAGTTTTGTTCTAATAACCATAAAAGGTTCAGCTGTTATAAAACCAAAGAGAAAGGCTGCATGGCTAGAAACTTCTGATCAACTGAATGCGCAAGAAGCAACTATGTAAAAACATTTTCATATATCTTTAAAAAAAGGTAATTTGTCTACATTTTGGGCACAATATACTACATTAAATACAGTTGGTTGTAGCCTATTTTTATGTATTTGATTATTTAAGGTGTATTTTCTGTATACTTTTATCTTTTGTACTAATAATAAAGTCAACTAACTGTATGTGATAAAGTCAGTGGTAACATCAATGTGTTCCTATTGGCCCATGTTAGAGGAGCTCAGCTTATCCTGACAGTTAGCCTGCTCCAGACCAGGTTAGTTTCTCAACATAAGTTGCCACGGTAACTGAGCTTGAGTTTTGGTAATTTTGCTTTCAGAAAACAAATCAAGTGAAAATAAGTCAGAATTACTGAAATAAGCCTGGCTTATTTGGTAATCTTGTTTTATGAAACAGCCCCCTGATCTGCTTTTATAAAAATATTTAGTGTGTTTCATTCCTGAATTAATCAGTATTTAAACAAATCAGTGGAGTGAGTGATTCAGTGACTGCCTCATCAAGACAGTCATCTTTTGTTTCTGAATTAATCAATGTGTTTTTGAACAAATAAGCGGAGTGAGTGATTCAGTGACTCACTCATGAAGACAAACACTGTTTTGCTTCCTGAATGAATGTGTGCTATACCAATTATTCAATGACTCACTCTTGAAGACAGTCACTTTTTTCTGAATGAATCAGTGTTTTCATAAATTAGAGGAGTGATTGATTCAGTGACTCACTCATAAAGCCTGCCATATGTTTTGTTCCTGAATAAATCAATGTTTTCAGCAAATCAGTTAAGATAATGATTCAGTGACTCACTCATAAATATATTCATATTATTGTTTTTAATTTATTTAGGACTGTGTTTCCCAAAAGCATCGTAAGTCTATTTGATCGTAGCTCCATTGGTGACAATGGGTATATGACATACTTAGGCTTACTATGCTTTTGGGAAATGAAGCCCAGTGCGTTTTTGAACAAATTAATTGAATGAATGATTCAATGACTCACTCATAAAGACAATCACTGTTTTGTTGCCTGAATGACTCGGCGTGTTTTAATAAATCAGCGGAGTGACTAATTCAAAGACTCACTCATGAAGATAACCGCTTGTTTTGTTTCCTGAATGACTCAGTGTGTTTTAAGAAATCAGCAGAGTGATTTATTCAGTGACTCAATGATAAAACCTTCCATATGTTTTGTTCCAGAATAAGTCAATGTTTTCAGCAAATCAGTTAAATGAATGATTCAGTGACTCACTCATAGAGACAATCACAGTTTTTTCCTGGATGAATCAGTGTGTTTTAATAAATCAGCAGAGTGATTGATTCAGTGACTCACTCATAAAATCTGTCACATGTTTTTGTTCCGGAATGAATCAATGTTTTCAACTAATTATCAAATAAATGAAAGATTCAATGACTCACTAATAATGACTACCATTACATTTACATTTAGTCATTTTGCAGACGCTTTTATCCAAAGCGACTTACAATTGGGAATACATAAAGCGATTAATCTTGAAGAAGCAAACAGACAGAGGAAGTGCTCCTAACACCAAGTCTCAGGCATTGTTCAAATAAGTACAAGCTGGCAAGGGAAGGAGAGAAAGAGAGAGAAAGAGAAAGAGAAAACAACTTATTTTTTTAAGTTTAAGATGAAGTCAAGAAGTGTCGAAAGAGATTAGTTTTCAGTTGTTGAAGATTGATAGGCATCCAGCATTCCGGATGGGGGTGGGAAGATCATTCCAGCAGCCAGGAACAGTGAACGAGAATGTTCTGGAGAGTGATTTTGAGCCTCTCTGTGATGTAACATGAGGCGTCGTCACTAGCCAGTCTCAGACTTCTGGAGGGATGTAGATTCGTAATAGTGAGTGGAAGTAGGTGGGTGCTGAGCTGAGCAAGCATCAGTGTCTTGATGCGAGCTGCAACCGGTGGCAAGCCAGTTATGCGAGCTGCAACCAGTGTGCAAGGAGAGAGAGGTTGCATGGCTCTTTTTGGGCTCGTTGAAGACCAGTCGTGCCGCTGCTTTCTGAATAGTTAGTGTAGAGGTTTGATTGTGCTTGATGGAAGTCCAGCCAGAAGAGCTTGCAACCTAGAATGCCCTGATAGAGGCACAATAGAAGTTGTGCAGCATTTTGTCGCTCGTTTCCAGAAAGCTATCACTTTCTCTCTGATGTTTTGTAGTGCCAACTAGACAGACTAATCGACTAGTCGACTAGCTTATTGTAGTGCTCTGCCAACACTTAATTGAATTTGACTACGCTGGTCTATAAGGGCACAATAATAATAAATCCAATTTACGCTCCGTTTCCCATAAAATTACAAATAATTTCATATTCAGAATGCGCTCCACAAGACAAAATGTGTGATTATATTACTGGATGCTGGATTGTAATTGAATGGCAGAATGCACATTTTACAGCTATTGTACAGGCAAGTTAATCACGTTTTAATCTAATGCGCTGCTGCACTGTAAAGCACACACATCTCTAATGCAAAGACAGAAGCGCGTACAATACATATTCATATGAATGTATCGATTTAGCACCGAATCATCAGCGAAAATGTATTGTCAACAGTGTTGATTTCTCAGAAAATAGCTAGAAACTAAAAGTTCGCATATATTTTCCCAAACTACTAGAAGAGACGCTGATCAAAATAAGAATGTAATCTTAACTTTACTTTATCTGTTATATTTAGGTGCAATAGACCCAAAGAACTCATGTGGGCAGCCCTATGTCATATTTCACAAGGTGTTTGTCACAGCTCCAGACTTATTTGTTCATTAATGACATCATCAGCGACTAGTCGACTTCGACTTGACTTTCATCACATAAAAGTCGACTTTAAAAAATCTGAAAAAGTCGTTCAACCCCTAGTGCAAACCTGCAAGATCGAGCAGTCTTTGCAATGTGCTCTTTGAAGGTCAGCTGGTCATCAGAGAGTACACCAAGATTTCTGACCGAAGCTGATGGGGTAATTGTTGATGAACCTAACTGAATCGTGAAGTCATGCTGTAGAGTTGGAGTGGCAGGGAAGACAAGAAGCTCAGTCTTTGCCAGGTTGAGCTGTAGGTGATGTTCTTTCATCCATGCAGAGATCCGTGCAGCTACCGTTGGATCATCTGGTTGAAAAGAGAGATAGAGCTGTGTGTCATCACCGTAGCAATGGTAGGAGAAGCCATGTGCATGTATGACTATCACTTGTTTAGTTAAAAAATTAATTAGTGTTTTCAAGCAAATAGAGTTGATGAATGAATCAATAACTAATTCCTTAAGAATGTCAGTTACCTAATAACAGTGTGACAATACATAACAGTGTGACATGCAGAAAAAGTCATACAAACACTGTTATAGAAACAATGTGATCCAAAGTCCCAGGCAGTTGGAATACATTTATTAGAGCTTCTGGAATGCCTCTCAGCCAAACAAATTTGAGGACTGAAACTGTCATTTTTGTCATTATTCTGAAACAGCTATGCAAATTCATCTTCTTACATGATATATATGTGCACCAATTTCTTTAAAGTGTTTCTGTGAAAGTGTGTGATCAACAGTATGTAGCCAGTATGTCAAACTAATGTAAACCGATGGAGAGATTTGTTCAGTCACAAGTACCCACATTCCCCTTGAGTTCTTCTGCACAAAGACACTATTAGAAGAATAAACAAGGTATTGCCTTCTGGCAGCAGAGCCGAAAGGCTTGTGATGTTTAGTTGTTGTGGAGCTAATCTAACACTGTTGATTCTGACACAGTTTCAGCTGCTTAATTGTGCTTTAGGGAATGTGGTTCATTCTGTCTTATTACAATAAAGACGTGAACCATTATTCTTTCTCATCCCAGAGCCTGCATTCATGCATTCTCACAGCAATCAGAATGATGACTGAAAATGAATTATTTCCAATCTACAAAGTTGGGTGGGAATGTGAACCCGGTGGGGCTTTTTGACAGTCTCAGAGATGTTCTTTGGTTTAAATGCTCACGGTGTAGTATAACTCTGATGGATAATACTCTTGTGAATTGAAAAACAGACACACAAGTGTGACTCTGAGGGATGATCCTTATTTGCGAATGCAAAGCATGTCTTATTCTTATTCAAATAGCCTTCGAATTGACAT
This sequence comes from Ptychobarbus kaznakovi, assembly GCA_027422405.1. Taxonomy (NCBI): domain Eukaryota; kingdom Metazoa; phylum Chordata; class Actinopteri; order Cypriniformes; family Cyprinidae; genus Ptychobarbus; species Ptychobarbus kaznakovi. The sequence goes on from CM049807.1 coordinate 15,306,234, forward strand.
CACCTGTCTATTTATGGTGTAATATTTTGCTTATTTATTTACATATGATTATTAGAATGTAATAATGAGAAATCCACTTAGAAATGTCTGTTTTAAGAACTAGAAATGAGAAGTGAGATTGAAACATAAAATTGGCTTGGAAATGCTGTTTCCCTGATGCCGGTACCTATCACGACATCATCACTTCAGGGCTTCAGGCTTATATTTGCACTCTTCATTTTCACACAGCAGAAGGTGAAATGAGAATAATCAAGACATTAGAGCAACCGGAATAATGCCAGAATGCACGAATGATTCCAGCTTTTTTTAAACAAATTAAATTCAGAACATAACTCGAATGCCACCATTAATCTAAATTTATTTTCAGAAAGATACTGAATGTTAATTTTTTATTTTTATTTTTTAACTAAAACTATTACTGTTGCAGTGGGATTATGCCGATACTGAAACTTTTCAGGTAAACAGTTCTGAAGAAACAGTGTTGGGAGGGAGTACCTACCAACAAACTATGTTTTCAATTGTGTGACAGTAATTTGATATAACTAAAGCCTAGTGGATATTGTAACGAGAGTCAGTGGCGGTGAGATCCAGTGCAGCTTTAATGAACAACAGGCAAGTCAAGTCAGAGGGTCAGAGGCAATAACAGGTGTCACGTAGGCAAGGAAGAATCAGCAACAGGGGCAATGCAAAGGTGGGGCAGGCGGCAGACAGAGAGGATATCGAAAGGCAGGCAGGGTCAAAAGGCAGGCAGCAAACGGTATGTATAGGCAGTCCAGGTAAAACAGGGACACAGAATAGAGGGGAAACGCTCAGAATGTCAGCCGGGGCAAAACAAGACTTCATGGTGAGTGCAAAGAGTGCTGCTTAAATGTGTGTGTGTGAATGAGGTGCAGGTGTGGTGAAACAATCAGGGTTAATGAGTGATTGGTGACAGCTGTGTGAGGTGGATGGGAATGTGTGCGTTGTAGTGCATTGATGGGAGTTGTAGTCCATAGGTGATTTACTTATATACAAATACACTAGCATAGTGTGTGTTGTACTTATTATACAAATAATATAAAAGAATGCACTTAAATGTGAACTGTTTGTTTTAGGACACGTAAATGCATGCTAATGCAAATTATATTGGTTTTATAGTTTAACATTCTATAATTATATCAAATGTATATTCAATGAAATTAGCTACACTAGATGTTTTGAGCCACTAGTAACATATTTATGTATTTACTTATGTGCCCTCTAAAAAATGTGTGCAAGTGAACGGCACATTGTAGTGCCATCCCAAAGAGGCACAAAATTCACTTTCACAGACTTTTACATTAACTGTTCCCTCCTGGTGGAATGACCAGCCCAACTCAATCCAAGCAGCTGAGTACATAGCCATCTTCAAGAAACAGATCAAACACATCTCTTCCATCTTCATTTGACCCTCTAACTCTAGCACTCTCTATTATAAATCTATTGTATCTATTAGTTATTTTTATATATAAAAAAGTACAAATAAAACAACACTTGACCCTCTAACACTAGCATTCTCTATTCTTTTTCTATTCTTTTGACTTGATTTAATTTTATTTAAAAAAATACCTCGTTGTCCTCATTTGTAAGTCACTTTGGATAAAAGTGTCCACTAAATGACTAAATGTAAATGTACATTTATATGCAATACGGACTATTGTTAATATGATTAATATATGCTGCAGAATGTACTAAAAAGCTTTTATGGTAAACTATAATATACTTAAGTGTCATTCATTTACACAACTGAATTGTGTTAAGAAACATAACTTAAAATACACTTAAGTTGCCTTTTATTTTGCTAATACATTATCTGCAACATTATATCTTTTTAAAAATATAATATACTATGAAGATTTGACGTATATGTTCACATTCAATACAATTAAGTGCAAATGAGTGATTTATAGTTTTATTTAGTGTACATTTATCTAATTAAAAGGATATTGTCACTTTAGCTTCAGTGTACTTTGTAATCCATGTTAGAAGCTTGTTGTGTTTTACTACTTTTAAAAAGGTGGCTGGACTGTAGTTTAACTCCTTTAAATGAGGAGCCTGGGAAACCAGAGTTTCAAAGAAACTTCTCTAACAGTGCCATGCTCTAAATCCTGGTCTCAGCTGGAGTTCTCCACTCGGTCTCGCCCCAGGGACAGAGAAACACACAACTGATTGACACACGCTGTCCTATTAGCAGAGCCATGCTGGAATATAGACAGTCTCTGCTGTCTAAGAATCTGTTCATATGTAAGAACTCAGAAACGTGTGACTTTCTGATGACTGCTCTCTTTTCATCAGTAGTTTAGTTTCAGTATGAAATAAATGTCTTTTTATTGGGTATTTACTTCTTTTTTCTTTCTTTCTTTCTTCATTTTAAAGGTGAACTGTGCCATTTCTGTCAGTCTATTTATTTATATACACATTTTTTAAATGTATTTATTTATCTTGTAGTCATTCACTTTATTTGTATTATTGGAATATTCACAAGTGATTATATTAATGTACTGTCTGGTCTGCCAGTGACCTCACTGATGAGCTCATTAGCTGGTTCAGAGACACATTGTTGACAGTTTCATCTATAAATTCGCTGATCAGCTCACTAATTTAATAGATAAGGTCATGGAGTTTGTTTTTCATTGCCGGCAACACCAAGGAAATTACAGATGAGAAAAGAGATAAGCTCACCAATGAGCCATTGATCAAGCCTCAAATAAGCTTTGCAATAAGGTCATCTTTGCAGTGTAATAGGTTTAATTATTCAGGCATGTGCTTGAAGTTATGCTCTATCAGAAGGGCTTTTTGTGTCACCAATAACTCGATAACCTCTTTTTCATTTTTACCCTGAACAGAAAAGCAGTGCTGGAATTGAGATTGTTTAGCAACCATTTATAAACTAAACAGTGCTTACTTCATTAAATATCCATCTGCTTTGTACAATCTCTGAAAATGTCAGTCTGCATTTGTTTTTATCAGTTTTAATTGCATTGGTTATTTATTATTGTCTAATTTGTCAAGTCTTTTATGAAGTAGTTCGTATCTTCAAAATGAACCTTTCAGACAGTGCGCTCACAAACAGATTCAGCATGTTTTGTCTCAAGCAAACAAAGAAACTGACACCCCGGAGGTTTTTGCTCCATCACAGAGTAAATGTCCATCACAGCTTTAACCCGAGTCGAAAAAAGCTCTCTGATGGCAGCATATTCTCTCAATACTATGACAGAGCTGAGTAGAGGTGAGAAGAGTGTCCTCAGGTGTAGTCTGACAGCAGAGCTGAAGAGAGAGCGGATCGGGATAGTGGTGACACGTAGAACAGAATGATGGCACGTATCCAGGCATGACTCACAAGAGCAGAGCAACATCAAACCCTATTAATAAGGGACTACTTTAAAGTGCACTGGAACACCTCGGAATAATAATAATAATAATTATTATTATTATTATTGTAATAGCTTAGTTTAATAGTTAATTGTTTATGCTACTTATACTACTAATAATAATAATGAGGATGATGGTGATAATAAAAAAATAATACTGTATTTTATCACATTTATTTTAAATATTTTACATAGTCTAATATGTATTATTGTATTATTATAGTAATAATATGTTAAAACTATAAGTATACCAATTCTTTACTTTGACAATATAAAATTATTACAGTATTATCAAATATTAATATTCTTCTTTAAAACATTTTAAAGTATTTTAAATGTAATTTTATAGTAATAATATTATTGCTATAAGTATACAGATGCTTTACTTATTATTATTATTATTATTATTATTAGTATTAGTAGCAGTAGTAGTTGTAGTTGTTGTTGTTGTATAAGTAACATAAACACACAAACATTCATTATTAAAATAAATAATTGTATATGCACCATTACTGTACTGTAATTATACTAATACAATTAAATGTGAATAGTAATAATAATAATAATTATTATTATTATTATTATAAAAAATAACAATAATGGAACAGTTAATAAACAGTACTTCAGTTCTTACAGTTAGTAGAATAATGTCATTTATAATCAGCATTACTATAGTACTAAATATTTTATATATAAAATGCATATGATTTATTCTAATATTACAACTAATAGTTACAATAATATGAAATAATACCAGTATTGATTAATATTATATTTATTATTAAATATTCAAATTAAATTAAATATATATTTTTTCTTTATAATCTTCTTTCACAGTTTCTACAACATGTGCTATACTACTGCTAATATTGTTTTTATTATCATATATTAACATTGTTTTTGTCTGTATTTGATATTATTGTTATCGACATTTTCAAAAACATTTCTTGAAGCCCTGAAGTGTTGTAGTATTTGAAAAAGCGAGGCTAGATGAGGACAGCCCCTCAGAGGAACTGCATTATAAACTGCTCCTTATTCTTACAAATGACACTCATTGCCAAGTTTCATAAAAGTTGGCCTCGAACACTATGGTCATATTTCATTCACAAAGACAAGAACATTCTGTAAATACACAATTAATAATAGTCTACTCTAGGACATAAGACTCAACAGCTACAACCCTGAGAGCATAACACACTCGACCGCCTCACGTGCAGAACAAATCCCAGCGGCCTCTTATCAAATAACAGCTACTTAACTTCATCTGCACCTAGAGTTCAAGTCCTGGGCGTGTTTTTAGTCCCAGTGATCATCAGTCATAAGTTTACTTTTCTTTTGAATTTCTCATCCCATAAAACATGCATGCATTTCACCATGCTGGATGCATTGGGGTTGTTTTAATGAGCCAATGACATCAGCACGACATTTCAAAGCACTGATACTGTCACCGTTTGTCAGCGCCCTCAAACATTCCCAATCTATCTCAATGCTGGCAGACCTTACCATTTATTTCCCCACCACTTTTTCCCTCTCACTCTCTACTCCACTGAATACACTATTTCATCTGAGCCAGGATGTCTATTTGTTTTGCTCCCATTTTCTCCTCGAGTAAATTTACTTTCTCGAGTCGTATATCTCCCTGATCCTGCCTGCAAACAATATTTCTCAGGTTTTATTGCCCCAGTCTTTTCAGCAGAATCAAACCTGACAAGCTTGTTACACTTGCAGCATCAGCAGCATCTACCATAGAGATAAACTATCATCTCTAAAAGAAGTTTCTCACTGTGTATGTGTGTGTTTTTCTTCTTCTTCGTTTTGACAGCAAGTATTGCAGGTGCTAGGTTTGTTTATCTGAAGATGAATTATTAAAACATGCATTTTCAGGAGGAAGAATGAAATAAACACTTATCTAGGGACAACAGGCGTAAGCGAGCGCTGGAGTATTTCATCACGGCTGTTCTTCTGTCATACTTCACCGACAGCAGCCTAAAGGTTAATCATCTAGAGCTCAGAAACAAAGAGTTGCACTTTTAGTTTTAAGCGGGAAAACCATCTTAAAATCACAACTCTGCTTTATCACCCCCGGGCCTTTGAGCGAGGTGCTTAACTCCATTTAACACCTCGGTAATTGTCGCTGCGATTAGTGTCCCTGAAAACAACACTAAATTACAGATGGTAAGAAAATAAGATCAATTCAAAGTTACACACTTTACCTCAAACTAAAGGAATTCTATTAGATTTGTTTCGCTTCAATAAGAAGAGCAAGCCCTTTTCACTGAGGCTGTTTTATAGCATGATCAGTCGCTGGCTTTCGTGTGGATACGTGCAGATCCGTTGATTAAATTCACAGGGTCGAGTCAAAATTCAGCCCATCACAGGACAACCTTCCCGGTCATTGCCCACAGATAGGGGTTCTGGATTCATATACTACTTCTGCTCACCAAGGCTGCATTTATTTGATTAAAAATACATTAAAAACTGCAATGTTGTGAAATAATATTACAATTTAAAGTATTTTCTGTTTGAATATATTTTGAAATGTAATTTTACAGACATTTTCAATCTGTCCCTCTCTCTGTCTGTGGTTCCCTCATGCTTCAAAAAATCCACCATTGTGCCCATACCTAAGAAAAATAAAATCACATGCTTGAATGACTGGAGGCCCGTTGCTCTGACCCCCATCTTCAGCAAGTGTTTTGAGAAGCTCGTCAGAGAACACATCTGCTCTGTGCTGCCTGCTTCACTGGACCACTACAATTTGCATACCGCAGTAACCGTTCCACAGAAGATGCTATTGCCTTTACCTGCACATGCCTCTCCCACCTGGAAAATAAGAACACTTATGTGAGGATGTTCGTGGATTATATTTCGGCATTTAACACTATAGTGCCTGCCATGGTTGCGAAGCTCCAGACTCTGGGACTGAATCAGATCTCTGTGCAGCTGGATCCTAGACTTCCTGACAGGCAGTCAGGTGGTCAGAATGGGCAACAACACCTCATCATCCTCAACACTGGTGCTCCGCAGGGCTGCATCCTCAGTCCTGTACTCCCTGTACACACACGACTGTACAGCAACACACAGCTCCAACGTCATCGTCAAATTCGCCGACGACACAACGGTGATAGGCCTGATCACCGACAACGATGAGACGGCCTACAGAGAGGAGGTGAGTACCCTGACTAAATGGTGTCAGGAGAAACCTCTCACTCAACATTGGTGGATACAGACCAAGAGACAGAGCAGAGAACACACACCCATCACCATCAGGAGACAGAGCAGAGAACACACACCCATCACCATGACAAGACACCAGCGGAGCGGGTAAACAGATTTAAGTTCCTCGGCGTTCACATCACCGAGGATCTCACATGGTCTGCTCACACAGATGCAGTGCTGAAGAAGACACATCAGCGTCTCTTCTTCCTGAGAAGCTGAGGAAGTTTGGAACGAGCTCCAGGTCCTTCTACACCTGCACTGTGGAGAGCATCCTGACCGGCTGCATCACCGCCTGGTTTGGAACACAGCACCGCTGGCAACCGCAAAGCTGCAAAGGGTCGTGCGAACTGCCCGCCACATTGTTGGAGGTGAGCTTCCCTCCCTCCAGGACATCTACACCAGGCGGTGTACAAGGAAAGCCAGGAGGATTATCAAAGACTCCAGCCACCCGTCCCACAGTCTGTTCTCTCTGCTGCCCTCAGGGAGACGTCTCCGCAGCATCCGATCCCGCACTAGCCGACTGAGGGACAGCTTTTTCCTCAGGCTATCAGGCTAATGAACAGTCAAAATAACTCACCTACATCACACTCCCACTCACACAACATGCCATGCACTGCACTTTAACACAGTTCAACCGGACTACACGCACACACTGCACTAACACATCTGCTATCACTGGACACCTATAAAAGCACACCCACGACATTGCACATTGTATAATCATATGTATAATCTGTTGCACCTTTGCACTGTTGCATCTGTTGCACAACCAATCTACTGTAAATTTATAATCTGTTGCACCTTCACATATTACTATGCATTGATGTGTACAAAATACAGACGTATAATGTGTATTGGTAACTAAGTATGTCTTTATAGTACACTGTGTGTATGAGTGTATGAGTATATGTGTATGTGTATTTTGCACATTGTCTTCTGTACAGTCTGTAAATATGTACTGTCCATATGTAAATTGTTGTATTTTGTTTTGTTTTTTTGCACTGTCTGGAGCACGCTCGTAAGAATTTCACTCACCAAGGCACTTGTGCTGTGGTGATGTGACAATAAAAGTGATTTGATTTGATTTGATTTGATTTGATTATTTCTCTGATTGTAAATCTGAATTGTCAGCATCATAACTCCAGTCTTCAGTGTCACATCCTTCAGAAATCATTGTAAAATGCTGATTTGCTGCTTAAGAAACTTTTCTTACTGCTATCAGTGTCAATGTCAATATTTTTGTGGAAACCATTACAAAAAAAATTCAGGATTCTTGGAATAGACCGTTTAAAAAACAGCATATTTAAAATGAAATTGTAATTAAAACTTTACAGTAACTTTTGGTCAATTTAGTAATTCAATGCTGAACAAAAGCATTTATTTCTTTAAAAACAAAAATCTTCCTGACCACTAACTTTATAGTGTTAGGCCCACAAATCTCTATCTATTTATGACATATAAGGACTTTTGTTAGTTTTGTCCTTATTTTATGCTTAGTTATTACCCTAGTAAGTAGTAAGTATTTATTTAAAATACTTAAGACTTATATAAAATGTTAATTAAACTTTATTTGGAGCATTTTTATTGCACAATGCACATTTCTTAATATAATGCCTAAATTGTGCTTTAATATCACTATTACTATGGATTGTATGATCTCTGTATAATATCAGTCTTTAAATGCAAGATATTTAAAGTGTACCTGAAGTAAACTCAATCAAATATACTTCAGTACATCTTTAGTTGGACCTCAGCACTACTTCCACACAATTAAAGTGAATTAAGCACAAAACTAGTTGTTTCAATTTAGCAGACATTACTAATTTCATATACAAATAGTACAATTACGGGGTTTTTTTTCTAAGCGCATAAATATGTAATTGTATTTGTAGTATAGTTAGCATGAAATAAATGTATTTCAAATACATTTTAGTATATGTTTTCACTATTGGCATAAAGATATCGGTTTTATACTGAGGCTACTAAGAGGACATTGTGATAAGAAAATACAGTAAAATAAGAGACAGGAGGAATAAGGTTTATTCGTTCTCTCAAAAGCATGGTGTTCCCATGAGAAACTTTGCATTTGCTCAGAATCACTGAAATATAGTTTTTTCCATCTCATATTTTTTCCATCTCAAAGGTATTGCGGGTGAATGCAAAGTTTTTCTGGAAATTCAGTAATTTTGCAAGATATTTGTTTATTTTTTATTTTCATCATCAGTCCCCTTATGGGCTCTGTAGTGTTTCACTAAAATAATAATAATCAGCAATGACAGAGAATATAGAGTGACACATGATATGATTTCTCATTCCGAAGTTCTTGTTTACTAAGAACAGATCCAATCAAAGTGGTACAACTACTTCAAAACAAAAGATGCGATAAGTGTGATTTTTAATTCAGAATAGTCTTTCAGTTCAGCATTTTATCATACTCACATTATTATTCACACAAACGTAAAAAATAAAGAAAGAAATCTTGCTCTTATATAAAACCAAGAATTGTCCTTGGCTTTATAGCCTGCTTCATGCAGTTATGAATGTGTTATGGAGACTGGTAAATTCTGTTTTTCATCTCTTCAAGGCTGATAAGGAAATCTGCTGGTCAGGCATGAGGAAAGCTTTAGCTGTGTTTTTGTCAACACATTCCCTGGTGACATTTAGACTGCATATTAGATTTTAAAATGTTACACATATTATGATAAGAACGCATGACTTCAAACACTCTCGCTCTGAAAACTAGATAGTATCTCTCGGTCAAACTGGTTTACAATTGTTTAAAGCAGCATGTTTTCTTGTTTTTGCACTGTATGACATTTTCAGTGTGACCGCTTCAGTTGCTGCGTAAATAACCAGTTGTACAGTTTAAAAATCAAATGCCTGAAAAAGAAGAGACTTTTTGATTCTGTGTGTACGAAACTGCAGTAAATGACATGCAAAGCCCCAGATCACGTGGGTCCCTGCACATCTATCATCAGAGAGTCTCAAGTCTCATTTCTGTTTAAAAGACATTTCTCTTTTGTTGTTCAAATTAAAGCCAGTTCAGTAGAACATTTAGACACTAACCAGTCACTCTCAAAACATTTAGTCCACCAATTGATTGATTTAATGAGTCAGTCATGTGACCTAATGTTTCCAAAAAGGCACTTCTAGTGTACTGTTGAAAAGGTTTGGGTCAATAGGATTTTTTTAAAGAATGTAATGCTTTTATCCAGCAAGGATGCATTCAATTTATCAAAAGTGACAGTAAAGACATTTACAATGTCACAAAAAAAAAAATTCAACTAATTTTTTTTGCATTTATAATAAGAAGAAGTGTTTATTGAGCAGCAAATCATCATATTAGAATGATTTCTGAAGGATCACGTGACACTGAACACCTGGAGTAATGATGCTGAAAATCCAGCTTTGCATCACAGGAATAAATTACATTTGTGTTCCTGTGGCTCAGCAGAGCATTTGCACAAAGGTTGTGGGTTTTTAAAAGAGAAAACAGTTCATTTAAATTGTACTGACATTTCTAATGTTTTTAATGTACTTATTTTTTTTATTTTTAATCAAATAAATGCAGCCTTGGTAAACTTAACAGACTTTAAATAATCTTCCCAACCCCAAACTTCTGAATGGTAATGTTCTTGACTCAATTTCATACTGCCAATATATAAATTAATCAATACATTAATAAATACATTTATATAAATAATAGTGTAATCAAATTGTTATTTTTTTATATTAAATAGTTTACCAACAAATTAAAGCCTTTATTTACATTATTCACTCCAGTTATCTTTATCTACATTATTCATTGCAGATCCATTTGGAATAAAATAATAATTTTAAGAATTTCCACAAAGCTCTTTATTTACACTTCAAAGTCTGAAAAAAAATTGTCTACAAAAATGTAATTAATATATGAATATATACTGTATATATTATGAGCCCTTACTGAATGTCTGATGTGCTATATAGTTTTATGAAGTCATATGGAACAGACTAAGATTAAAAATGTCAATTTACTGATAATCCACCCATGATCCATCCCTTTCATTCCAATATGTACACAATGAGTACATACAATTATAAATAAAATCATTTTTAAGTGAATTCTTCTTCTAGATGTTTTGGATAGTGGCACCATATCTCACTTATAAAGCCTAAGCTTGTGAAGTCAAGTTCACATTCAGTTCATGTTCTATGTTCTGATCTTTAATAAATCACCCTTAACCCAACTTCTTCAGTCCAGCGGTTGGGTCATATTTCTGCTCTCACTTGACGAATGCTCCAGGTCAGATCCTCCGTCTGGTTGGCGTGATGGACGCACACACCCTTCTGCATGTCAATTAACAATGCGACATTTCGCTCCACCATGGGATGTCATTATGGACGCTTGCAGGATGTGGCGTGAATTCTGAGGACTGGCAGGACTTTAGCCGTTGCACAAGAACTCACGGATGGCATGGACGCTTCAGCTATAAACGGCGACGTTCCTGCGTCATCATAGGAGGGGCACTACATTAGATGCAGATGTTCAGTGTTCATCCATCCATTGAGAAGGGTTTCATTACACACCAAATAAAGCTCCCCAAACCTCCCCATACTCGCTTTCTGAGACCGTCAGACAGCATATGCTTTCCCATCAATAAACATTTCACAATTAAACTGAGTGTGTGTGTGTGTGTGTGTGTGTGTGTGTGTGTGTGTGTGTGTGTGTGTGTGTGTGTGTGTGTGTGTGTGTGTGTGTGTGTGTGTGTGTGTGTGTGTGTGTGTGTGTATGTGCGCGCGCAGTAGCCTACTCACTGCTCAGTTATATACACATAGAAACGAGGGTCATTGACAGTATTATCAGGAGGACATTGTCTAGAAATTCACTTCATGGATAATCTTAGATTATTGTATAAAATAGAATAAATGTGTGAATGTCAGCATGGCGACATGCATTTGAGAATATGATCATCTGTGACTCTCTTTATTCAGGCAAATACATTAATTTGACAGATTAATTTGAACAATATTCCGCTGATGCTTTGTTTTGAGCAAGACGTGACCAACAAGTGAAATTTAGAGTTTGTAATTCTCTCGGTATTTGCTGAAAATTTGGCCCCCTTTTGATTCCCCCAGTTTCTTCAATGGCGAGACATGCATTTTTCCTTGATAAATCATGTCGCTCTGGTTTATAGGATAAAAACAGAATGTCTAATTTTATAACGTCCAAAAAAGCAGCTCGTGAGACAAAACAGAAATACTATACTGCCCTCTGCTGCTGCTGGCATGGTAAATGCACAAGAGCTCCATTAAAAGCGCAGTCATTCTTATGGGAACGAATTTTGCATTTCATAATATCTGTAAGCACTGCTAATTCAGATTATTGTTAAACATTTTTGTTTGCCTCAATAGTAAGAGAAATGTATAACTGATATCAATGTTGAATAGTAGGCTAATTATATTTGTATTATCCAGGCATGTTCGTCAGTTCAATGCTGTAATTTCAATGTTTTCATATTGTGATATATTATAACAATTTAAAATAACAGCTTTCTGTTTGAATGTATTTTAAAATGTAATCTATTCCTGTGAATTTTCATAATCATTCATCCAGTCTTCAGTCTTGAAAACAGTTATGCTGCATAATATATCATATTTTAGTTTGAAACCATGATGCTTTTTGTCATAAATGGAACGTTCAAAAGAACAGCGTCTATTTGAAACATAAATCTTTTTTTTATCAATTTCATGCATGCTGAAAAAAATATTCCTTCGTTTGTTTCTTTCTTTAAAAAAAAAACTAAATAAAAACAAAAGATTCAACCATTTTGACCATCAGAAGAATCCTAAATGGCATCAATATTTTTACTATTTTTTCAGTGGTACAAGGTAAATCTAACTGGGGTGCGTTTCCCAAAAGCAAACATAGTCGCAAGTTCCGTCATTATCAATAGAGTTCAATGAAACTAACAACCATAGTTAGCTAACGATGCTTTTGGGAAACGCACCCCTGGTCGTCTTTGTGCTGCATACTGTCTACATTACTGTCTCTGACTAAACACAAACTGTCACCCGAAAAAAAAAAACCTTAGAGCAGGTGTTGAAAATGACTGGGTCAGTCTTCCCATCACCAAATGGGGCCTAAGTAAACCAGTATCATTTTGAAGAACAGCACTCACTCATTCTTCAGTCCAGTTCCACTTTATCATCTTTTAATCATGTTTTATGTACAACTTTGAAAACTCATTTCTATAGAGGAATCATGAATGGGGATTGGCTAGAATCACACGTGAACATTGGTGCATGAACTGACCACCGGGCCACAGCTGCAACTCAAACTCAGACTGTTTTGTGGCTGCATTCATTGATTGTAATCTAAATGATAATCAGTGGTCGGTGCCCCGAAGTCTCTCAGGCAGCTGCTCCATCCTGCCTATAATTTCACTGTATGTGAAGCATAACGTATAGACACACGGCACTACATTTCACGCCAACACTTTCAGAGATACGGCTGGCATCCAGCCTGCCTCCCCCTTCCCCAAACCACACACTATTCTGGGCCGTGATAAAGCCTCACACCTCCATCAGCGGGGAAGTGTGGGCAATGTGGGACATTATCATCCTGAACCAACTATGTGGGAGTAGATATGAGAAACGGAAGCATGAGAAACAGAAAGAGAGGGGAAAAGAGCAACCTTTCTTATTACTCACACCATGTTATTTAAGTGTGTTGTTATGTTGGCTCCGGTTTGGTTTGCAAATGATCTCTACTAGTACTTTCTAAATGGCTGTTGAAACATAAGGACACTCGCAAAGTTTATTAAGGCGGTGTGATCCTGAAGTGTTTGGGTAAATCGAGAGTTGTAGTTCATCTCAAGTATTATATTGTAAACTTTAAAGAAATTACCTGCTGGGTTCACAACTTGCCTCATGTTACTTTGAGGCCACAGTTCAATATCATAAACACTGGCTTACAATAAGCAATCAGATATCACATTTACTCTCTTACATATTAATGTAATCAGAAATATTGTAAATACATCTTACAATTAAATACCTTAATATTTGGTCTCCCTCTGTATTTGTATTTGCCTTTGCATGTTTGTAGTATGCATATTAAGGATAGTTCACCCCCCCCCCCAAAAAAAAAAATAAGATGTTTTCATAATTTACTCTCTCTATTTCCTTTACAAACCTGTATGAAGATATTTTGAAGAATGTTTGTAATTAAACAGTTTAAATTCACACTGACTTACATTGTATGGCCAAAAACAAATTACTATGGAGGTCAGTCGGAACATTGTTTGGTTTCTTTGAAAATATATGTTTCTATGTTCCACAGAAGAAAGTCAGTCATACAGGTTTGGAATGACAAGGATGACAGAATTTTCATTTTTGGGTGAACTATATCCTAACTCTCAGAGAAAAGGTACAAAATCTGTCACTGGGACAGTACCCTTTCAAACCGGGACATCTTTATAACTTATTTACCCCTGAAGTGTGTGTGTTTTAGTACCTTAAAGTACATATTTGTACCTAAAGTGTACATATTAGTTTCTAAATGCGTCATGTTATTATGATTTGAAAAGATTCCACCTCAATAAAAGCTTTTGTACCATTGAAATGAACCACTTTTAGGTCATGCCGTGTGACGTTGCTAAACTCAATCTAAAACCGTTTTAAACAGTATTTCGCTAATTACCCCATAATGATTTTTATCAATAGTTGATCTTGTAATATAAAAGTCCACGGACTTGCATTAATACCCACGTACAGTATATACAATAATTGCATTTTGCGCAAATAGGCCTGTTTAGCATATTCTGCTGTCGTGTGTTCAGTGCATTCTCCGTCTCCTATACAGTACAGTTTATTTATCATTCAGAACTGCAGCAACTTTGTGGAAGCATACAAAGTAAAGTTTTTTTTTAATTCAGTGACAAGAATGATCTTGAATTTTGTTCCTTTTTTGTTGTTGTTGTTGTTGTTGTTGTTGAATTTTGTTGAAATGTTCCTGTTATTATATTTTGGATATGTTCATAATGATCACATGTCGGGCATAACTGACTTTGAAAGTACACCAGATGGCAGTGTCATTTAAAAACACAGATACAATTCAGTGTATATTCAAAAAGTTTTTATTTTATTATTATTATTCATACTTATATTAGTTCGTTACTTTATCTTATTTTTCTTTATGTAATTTTGACTGTTTATTTGCCCACTTGGACTGGTGACAAACATTTAGAAGTAGGGTAAGGGTTCACATCACAGATATGAGCTTATCTCAGCAGCACACTTAACTGGTCCTATGACATTAAAAGCCTAAAAGTATTTAATCCAGAACATCTTTCTATAAATATAGGCCTATTTAAATAGAATAAATCTATAAAAGTTTGACATGATTTGACTAAATCACATAAGTGTGCGCATTAGAGAGAGGGAAAATCTCTCCTTAGCAGTGTATAATATCACATTTTTATAAATACATCTCTGGGCATTATGTGCATTGCTGCGTAGACTTATTTACGTGTATCTTTCAGAATAAGACGTTAGGTTAATTAGGCCTACTATATAAATGACTTTTATTCACGTTCGTGGTGTGGTAGTTGACTTCGGAAATGTTGTGAAGGGTTAACACGGCTTCATTACATCACCGGCTAAACACAATAAGAGAGCGGCCATCTTTACCCACAGCAACAAATGCAACTCCAGTCCAGAAAGAAAAGAAATGCCCTGTCGGAAATGTATTGTATTCTGGATGTGTCATCAAAGGGAACACGTTTAAATTGGAAGCCAAACAAGTGGTAATATATTTATACAGTTTTGTGTATCTATAAGATGTAACTCACTGCCGCACGCATGATGGAGTGAATGACTCTCTAGTCATTGTAATACACTCCAGTTGATACTTTATATATAACATACCTGCGCGATCGTTCAGAATAATGAGTCACAAACTATCTAACAGAAGGACTGTTTTACGGATTCTGTCCCCCTGATATTTTCGCCGCTGAAACAGTGTCATGTCACTTTCAGAACTTTTTAGAGGAATTTTAGGGAATATTTAGAAGCACCATTGCATTGATAATAGTGGCGTCAGTTCACGGTAATAGAAAGCGTATTACTGTTTATATATGTGTGCGTGTGTGTGTGTGTGTGTGTGTGTGTGTGTGTGTGTGTGTGTGTGTGTGTGTGTGTGTGTGTGTGTGTGTGTGTATGTATATATATATATATATATATAATATTTTATACATTAATGTAAACTTATTGTATGAATATCAAATCTAAATTTGACATTTATACATTTATTTAATGTTTACATGTAAATGTACATCTACATTTACACTTGAATTAAATTTTGAATGCTTGCATGCATATCATACACTGGTTTTATTCAAGATAATCACCCTGACTGCTGTAGGATACAACACGAATAATTTGTAAGGACTGTAAATTGAAATAGCTTCTAAAAGCAACAACGGCACATTTCCACTTTGTACAAAAGCATTTTAGATAAATGCATTTGCTGAATTAATAAATTGTGTGCTTCGCTCCAACTCAACAGGTGTGAGGTCACGGAGTGCATTTTGAGTCGAGCATTTTTTACCATAAACAAGTGAAACAGTCTTGAGAGTTCATTAAAATGTTAAGCATGCATACACACTCTTGGCATTATGGGTGTGTCTGGAAGGCAGCATTGTTAAGCGTTCCCATGTAGTGACCTTTAGCTTCCGTGTGATTTGTGTGGAGGTGTGGTGCCAGTGTTTACTGCCACAGGCCTGACCAATTACACTGTACTGCTGGTAGAAAATCCTGAGTTAGCCTAGCTTTATGCCTAAATATAGTATGGACAGTAGGCCACCTTTTCTTGCAATATTGAATATGTTAATATTCACTAAATTAAATTTAACAGTTTGTCATTAGGGCTGCAACTAACGATTATTTTGATAATCAATTAGTTGGCCGGTTATTCTTTCGATTGATCGGATTGAAAAAAACATTTTTTTTATTTTTTTTTTTTTTGACAAAAAACACACAATTTCACATTCTGTTCAATGTCTTTCAAACAAACGTGCCAACTGAATGATACACATACAGTACTTAACAATTTATTAGACCACCTATCATAATAAAGAGAAAACACAAATATTTAGGAATCGGTCAAAAAATTGTTTAAATCTAAGAATGTTATTGTCATTTATTGGGCAAATAACAAACTGAAACAACCAAATAGTATTAATTCCCACTATAACAAAAATGGCCTCCTGTGCCTTGCAACAGCTTGCATTCTTGCTGCCATTGTGTACTTTTTGACTGTAATAGGTATCTGAAAAAAACACTATAAAGTGCTCTGCCTTTCTTTCATAGATAACAGCAATAATTATATTACAGCATTAGAAATAGCCTACTATTGTTACTAAAGAGCTTATTGGAGGACTAACCAATACAGAAAGCTAAAAAAAGACTTTGGTAATCACCAATGCTGTTAGTTTAGAGCAGCAGTGCCACAAACCTTACATTTTGTTAAAAACCTTACATAAATGTGTTTGAATAAATTTGTTAAGTACTGTAATAGTGAATATAGTTTAAATCTCTATATAAAATAATAATAAAGACGAATAAAAACAAACTCAGTGTTACTCAACAGGTAAGAGTAATTTTCTGCAGGAACACGCGTTGACTTTGATCACAGTCATGTGTCATTTCTTTATCCTGTAATAAGGCAGCTATGAAGCGTCTGATATTTATATTCAGAATTACATGCTGTTATCCCTTAACAGTTCCTACTCTCATAAAATACTTGCACGGCATGTTGACTTTTAAGCCTTAATTTAACTTTCAACAACAGATATTTCAGCACAATGGATATTTTTGCGCTGAATAGCCTGTTAATTGTCTCCCTCTGTGTTCCGTCTGTCTGACGCGCGTGCACGCACCCGCCCGGCGCTCATTCAGTATTTTAAACTTAACACAGGCTGTCAGGACGGACCTTTATGCAAAAATTGAAATGCTCGCGTGAATCTGTGACATTTATAGATAAGGATATGACCGTAAACTGAACGTTTTTGCAGTGAGGACGCACACGCATCTGTCAAAGAGCCTGACAGGGCACGCCATTACGCTAATACATTAAAATAAAGAAATCTGTTTTGGGCAGCTTGGATCACGTACTTCTCCCGCAGCACCTCATTCTGTTTCCTCCACAATTTTTAGATGCATTTTGTCCATAGAAATGCGTTATTCAGTGCTGTAATTTGACGCAACCAGCTGAAGTTGGACGTGCACTGTGGGCAGACCCGACTGATCGATAATGAGAATCGTTGTCAATGATTTTCATTTATCGATAATAATCGATTTTATCGATTAGTTGTTGCAGCCCTAGTTGTCATTTTGACCTACAATATGGTTGTACACTTAGAGTAATACTGTTATTGTGTTTCTGTCTATTGGCAGTCATTTCAATCGAGAAGAGCATGGCAACCACCCAGAACTGGAAGAACCAGATTGTTATTATTGATATTCATTTAAGCTTGTCATATTAATGGAATTATGTCAGGCAAACTAGACAAACAGAGTTGTCAAAATATTGAATGTGTGTTGTGATTTAAGAATAATATTTGCAAGTAGCTCTTAAATGGTAGAGCCACATTTTTTCATTGTTTGTCCATGCCAGTTAGCCTGCATAGCTTCAAATGCCAACTTATTTTCACCGCTTCTCAGCTCACGGTTTTGTATTTAATCTATAATGATCAAATATTATTCTCTGAACAACATAGTCTTTTCTCGCCTAAATATAGCTCATGCTATGGACGTTGACTTGAAAAATAAAGTATTCTTTATTGATGACAGGCTGAATCTTACCCACCGCAGGTGTCAGTTCACCACTGCATATTTCACATACACGTGTCCTCTGTCAAACAGCGTGTGCTGAAATGATGAATGGTGAGGACTGTTCTCTGTCTATGAATCAATTTAAAGGAATTCTTTGACTTTGTGTAAAACAACAGGCAGTGTTTTGATGCTACCTTCCATCATCTGGTCAATGTCCTCATGTCTACAGTTAAGACAGGACCTTTAGACTACAGCTGAAGTTGAAAGCTGTAGGTCCTGGTATTTATAGTAGCTGTAAGCATGATGTGTCCCTGGTGGTCTGGACATTGTTTTCTTAGTCTGCTGCATCGCCTGTTTGACTTAAAGTTTGCGGCCTCAAGCTTGTTATCGTTACCTGTTATCATCGGGTAAATGTTATTTTGTGCATTAGAACTGTAGTTTAACGTTCGCAAATAAGAATGAGGTCATTGCTTAAGCAGATATCACTGTTCCGTTAAACTAAACACATTCCTGGCTTTTTTAGTTCATATTTCAAACGGATGCCTCATAAAAAGAGAATCAGGACAAATAAGTTTCCCCCCTCTCTGCTCACATGACACAATAACATTCCACTGAGATGTCATGTGATGCGACCTCACAGGCTTTGATGCTGATGAACCAGATTCATATCCAAGCTCAGGTGTCTTTAGATCAAAAGCCGTCAACATAATTAGTAAGTCATGCCAACTGCTTCTATGGTCAACCTCACAGGCTTTGATGCTGATGAACCAGATTCATATCCCCAGGTGTCTTGATCCAGTAGTCACCTAAATGCACTGCCAACCAAAATTTAAGCTTCTCAAATGGTCAACGAATATATATATATATCTCTTAAATTATCAGATGATTTTATTGCATGATAAGGTTCAGGTTGCAAAATGTTATGTGGTGTGACTCCCCCAAAATGAATGACATATGATGTAATATTTATGTTTGTTTGTTTTTTATTTCCTTGAATAAATTTAAAGGACAAGCTCACCCAAAAATGAAATGAAAATGTACTCGCCCTCAGGCCATCCTGATGTAGATGAGTTTGGAGAAATTTAGCAGTATTGCGTCACTTGCTCACCAATGGATCCTCTGAAGTGAATGGGTGCCATTAGAATATGAGTCCAAACAGCTGATAAAAACACAATATTCATAATAATCCACATGACTACAATCCATCAATTAATATGGTGTGAAATGAAA
Source organism: Ptychobarbus kaznakovi (assembly GCA_027422405.1). Lineage (NCBI taxonomy): Eukaryota > Metazoa > Chordata > Actinopteri > Cypriniformes > Cyprinidae > Ptychobarbus > Ptychobarbus kaznakovi. Next base: position 15,325,889 of record CM049807.1, read on the forward strand.
AGCTGCATGTTTGTAAGAAACAAATCCATCATTGAGGCGTCTTAATTTAAAGCCATTGTTTATGATGTAATGCTAATTTCTCCAAATCTGCTCTAATGAAGAAACAAACTCATCCAGATATAGGATGGCCTGAGGCGGGGAGTGCATTTTAAGCAGATTTTCATTTCTGGGTGAACTATTTCTTTAAAAACTTTTTTTGAAAATAATGGTTAAGATGCACACTCACATGTCAAGAAAAATATGTTGTTACTTTATGGTTATACCACATGATATTTTACAGTCATGTTAAACCTTTGTTGAAAATTTAAATCTTAATGATGTGAAACATATAAAAAGGTTTTCAAAACCACATGAATACAGCGAGTAGGCACATATATTTTTCTCATTATTTATCTTGAAAAGTCTGTTTTGTCATTGTTCCAGTTTGTTTTTGAGTAGAAACTTTAACACTGATGTCTGGTGTTGATATGTTTGTTTACCCAAAAGCAACATCATGAAACCACTTATTTCATCACTGGCCATTGTTCGAAATGATCAACAAGTTTGTCATTGTTTGCCACATTTTTGCTTGATGAAAATGGTAAGCTACCATGAATCAGACTGCCAAACATCTGCTGTTCTGAAAAAGATGAATAAGGTTTGTGCTTATGTAGTTTCATGGAAATCTAATAAAAACGCACCGTAGTCTTACTAAATGGGTTGAGTCATGTTGTCAAAAATGGTAAGTAGATTCTATGAAGTAATTGTATGGTCACGTGGGAATCAGCTTTTAAAACGCATTAAATCCTTGATGAGCATTACTTTTAAGTTAACTTGCATCTTTTGGTGATTTTACTTTAAATTCAATCAAATAAATCCCATCAAATGCCTAGTGGTTGACAGCAAGCTATTTTGATTTCTGTTTTTTGATCCCTCTCTACTGACTCCCTGTGCTGGGCCAATGGCATGAGGGGAAGTGGGAGGGGCAAAGGCCATGTGCGCTGTGCTCAGGGACCGCCTCTTGGGAATTATCTGGCTTTCTGGGAAAGTTAAAAATGTGGGATAATTTTAGGGAATGGTAAAGGAATTTCCCCCCTTCTCTTTCCTTTCCTGCGGCTCTCACAGTGTTTTCTTTGTGCTGACTCCTGATGCCTGCATTCTCCGTGCACACATGGAAAAGCATTGGAGTGGTTTCTTTTTTATTTCTGATGCTTATTCTGGCCAGTCTCACAGCTATATTTAGCAGCACAGCTGACCCCCTCCAGTTTACTGTGGATGAGTCATCCAGTGTTTGTGTGAAGAGAAGTTCTCATCATGTAGTAATGCGGTAATACGGCCATAATGTGTCCTGCCAAATGCCACTTGGATCGTTGTTTGGACTTTACGGAACAACTGTTAACTATTTTAATAAACACCTTTAATAATAATTTTCCATTCAACATAACAAACTCTGTTAAGAGACTTCAGGCTTGAATACACGATTACATTTTTGCCCTGATTTGAGTTGACAATAGTTTCCAAAAGCCAGAAGCGGTGTAAAGGTTTTGGTCGGTCGGAATTGACAGATTTCACAGGAAATTGCATAGTTTATGATTATCTTCAGACTTTGATTTTATCCAGAGATATTCTATCAGCGAATATTTTGAGCCGGTTTGAGAACACATTGTTTTCATTTGCAACAAGCCGCATGGTTCTGTGGGGCTTTGTTGTGTTTGAAACAACTTGAATATCTAGTGTGTGTGAAACTCTGTCGTTTCGTGTGTTGTTTTTCTCTGAAAACATTTACAAAAGTTAAGTTTATGATGCCTAGCGCCAGATTTATCAACAACTTATCAACCACCGCAAACCCTTTTTTGGCATTAAAAAATTTCTGACAGGATATACATAAAATATGCTGTGAAAAATGATCAATAAGTAGGCATGGACATAGTTATTTTTGTTGCTGAATATGCATTTGTTGGAGTTTCCCTTTCAGATGCAACATTTTTTTTTGGCCGGAATCGTAAAATCCAGTCATAAAAACGGATTTTATAACACAAAATGTCATGGAATTTTCACAATTTTGGATGGAAACATCAAAAGTATCACAGTACACTTAAATCTTAAATCACTTCACCATTTCTTTTGAGTAAAACAATTATCCTATCATATACAAACAGAAACCTAAAGGTCTTCACAGCAACCCGTCAACATAAACGTTTGGTTTAACTTAAAGAAACCGTGACCGAAAAATATTACTTAATGTAATGACAGTACGGTACTACTACTAATACAATTATTATTGAAACATTATGATTGTATTATTTTTATTAATAATAAATTACTGTTTTTTTAATCAGGTAATTAGAGATGCTTTTGATTACAAATGTTTAATTAAATCATTAAGATGGAATCCAGAACATTTATGAAAAACAGAATTTGGTAAAACTAAAACTGAATTTGAGGGAAAAAAATAAACATTTCATAGGGCCTTAAAAATGTAATTTTTGTTAAACTTTTAATAAATTGTTGTTTATTATTGTGAGTTTCATGATTTCAATTAATTAGACATGCTTTTTGAATAAAATTTAATTTAACCATTCAAATAGAGTCTAGAAATGTTTTATTGATTTCATAGGTCCCTAATTATTTAAATCTCGTCAGCCCATTTTGTGCTTGACGTGGTTGTGATAGTTGGTTAATTTGTGCTGTTCTTAGTAGATTGCATGGGTCATTATGGAAATTAGTTGCATCTGTGTTCTTTAATTTGTGCATTTTCAGTAGATCACCAACAGAACTTTCCACTCCCATCAGCAATCCCATTTTTTCCAGCTTTAATTGCAAAATAAATGTTATGTTAAGTCTATTACGGCTTGTGATTTATATTAGTTAAAGTTCAGCCACAATCTCCCCCCGTATGGGGAGAGAAGTTGTTTACACAGAGTTCTCAGTCATGCACATCTTCACTTCCTATTCTAGGTGGAGTGAAAATGCATCCCAACGCAAAGAATCCAGTGAACCGACCATTGAGTTTACTGGCAGACAGCGGTACAGTGATGTCCCCATTCGGCCCGAGTTTCCACTTTAAAATCATACATGTAGTTCTGTTTGAGGTTTCGAAATTGTGCTGGACTAAGATGAATTGTCATAGTGTCACTGAGAGCGGCTTACCGCTGATCCTTAGCAAGAAAACAGGCGAAAGTCTTTAAACTCAGATGGATAAGATTGAGAGCAGGGAATCCGAGTAGGCAAGAAAGCCAGCCAAGGCTTAGTCAAGTCATCGGAGCTTGTGTGTCTGGAAGAGTTAAGACATTCATCAACCTGTTGTTTTCAATTTGCACAAGATCACAGTGTTCACTGAGTCACTTAATCTTTCTCTGCTTTCCATTGAAAGCGGTTGTGAACTCAACAAGAATGAAGTCCACATATTTAGGATTTGTTTTATGCATTCATCAAAGAAATCAAAAATAATAGATGTGGAAGATGAAACTGGTGAACATTTCTGCAGAGGGGTTCAATCACCATTTTTGAAAGAAATAAATGCTTTTGTTCAGCAAGGATGCATTAAATTGATCCACACTGACAGTAAATAAATAACAACTGTTACAAAAGATTTCTATTTCAAATAAATTTGTTCTTTTGAACTTTTCTATTTATCAAAGAATACTGGAAGCAGTAAAACTGTTTTCAACATTAATAATAATAAGAAATGTTTATTTAGCAGCAAATCATCATATTAGAATGATTTCTGAAGGATCATGTGACACTGGAGTAATGATCAAAATAATCACAGAAATTCAGATGTGCCGTAGAGAGCAGCAGCTGAATGTTTGTCTTGTGCTTTAATGAATATTAATGTCCTTGTTTGAGGCTTGAGTGCAGACTCTCATAAGCTTGTTTTGCATATCTCTTGATGGCCTCTTCTGTGGAGTGGCACACATCCATAAATATCTGTCATCCTTTTGTTTAGCTATTAATCAGCGCAGGGGCAGATTAGCGTTTCTACAGCAACTGCATTGATTAGATGCAAACCACCCTTTCCTTGCCCTCTTCTTCACATGCTGTTTTGCAGCCGGACGAGGTTCAACGTTTCTGCTTTCACCCATAGAAAGCTGCTATGTCACTTCAACCAAACCTGCTGTTGTTCTGTTTCATCTTATGACAGAATATTCCTTTTCTGTTTCACAGCCACCATGACCTAGTGATCTTCATGAGGAGCGCTGTGGCACAAAGCATCCTTCTCGTTTGACAGGTAAATCATCTGCGAGGACCGATTAGAATTAAAGATTGTGTCAGAGTTGTCATTTTTATCTGAGCAAGTTGTAAACCTTTTTAATAGCATAAACTGGCTTTCTTTGCTCTGTTGTCCACCATGGTGTATTTTATTTAAAGGGAAGTAGAATTACTAATGATTTTAATGCAGCCCATTGTAGATTTCATTCAAAAAGTATTTAATAATTTGAACGGGCAGTTAGGATTAAAATTACAGTTGTAAATTAAATATGGATGGATTTTTATGATTGTTATTGCGTGATTGTTGCATGAGGCTTTGTATTATACTGACACATTTTGTTTTATTCATCTATTCATTTATTTAATTTTGTTTATATTTATAAATTAAATAATTTTTTCCTTACTTTGCGCATTGCGTTCATATTCTGCTGTTCTGTAGCCACGGATTTGCGGGTTTTGTCTTTTCAGGACCCTGTTTGTTATTGTACTAAATGAGTTTTAATCGTTTAAGCACCACAGCGTCTTGTCTCCATTGACAACGCACACGTTTCTTGTCGAATGCAAGTGTCGTATCAGGTAGTGGAGAGTGCAAGCGGTGATTGCAAGTGACACTGTAATTTAGTTTCTTTTTTTCCTGTCTTCACCACCTGGCTACTGTTGTAAAATGTTGAGCGATTCAAACAAAAAATAATCAATAAATAGAACAAAATAAAAAAGACTGCAAGTGACGTCACTCGCGGAAGTGCAAGTGTCTGAGCGTGCAAGTGTCTGAGCGTGCAAGTGTCTGAGCGTGCAAGTGTCTGAGCGTGCAAGTGTCTGAGCGTGCAAGTGTCTGAGAGTGCAAGTGTCTGCAGTGCAAGTGTGCAGTCTGAGCGTGCAAGTGTCTGAGCGTGCAAGAAGTGAGCTCGTGTCTGAGAGCGTGTCTGAGAGTGTCTGAGTGTTGAGGTGTCTGAGCGTGCAAGCTCTGGAGTGCAAGTGTCAGCTGCGAGTGCAAGTCTGCAGCCAGACTCTATTGGTGCTGCCATGACTGAGAGCGGCTCGACGGTGTTTAGAGTCAGCGCAGCTGAAGGGTTCTGCGTTCAAACGCACACAATAGACTAAAGCTTGCCGCAATGCCCCAGAAAAAGTAGTTACACGAATGTGTCCGGGGGAAATAGTAAGGAGATATTTTAATTATTTACATGTACTTAATACACTAGTGTTTTCTGTGTCAGTGTCGCGAAGATGAAGATGATGATCGTGATTCGCTAGCTCCTCATTAGACGCGCCTATAGAGAGAAGTGCTTCACAGATTATGATTATAATGAAAACGTTTTTGTTTTCGATTTGAATTATTTCGTTTAGTAGTAATTTAAAGCTTTCTATAGATATATTTATCATGCCCGTGATATATTATTTTTTTACATTTATGCATTTAGCAGACGCTTTTATCCAAAGCAACTTACAGTGCATTCAGGCTATACATTTGTATTGTCAGTATGTGTGTTCCCTGGGAATCGAACCCACAACCTTTGCGCTGCTAACGCAATGCTCTAACCACTGAGCCACAGGAACCTATATATATCTATAGGTTTTATTTTAGGCAAGTCGTGATGATTTGAGAAGGCTAAATTGATCAAACATAAGCTATGATCGGTCTGCCGCTTGGTCGTTACTTTAAGAAAGAAAAAACGTATTTAACGAACAAAAAAATGCTCCAAACGTTTTTCTAAATTAACCTAATAAAAAAAAAACAAAATATAATCACTTTGCCTTTACATACAAAACTGAACTATTGTAATAGCTGAAACATGAGCCGCTTTGGGAGAGAAAAAAAAAGACGGGCTCGGGTCTGACTCGGGCCGGTAATTCTGATAAGCTGTCAGACACGGGCCTGAGCGTCTCGGGCCAGGGCCGGGCTAGGGCCTAAATGTGAGGCCCGTGCAGGGCTCTAGTCAGCATTGTAATAACGTCACAAGAGCTTTTTATTTATGGCGGCTGTTATAGAAACTAGACTTTTCTAGATAACCGTACAGTGGGCGGAGGATATTTTGAACACTTGTGCCAAGTCAACGCCAGCTCGTAATCACTCATTGGTTGTCGTGAGACTAATGGCTTCAGAACAAAAGCATGTACCCGTAGGGATGCGCTTGTGCTTGTTCTCAGCATTGCTGATCTGAAGTCTCCAGAGAGAAGAGCACCACCATGAGAAGGTGGTGGGTGTTTTCTGGGACATCAGTGAAGCAAGAGCCTTCTCTCACAACAAAACAAACCCTCTTTCATATGTTTTTATTTTGTCCAGTCCATCACATTGCACATAGGCAAACCTCCATCCTTCCACTGAGACTAAAAACTCTGTGAAGCAATCCAGACAGACTCTGTCAGGGTAGAATAAGCTGTGGTTTTGCCGACCTCCACTTTGTCTTCAGCTTGGCATGGATTGATAGAACAGCCAAGTGCATGATTAGTCTTTGACAGGAGCTTTTGCATAGCTGGATACCTATAGCTCCACATCCCATCAGTCTGCTCTTATGCTGCCTCTTTATTTCTCATCCTTCTGGAAAGAGAACAGACTGGGCTTTCTGAGAAGACATCATGCACAATGCATATCAAATACATTTTTTAGCATTTCAAAGAAAGCATCTTTGTCTTCGTCCTTTCAATAGAAGAGTCTAAGAATCAAATTAAGTGCAATGCTGAGATATATTTGATAAACTAACCAAAAGATTTAAACTTTTTTGTATATGTATACTTGTATATTTGTAACCCTTCTTTTTTTTTCATTGCATTAAAAATTTCAAACCAAAATGCATATGGGACCGGATTATTATAGAGCTTTATTATGAATTAGCTTCACATTTTCAGAAACATTCTTAATTATTGATTGAACTTTATATGGACAGAAGTCTGTGTTTATGCGGCATATTTATGTATGATATACCACATACATCATATACAAATTTACAACACTTACACCATTTTTTTTGTCTGTCTGTGTATTGTGTAGTCCAAATAGTCCAAAACATTATTTCTAGCATTTTAACAATACAATGTAATTAAGAAATATAAATTCAGCATCCCAGTATTAGAACTACAGCCAATACAATTTCTTTAAAGCAGTTTTTTAAATACAATGTTTTATATTTTTCTTAGTTTTAATAGACTTTGAAATTGTAAACACAAGGTAGATCAAAATACATTTTATGGGTATTTATTTAGCCTAACTAGGCCAAGTGACTGACTAATATGTATCACTAGTCTGCATCACTTTTAGCATAACCATACAGGTATCCCTGATATGTTGATCATAAATTTGTAGTGTGACATTGAATTTTACATGTCTTGTACTTTATGGAGCCCTGTGGTCATTTAAAATAGTAGCTTTTTAAATCTCCACGTCTGAACCATGAAATGTGGTTACATATATTTTCAAGCACAGTACATTGCAAAATTGGATCGAGCAGATATTACATACAAAGATGTTCGAAGTGGCCTTTCTGTGTACCAAGATGTAAAGCATCTGTCAGAATAACACATTAAACAGCTGGGCCAGACGTGCTGCCTGGATATACTGCCGTATAACTTGTCTTGGATTGGAGCCACAACAAGACTTATACAACTTGCACTTTTAAACATCAGCCATAAGGATTTAAGAGCTTTCTTTATAGGTTAACTGGGAGGACCATCAAACTTACTTGAATAAATACATAGGAGTGGATAGTTTCAAGATTGGGAGGTTGGCTTGTCACATTTCGATCAAGCTATTAAAAGAAGAGCTTATTTTTAAGTTTACCATCACCAGTTTACAACTAAATGTATCTTGGATCTCAGCAATGTGATACAAATGGATACATTAACCTTTGAGCCACATTTCTGGCCCATTTAAAGTTTATTAACAATCAACCACATACTAGTAAATTAGATTTGCCACCACACCCCAACAACAACAACTTTGAGCTCCATTAGGGCTTTCTAATGTTTACGAGGGCTGCAAAACACTTGAAAGCCTTTTGTTTTTTCTCCTTGTTTTTCTGGCAGAGAATCCGAGATTGCCGCCAGTCGTCTGTACCGCTGTGGTAGTTTCCAGGGAGAGACCCTTGCCTGTCCCCCTGAGGAGATATGGAGCCCCAGGAGAGTCTGGGAGTGAAGGGTGACTCGGGCGTACTGGGGGTGCTGGTGCCGAGCCCACGGAGCGAAGCGGTGACCCATGACCTGGAGGAATTGTCTCTGCAGCCCACTCAGAGCCTTCCACCCATTAAAGAGCGCAAGAACGGTGAGTGAGCCCATTTGGTCAGGCCCGTAGGCCATAACTCTGCTCCCAAGCTCCTATTTCCTCCTCATCCGTTAAACTACCTCCCAGATTTGACACTGAGAATATAAGGCCTGCCAGAAGGTTGAGAAATTTGTTTGCGGTAAGATGTTGGGAATTACACAGGAATTGCGTGCGAATGCCAAAATATAATCATGTCTTAAGTGCTCCCTTTAACTCTTTTCCAAAGTGTTCTTGGCTCATGTTAGGGTGCACGACTGGTAAGCTAATGTGATAGATTTTGCGTCAAATATGATTGCCTAAAGCCTCAGATATAGAAGATTCTTAGGCTTGCAGTCATGTTGTGGTTTTCGTTTGGCTGAAACTCAAAGGATCAGTTCATCATTCAGAGATAATCATTATTTTATTCTTTATACACCCTCATTATGTTCCAAAGCTTTGTAACTTTTCTTTCCTTTGTGGAGCACAAAAGGTGGATTTTTGTAGGATATCTTGGGCCACTTAAAGTAATGAAAATAATAAAAAAATACAGTAACGTAACATTCTGGACAATACCGATAAGCTGATCTATGGCTGGAAAAGATAAATGGCAGATGCTTGAATTCTTTTCTATTTTGTCTAGTGATGAACCATAAGTTAACCAATCAAATATTCATCCAAAACAGCAAATAAATAATAATAGTAATAATAATTTGGCTTCAATTTTGTAAGGCTGAAAAACGAATATTTACAGTAATTAACAAGTCTCAGATGACACGTTTGAATGTGTCAGTGTCTATTTCATGCACATGAAGTGGATAAACAATAACAAAATATCAAGAGGCAGCTGATTGTCGAAGAACTCTTTCTATGACAGGGTTTAATTTATTGCCTGTGAAAACATGACACTCTGAACAGCGTAAATGGTAAACAGTTACCCATTTAACTTTATAAAAACCTTTTTTTATAATAATAAAACATTGAAAACTAAAATCAGTTATTTTAATATGTATTTCCAAATGACATACAATTATTAATTTCTACTTCTAGAAAGAAAACCTTCTATTCAGGGGCCATAGAAAGTGTATTGACTCAGTGCATCTCAGTGTGGTATGGAAACGGCTCCAATCAGGACTGCAAAGCTCTGCAGAGAGTTGTGTGCTTAGCTGAGCGCATCTCAGGGTCTGCTCTTCCCTCTCTGCAGGACATCTGCTAAAATCATCAAAGACTCAAATCACCCTGGTAACCTGGTAGTGTTCCTGTGGCTCAGTGGTAGAGCATTGTGTTAGTAGCGCAAAGGTTGTGGGTTCTATTCCCAGGGAACACACATACTGACAAAAATGTATAGCCTGAATGCACTGTAAGTCGCTTTGGATAAAAGTGTCTGCTGAATGCATAAATGTAAATGTTACCGTCTTTTCATTTTACTTCCATCTGGCAAGCACTTCCGGAGCATGATGGCAAAAACTGAGAGACTTAGGAGGAGCTTCTTCCCTCAGGCCATCAGGCTCCTAAACTCAAACTCAGTCTCATAACATTTACAAGACTCAATTTAATAAACTGTAAAACATTCCGCATTGCTGCTATGTGTACATACCCGGTACAACCTGTTTGCACATTCCTCTTGCACATCCCTGCTTATATTATTATTTATTAAGTCCACAGTATATATATATTTTTTTTTACCTATATTTATATATATTATCTTGTGTTGTTACATATTTTGCACTGTCCATTGAGCGGACCTGACTTACATTTCACTACTGATTATATTCTGTATAATTGAGTATGTGACAAATAAAAAAAACCTTGAACCTAATTAGAAAAATCTCTATTATCAGTTAACCAGTATGATGCCAATATTCAAATTTTTTATTTGTCACATACACAATTATACAGAGTATAACCAGCAGTGAAATATGTTCTCTGCTTTTAACCCATCCAAGTGCACACACACCTGGAGCAGTGGGCAGCCGACACTGCGGGGTGCCTGGCTCAAGGGTCTCACCTCAGTCGTGGACAATTCCTGCCGGAGCCGAGATTCGAACCCACAACCTCGGGTTACAAGTCCGACGCTCTATCCATTAGGCCACGGCTGCCCCCTATATAAATAATGGGATATATAATATATAAGCGAATGAGGACTGGGTCTCTCAGCCTCAAAATATGTCAAATAAAAACCGCTCTATCAACATCCTCCAAGTGCCTTCATGAGAGAAATAGCGATGTTTGATTTATGAACCAATTGTTCTTTTCTGAGAATCCATTTGTTATTTCACAAAACCAAATGATTTGTTTCAATCAATTCCCCTATCAAGTCCCCATTAATTATCTTATAGAAAACCGCAACCAGGCATTATTAAAAATGTCTATTTTTGCGCTCCAAGGAATAAAGTCAGTCAAAAGGGTTTGTAAAGACATGAGGGCGAGTATTTTTTTTAAGAAACAGTTTCTTTAAATTTGGCCATTTTAAAAAGTGATGTTGAATTTTTGGAGTCACTCTGATGTTATCGTCTTTTCCTTCTGTCTGGCTTTCACATTCCTGTCCAAAGTTTCATTCTGGAAATGTTTTAGTGGTAAGTGGACCCTAATAAGACGGCACTAAAGGGATGGCCCAGTGGGCGGAATGGCAGTGAACCTTTCCAAACTACACGTTGACATCTATCCGACCGCAGAAAGAGTTCATGTGCCTCCCTACGGACATCATTGCCCTTGAAAATGTCAGTGTGTCCTCGGGCTGCCGGGTAATTTAAGTAAACAGAGACCCCACCAGGCATGTGTGTATTTCTGACCCCACTACGTGACTTTCTTCATCTCATTCTGTGTCAATCAGCAGTTTTTCCGGGTTTTTGCATTGAAATAGATATGAAACTGTGACTCATTTAGACACTTCAATATTGAACATGACCTCAGAATTACCATTTATTTGCTGACTTTTGCAAATGTCTAAAGTTACTTTAATCAAGTGCTGCTTGTACTGTATGCTACAACATTTGCTGCTTGCTAAAGTTTTCTTGGTTGTGCATAAAAGTCCTCATGCCAAGGATCTCTTGGTTATTATGGGATTTTTAATAATATATTTATTTTTAAATAATTAGATTGGGGTTTGGATGCCACAGACCACCAAATATGATGATATTTTCCTAAAATACAAAGGTAGCTGTATATTTTAATGTTTATAGATATATATTACATGGAAAATAGTTTTAGTTGTATTTGTTTTCTGTCATCTGAGTATTTTTAGATCTATAAACCTGAGAAGTTTAAAGTAGCTGTCAATTGTGTTTACTCTCATAAATTTGTGACCGTCTTTAGACCGCAGAATGAAACTGTCAAATACAACTGTATTTTTTCATTCGTTTATTGTATTTTATCATATTCATTTATTGTGTGTCCAGGATTTTTGGTTATGGATATGGGCACGGTGTTTTACTTTGCCTTGAACAAATTTCTATCCAGTAATGTATCAAAGATGTTAGCAAATATTTGAAGTGGCATTGAAAACCCAAACCAATCGACCACAGTTATGAATTTTGGGGGGCACCACCCTCAGTGTCATGTGATTACAGCCGTGGTACAAGGTGTACTTCGTGAGAACATAATGTGCAACAGACCACCTCGTAACATTCAGCATAAGATGATAAACTTGAAAGAGACTCGCAATAAATCCTAATACAAGGCATAATTTCTGCTTTTATCAGCTTTGATGTACTAAGTTATGAGTTTGAGTAAATGTTATTTATCAGAATAACTGCACCGTTAAGTACCTTTAAAGGAACACTATTAGTATATATATATATTTTTTTTTTTTTTTCTCTCATAATTGATTCCTGCTCGCTGCTGCCTAAAGATATTATAAACTCATGGAGGTTATTTTTGCACTGGTCTGAATCAACATGATCCGGCTGGAGGACAGACCGTACCCATCCTTCCTCTTTTCAACCCACGTCTAGTTGTTGGTGACGTTAAGTTGCACCGTTTACAAATTCCCCTTCTGAAACATTTATTACTATGTATGTTCCCACAAGTTATCTGGAAACATACACGTTATATTACATTGACATATGAGTCTTAGTATTGTCTCGTTACAACGGAGTGGAAATTGTTTTCACACTAATCTGTGGTTGGATCTGTTTGTCCAGTGAGTTCACATGAGACTCCATTGGATGGGTTATTACTAAAATACACTCAATGTGTCACCATATCATCCAACGGCAAACGAGTCTAAATTTAGTAAAAAAAATATATATTTTTTTAATATATAATAGTTTTGTAGTTTTAGTTTTGATATTTTAGTGAGTGCTGTTATATTTACACTATAAAACAATTTTATAAAAGTAGAGCTTTTAAACTAATTCCACTAAACACTGCAACCGAACACATGCAGATTGATGTTTTTGGCTTTTGCTTTGCATTTTTTTTTTTTTTATAATTTATTTATATTATTTTTATTTTTTGAGTGTCCCCTTAAGGGTTCTATTTTTCAGATAGCATGCCAAGTTAATAATAATATGACTTCCTTTAGGGTCATGCAGTCCAAACATATCAAATACAATAAGCGATAAAGTAAAGACCCTTGTGTTCTGATCCACTCGGTTTAGCTGTATTTGAAAATAGTATGTAAACACTTTGTACAAAACAAGTCTGATCTGGGTCAGGTGACCTGAAACTTGTTTAATTATTTAGGGCTTCTTTAGGACCAGTGTTGGAGAGTAACTACTTAACATGTAAGGGCATTACGTAATTTAATTACAAAATAAATGTAACTGTAATCTGCAATTAAAACTGTAATTAGTTACTGAGAAAATGTGTAATTAAATTAGTTATTTATTAAAATGGTAAAGACTATATGGGGGGGGTTACATCTGAATATTTACAAAGCTATATGATGAATAGTATTAATTTGTTGCTTTGCTTGTTTTTTAATGTGCAATTACCTCCTGTCATTTAAAAGATGTTTAGTAAAGCGATGCTATTCTGATGCTTTTGATTGGTTCTCTTGTTTGAATTTACTGAGCAGCACATCTACCAATTACATCAATCCATATTGCCACTGAACAACCGGTCTGAGAGTTGCCACAATGGCGAGTGATAAAAATGGATTCCAGTGCTGCAAAATCAAAAATCAGAACGATCTCGAAGTAAAAAGAGCTGCTAAAGTCTGATTTTGTGCTGGCTGTGCTTTAAAATTAAATGTAATTTAAATTATTCAAATTAACATTCATTAGAAATTTAAAAAGTAATCAAATATAATCAGTTGATTTACTTTAATAAAGTAATTGAAATAGTTACACTACTTATTACATTTTGAAAAGGGTAACTTGTAATCTGTTACCATTACATTTCCAAATTAACCTTCCAACATTGTTTAGGACCAATTATTTGTTCCCACATCCCACTCACTAGTAAATATGTAGTTTCGCACATCCCTAATAGACTAAACCATACAGGACCTCAGTGGGCCTGGGACTACGTTCCCTATTCCCTTCCCCCGGGACGTTCCCGTTCCATTGTGTTTAATCACTTTGGCTGATTCAGATAGGCTTTGTTTAAATATTTTCTTTCCCTCTCTGCAATATTAATCTCCAGCGACTATGAAAGAAACATCCCTGAATGTAGATAAGAAATGTAATGGCCTTTTTGCTTGAATCCCCATGAGACACATAGTGCTTTATTAGAAAGGCGGATTGCTGGAATACAAATGAAAAGAGTGAAATGTTGGCTCTCACCTTTAAACCCTGAATATGAATAGTTTATGTCCACACTAAGTGACAAAGACAAACAGAGATAACCCCGGGGGTGCTGCTTGGTTGTTTTTGTCATTTTTGTTCCATGACAACATGTTTGCAAGAGGGAAAATAGGTACAAAATTAATTTACTCACTGCTAAAGCTGAAGTAGCATATAATAGAAGTATATGGGAAGTTGTGGTTGTATGTGTATATTTTTGCATTGGCTTCCTCTTTATTGTTTAAGCTTAAGTTAGCTTTTGGACTATTGTTTTTAACCAGTGTTCAGTGCTGTTGAGGGTTAACAGCTGCAGCTCTGTAGTTCCCGCCTCTCCTGTCAGTCAGTGACGGAGCCAGATCTGAAGCGCTGCAGAGAGAGCTACACACCCACAAACACTCACACAAGCAGTCTAGAGGAAAAACCGGTGAAGGAACTTGTCGAAACGGTCTGGAAGCGAACAACACGCTGGGGATTTTCCTGCCACATCTCGCCGTTTTGCCTCGGTCCTCATTTTCCACAGCAATCCATGGGACTCCAGACACGGCAGCTCTCCGATCCGTCTCTCAGCGCCATGGCCTGCCTTGAAGTGGAGACCTTGAGTGTCTGCAGGGGTAAATGCAAATAGTTTGAAATCTTTTTTAAATTCCTTGTCAGTATGAATTAAAATGGGGAAGTTGATGCTAAACATGAGTGAAGGACACTGAATGAGGCATCTGGTAATTATTACTGGAGCACATGTTGAGAAGATCTCGAGTGGATATAAATGTTGTCTTATCAAATAAGATCTGTGATCAAATGTCATGGAAACAAGTGACTAAAGGTTTGGTTATGGTGAGGGTACCGGGTTTTATTTCAGCTGTCTGATGTTGGTTTCATTATATATATATATATATATATTTTTTTTTTTTATCTAGGTTTTCATTCAAACTCCCTCCCAAACATTACCTCACCGTTCAGTTAATCATTTAGCTGGCTAACCATGCCTGTTCAGGAAGTTTATCTGCTTTTAATGCCTTAGGGGAGTAACACCTCTTCACAGGTTTCTTAACAATACGACTTTCAAGTGCATGATGAAATCACTACAGCCTTCACTGTTATTAATATATGGCTTCACTTGTGAGAGTTTCAAGTGAGTTATTGGTCGGTGGGATGGTTCCCATCAGTGAACCATAAACCAAATGGTATATTCATTTATCATACAGTCTCCTCCGTAGCTCTACAAGCACCATGAATATACAGTCATCTGTCGAGCTGCTGAAATATTTTTTTTGCAACAGTAATGTCAACACCGTCCAGGTCAATGTCAGTGTTTCTTAAACAGCTTCAGTTTAGTCAACATTAACAGGCTTGGTAGCCATAACACAGCTCATTCATTTAATTTACGATAGCGTCTGGTTGCGTTAAGGTGCGGTCATATTAGCAACATTTTTAGGGCAAAAAAGGTCAGTTGTTTATTGTCAGTGAAGCTCACACAGAAGTCACTTTTAAACCAAGTGGGTTTCTATTAAATGTCAATGTGACGAATTTGACTAACTTGAACCCTATTCCTATTGAAATGACTTGATTTCATTTAAAAAAAAAAAGCAGAACAATGATAAATGTGACAACTTTAGGCTTAGTTTTTTTCTATTTAAACTGAATCTTGAGAGGGTTTTAGAGAAGCGAGACATACGATGATCTAAGCTGGCTTTTGTTTATTGTACAGTTGGAGAGAGAGGCCTGGAGCCAGATAAAGCTCAGTCAGGGTTCAGCAGAGAGCATCAGGAATGACATCAGCTCAACAAACACTGGGATGACTGCAGGCATGTCATGTACCGGTGTACTTACGTGAAGATGATTATGGTATTACTCTTCCTTCAAGCTTCATTTGAGCACATTGTTCTGAAAAAGCTGCTTGGTGGTGGCACGGATCTTGATTTGTAGTGGATAACCACTTTAATATTGAAACCCACCAGAGAACCTCCTGGCGCGGATAATAATGGGAAACACGATTCGGGACAGAGTGTTCCAAGCTGCTGGGTTTATTTTTTTATTTTTTTTTTAGAAGAAGCACTCTGTCCCCTCCTTCAGTCTGTCCACTCTTTATTCAGCTGTGACACATAATGTATGTGTTCAACGAACCCCCCCAATGCCATTCCCAAACTCTTCTGTTTCCCAGGCCTTGTTCTCACAACGGCTGGGTTTATTTTAGCAGGGGTGAGTCAGTCAGAGTGGTCGCTCTCCCGGGACTTCGGCAGGACTGGGTGTGCTAGGCCTCATTCTGCAGCCAATCAGATCAGCTCTGTGCTCCCAGTGCCGCTGACGAGTGGAAGCGGGGGTCTGCTAGGCATGTTCCACGCTCCACTGTCCAATTTGTCATGATCAACTGCCATCCTCCTCTTTAAATGTTTTGCAGAGGAGTGTTGTTATTCTCTTGAACCAACATGCCTACGCTTGTGTGTTTTGAAATGTATAAACCGATCCGTCTTGTTAGGTTGGTGAAAAGCCTTTATAGTGAATGTAGTAGGGTGTGCATGACGGCCTGCATTTCACCTTTTCGCTTGTCTTTTGATGTTCTTGGTTGTTAATGCACCATTGCCTCCTCATCCAAAGCGTAACACCTTGCATCTCGCTTTTTATGGACAGCAAATCCAACGCCAAGAGTTCAGATGACATCACCTTGAGAAGTTGATAGGACCATGCAGTGTTTATTATTTTGTGCTTTGGACGCTGTCCTGTTGTTGATCTCTTTTATAAACAGCATTCTGTTGTATGTTTGCTTTTGAGGTCAAAACTGTTGAGATTTTTTTTAAAGCTTAATACTTTTAATACATTTCATTTCAAGTACAAATCTTGGGTTGACCTTCATCCCGAAACATTTTGATGAAACATTGAATGTTGTGGATTTTCTTTTTTTTAGGTTCTAATATAATTTATTACCAGAAACGCCAAAACTGAGCAATACTAATACTATTAACTGGCATACCTGTTCGAATTTTGATTTCCATATTTACTACAAGGGAGATTAAATAATGTAATGCTTTGAGAATAAATACCTCAATACCACACATTAAGATTTGTCCTTTGTCAGGGAAAAATGTTCCTGTGGCTCAGTGGTAGAGCATTGCGTTAGCAGCGCAAAGCAAAAGGTTGTGGGTTCAATTCCCAGGGAACACACATACTGATAAATGTATAGCCTGAATGCACTGTAAGGCGCTTTGGATAAAACGTCTGCTAAATGCATACAAAAAAAATTTACAAAACAAAACCGTGAATATGGTGGTTACAGCCCAGAAAATGTGAGCCTGAGGTGGAATTTTTTTTTTCTTTTTTCATATTAGTTTAAATTATTTATAATTTTGTTGTTTTTGTCATTTTTTAAATGTCTGTATAGTTTTTTTTAGTAATTTTTAATTCGGTTTCAGTTTTAGTTATTAAGTTCATCAAGTTAAACTAAATGAAAAACCGAAATCTTGGCAACTTGCTTAAATAAAATAATTTTTAGTTATTTATATTTTATTTCAGTTTCTATGGTTTTAGTTAAAGAAAATTCTGTCATTAATTACTCACCGTCATGTCATTCCAAACCCGTATAGCCCTTTGTTAATCTTCGGAACACAAATTCCTGCTTTCTGACCCTGCATAGGAAGCAACACAACTGACACGTCCAAGGCATAATAATGCTGAATTACGTAGTTTTTTTTGTTTTCTGTGCACACAAAAAGTATTCTCGTAGCTTCGTAAAATTAAGGTTGAACCACTTATGTCACATGGACTATTTTAGTGATATCCTTACTACCTTTCTGGGCCTTGCCAGTTGTGTTCCTGTCTATGGAGGGTCAGAAAGCTCTCAGATTTAATCAAAAATATCTTAATTGGTGTTCTGAAGATAAACAAAGGCCTTACGGGTTTGGAATGACATGAGAGTGAGTAATTAATGACAGAATTTTCATTTTTGGGTGAACTATCCCTTTAAAAGTAGAAACTCATCAGTTACATTTTTCTGTTTTTGCTTCCTCCGCAGTGCTTCAGTTAAGACTACAGCAGAGGCGCACACGCGAGCAGCTCGCAGACCAGGGCATCATGCCACGTGAGTATGCAAGCTTCAACGCTCAAATGTCAACTATTAATGTTTAGACGAATTCAGCCTACATGCCGTGGACTTGCATGAAAAAATCTGCTGCGACCGAAATATCGGTTAGTCAAATGATCTACTTCCTTGTTATTTTAACTCCTAATCCAGCATCATTAACAAAGTGCCACTCACATTATCACCTAAGCTCTGCACATACACTGTACTTATTCCTCATAAAGTGGAACACATTTACCTCCAGACACAGTTTTTTGCAGATTACCCTTTTGATGGCAGGGGGATGGAGTAAGTAATGTGTGTCGGTAAGGAGAGCAATTCTAATAAAAGAAAGCGTCTGTTGAGGATACAAACTGATAAGGAAGGAGAGATAGAACAATGGTGTGACTGATGTCTGTCTGGAACAGCAGGAGCTGTTCTGCTTGCTCAGTGCTTGCCGTCTGTATAGGGCGCCTAACGTCATGGTCCAAGCTCCAAGAGTAACAAGAGTGAGTCAGCGACTGGGCCTGCACTTTTGCTCAGCAAGATCTGTGGTTACCTCCCGGGCTTTAGTCAATGCTTAATGGCTCGGATTCTCCCACAAAGACCAGTTCTTGCATTCTTTAATCATATTAATGTCAGGCATATACCTTTCCTGAAAGTGTTGTTGTAAGTGCAGCAGGCTATTTAAGAGGCCACTCTTGGTTGGTGATATACAACTAATCAGGGTGAGCAACTAATGTCTTTGTTAATTAAGCCAGTGGCGACTGTGACAGAGCACGAATTTCCTGTTGACCATGGATGTAGATGACAGTTCAACACCCAATGGAATACTCAAATAAATATTGAAGAAACATTTCTGCTATATGAAATATTTTGGAAAGAAAATTGGTCTTCCAGTAAAAAAATTAAACCATATTTAAAAGAATATTCTAAAATGGTCAAAACATGAATTAATCAAAGGAAAATTACATACAATGATTAGACTTGTTTTCAGAGAGTATATCTGGGTATTTTTTATATCCATTGGCAGATTGACTTTTGTTTTATGCATAAATCTAACAAAAACCCTTTAGTTTACAAATTGTCATGCACACATTCTCTAAAGTGGGTCAAAATGCTGACTTTGTAGTTCAGCTTCAGTAGATAAGACAATCTTAGATATTCATTTAGGGTATAAATGCATGAAATTTGGTTTAAGCAGAAGTTATTTTGCACACAGCAGTTAAACAGCAAAAATGTTTAAAAAAGCTTTGTGCTGTGAAAACGTGATGTATTATATAACAGGATATTAAATAATGTCATTTGACTTCTTGTTTTGAAATGAAGACATTGAATATATTTTTTTCTTCCCAGCGCTGAAGACACCTGCAGTTTTTCACGGGCAGGTTAGAAGTCTGGAGAGGGCAAGGGTAAGACTCAAACGCTCAGACATATTCCTACACTTTGCATTATTTATTAGTGAACTGGACTTTACACAGGTTTAGTAATATAATGTTATCTAAAAATCACAACGGTTCCATTATACGTGTTATTTATCATCATTTAATTTGCTAAAGTCATGAGTCTGAATAGAGAAATTCAACAGATTTGTTTACATTATTATTTCATACTGAGTTAATTCATTACATAATATATTACACTTTATGTTGGCCATCAGCCGCCCTGTGTTCTAGAAATCAACATTTGACTGCTACTGTAGTGCTATGAGAGCAATACCAGATGTATTTCATGGAAATTCTTAATTCATTCATTCATATTGCATTTTTGTCATACAGACTGAGAATTTCCTGAAGCATAAAATCCACAGGAGACCTGACCGCGCTGAACTTGTTCGTATGCACATTTTACAAGGTACGCACCTGATCGAACATGTGTGATTTTAGCTCTTAAGAGCATTGTCAGAGTCTTTTGTTTCACTTCCTGGATACTTCATGTATTACGCAGCTTTCGTACAGTGTGGTCTGATGTTGTTTATGTATTTCAGAAACCCACGCAGTGCCTTCTTTGCAAGCCACTCAGATGAAACTAAAGAAGGCGCGTATAGCAGATGACCTCAATGAGAAGATTGCACAGAGGCCTGGACCAATGGAACTGGTGGAGAAGAACATTCTGCCTGTTGACATGGGTAAAAAAGCAATGAAATGTTGTATTATTGTCATGCTTAATCAAATTAACTGGAATTGCCAAGGAAAGTAAATGTCAGTTACTAAATAGTTGTTTTATGTGGCGTTTTTTTGTTTTGTTTTTTGGTTTGGTTTGTATTTTATTTGACACAGCAGTTGAAGAACTGGATGTTTATAACTTCAATGAGGACAGCAGTGAAGCTCTGTCTCCAGAGCAGCCAGCTAGTCATGAGTCTCAAGGCTCTGCATCTTCTCCTGTAGAAGCCAGACTGCCTGAACCATCCTCCGTTTCGCCTCCAAC
Organism: Ptychobarbus kaznakovi; assembly: GCA_027422405.1. Classification (NCBI taxonomy): domain Eukaryota; kingdom Metazoa; phylum Chordata; class Actinopteri; order Cypriniformes; family Cyprinidae; genus Ptychobarbus; species Ptychobarbus kaznakovi. The sequence goes on from CM049807.1 coordinate 15,346,512, forward strand.
TGGCTCCAAACTCCAGGTCAGCATCTTAATGGTCCCTAGATTCACATCCAGACTGATAACCAGCTCAGAAATATTCAGTTCTAATATTTACAGTTAGCTCATGATAAAAAGGTCTGATAGAGAATGCTTTCATTAAATCGTATGAAGCTCTCCAGAAGAGTCTTGTTTTCTCTATAAATTATCCAGACATCAGCCTTGTGTTGCTGGTTAGATTTATACGTCTCTGTCCCTTCTTATGGCCATATGGCTTTTAATCTCTTTTTATCAACTGTGTCCACCTACAACCCAGAGTTTAGACTTCCTGAACAGAACATCAGTAGAAGATGGCCGAGTAATGACTTCCACTCAGACAGTCACTGCTGCTGCTCCTTCAAAGCCTGGACCCACCCTCGTGAAGGTAAACCATATGTCCTAACCACCATGATGTCATTTCCTGCCTATGTTTATTTTTGAGATAAGGGTCAGTGACTCGCAGCATTACTGGCTAATTTCACAATAGCAACTCCAGCTAAATAATGAAATATACCACACTGACTGTGAAACTGAAAGAGTACGAGGTAATAAATGAATAATGCTGTTATCATAGTCAGACATTAATGAGTCGAAGTTAGATTAGAATACTGATTCTAAAGAGTTTTAATAGAATTTGATATACACTAGCATTCAAAAGTGTGGGGTTTGGAAGATTTTAAAAATGTTTTTGAAAGAAGTATGTTATGCTCAACAAGGCTGAATGTATCTGATCCAAAATACAGTAAAAATAGTAATACTGTGAAATATTATTACAGTTTTAAATAGCTTGTTTCTATTTGAATGTATTTTAAATGTCATTTATTCCTGTGATTTCAAAGCTGAATTTTCAGCATAATTACTCCAGTCTTCAGTGTCACATGATCCTTCAGAAATCATTAGAATGTGATGCTTTGCTGCTTAATATTTGTGACACTCTCTGTGAAATCCAGGCTAAAGTCTCAAAATCTAATTATGAGATAACAAGCATCAAAGTTTGATTTCTACCATTAATTTCAATCTTTGACATGACCTTACTCAGTCAATGTTAAAGATATAAAGGTTACATTTTCACAGAATGTTCTTAACCATATGAAGGATGATTTTTTTGTAGAAAATAGCAAATCACAACAAAAAAATGACTTTAGCTGGGTTTTCACATCGAGTGTCACATTTTTTTGTGGAAACTGCAAAAAGAACAGCATTTATTATAAACATCTTTGCTGTTACTTTTGATAAATTAATGCATCCTTGCTGAATAAAAGTAGTAATATATATATATTTTTAAATCATACTGGCGCTAAATATGTGAGCAGTATTTTAAATCTTTAGCAAAAAAAAAAAAATGATGTACATATATATTGCATTCGGTATCACAGCGTAAAGACAGGAGAGCAGTAGAGCTGTTGTTTGTCACTCTAAAAAGCTTGTTTACAACAACGTGTCAAAGGTACCTTAGACCAAATCAGTTTCAGAAGAGCAGCAGATGCAGAGCTTCAAGTGCTAGCAGCCGTCTTCTGTCTTCAGTTGGAGGATAAATGAAACCTTCACACTAATAATACGGAGAAGAACAAACTGAAGCTGGGGACATAGAAACAGGAGTCAGGCAATAACTTGTGCATTTATCCTAATCCATGCCTTCAAAGCATACTCCGCATATTTACTCCCATGACAGAGGGTCACTGCTGACTCAGTGGAGCTTCGGGAACCTGCTCACACATAAGCTAGCTTGAAATGGTGTGTTATTACATCCTGATGACTTTCAACTCCCTTCCCCAGAAGCCAAACCATTTTCATGTGTATCCTGTGACTCGATATTTAGGAACAATGAGGGTCATGTCCCCTCCACGCATCCTGTTTCCTCTTCCTGTGATTTTAGGTAGATGTTCATATAAGTCCCACCTTTCCACAGCGATCACAAACTTGCGGTGTCGCCCACAAATCTCTCAGCTTCTGGTATTCTCATAGTGCTGACATCTCTGTTAGCAAGAGAGCGGAGCTAGTTGAAACATGATGGGAATCACCTAAAATCACAAAGCAAATAGACTTGTGTTGTGATATCATGCCAAAGCGCAAGGGTGTTGACTGTGAGATTTCAGGTGACACCTTTTGTTCAGTTCTTCTGCCCTTGTTTCCATGCAGCAAAGTCAGCCCAAACAGTCCAGTGATAAGAGCCGAAGCAAGAAGAGTAAAGAATCCAAACCGCGAATTAAGAAGCTCAAGTATCACCAGTACATCCCGCCCGACCAGAAGCAGGAACCCAATGAAGCCCCGATGGACTCGACATATGCCAAGCTGCTTCAGCAACAGCAGCAGTTCCTGCAGCTCCAGATTCTCAGTCAACAGCAACAGCATTACAGTTACCAGGCCATATTACCAGCACCATTCAAGTATGTCACACTTCCAATATAGTTTCCAGCATAACATGCAACCTTTAGCATAAGCACCTTGTCACTAAAACCTCAACATGAAAAGTGTTTTCCACAACCAATTTGTTTAATAATTCACATATTATATAATAGAATGATACAACATGAGTATACTATGCTGATCATTTTTTGTCATAACATTTTGTTCGAATCTGGATAAACAAGAACAAATTTAATTACTGATTATTTGGTACATCTGTCAGTGATGTAATTCTACATTAATGAAAAACATATTTCTGGAAAAAAAAAAGCTTTGCTGCAAGAAAAGTGGACAGCTCGAGCTATCCAAAGCACAAGACAACTTAATTTAGATAGTTTTTGTGTGCATTAATGTTTAAGGCTGGAATACACTACACGACTTTTAAAATCTGAACAGATTTTTAAAACACTACGCATCATACATTTACCGACTTTGTAAATAGTGACAAAGGAAAACTGGGCATCAAACACAACATGACTGAGGATCATACACTACCAGACTTTAAAGTTGTTCCAATCACAACGAACTCACGCGGAAACGTGCGCCTTGTTGCTAGGAGACGCATGACAAATGACAACATACGTGTTCTAAAATCGGCTGAAAATATCAAACATGTTTGATATCCTCCGACTGGATAGAATCGAAGTCTGAAGCTAAAAGATCGGAGTCTGTGACCATCATACACTACGAGATTTTCTGTGGAATGTGTCAGCTGTAATCTGCAGACTGGCTTTGACTTTCCTCAACTAGCGTCAACTTGTTCAGACTTGAAATTGCGTAGTGTATTCCAGGCTTTAGCATAGCCTACAATTATACTTTTACATTTGTTTTGTATAGCCTTTAATTTTCACATTATTTTGGAGGAGAATATTGAGCAGGGGATGGAACACTGTATATTTTTCCAGTATATACAAAAATTACATTTGGCTTTTTTATATGTACGTTTGTGTGGATTGTCCATAAAAATTGATGTGCATCAACTTGCTACAGTAGCACCATGACAATGGACTTCACTCCATAGAGTTCAATGCCTTGGGGAACACAGGCACTTTGTGCACATGGCATAAATACATAATGCTAGTTCGCTTGCATAATGTGAGTTCAGTTGAATCATTTGTTACGGACTAGTGCAATTGCATATAATTCTGATGGTTTCAGTTTCAGCTCTGACACTATAAGGATTTACTGTGAGCCTGATTGCTTTGCAGGCAGCAGAAGTATGTAACTCATAAAAGAATGTGAGTGTTGTTTGCTTTGAGCAATAGACCTTTTTAAATAATGGTTTCACCGACTAATCATGTCTAACAGACCTGTCATCGCCCCAGCTGTAATATGGCAGTTCCTCAAATTATTTTCCATTTTGGCATCTGCTGCTGCAAGATATACCTCTGCTTCTATTGTGTAGAAAGACCGTTTATTGTGAATGATGAGGGAACAGGAAGTTCCCATTGCATTTAAAATCCTTTATCCTTGACAGGCCAGTAGCTGAGAGTCAGAACAGCTGCCCCAACATCACATTGAGCACCAGCCCAAGTCTTCCTGCTCCCATTGTGGTATCTCTGCCCAATGCGGCTCCTTCACGTCCCAACAACTCTGTGACCGGTCGTAAAACCGGGTCTCTGCCTACCAACCTAAATGAGATGAAGGTGGGTAACATGCTGATTTATTTCCTGCTCCTACAATATATACGTATGCTATGCAGAAGTACAGCTGTTCTTTGAACCTGTAGGTGGCTGAGCTTAAGATAGAGTTAAAATTGAGAGGACTTCCTGTATCCGGCACCAAAACAGATCTCATAGAAAGGATTAAGGCCCACCAGGAGAGCTCTCAATCTGCTACAACCATGGATACAAACATCTCGAAAGCTTATCTGCAGCCTGACAGCATGAGCACAACTCCACCCGTTTCTCCTGAGGCCTCCAACATCAGTATGGAGGACAGCAGAGACAGTCCCTCCAAAGCTCTATTTACGTTGTCTCCAGCCCGTCCACCAACAGGCACCTCACCCCTCAAACTCGCAACTGAAGACATGACCATGGACATCAAGGTGTCCGAAAAAGACCAGTGCCTTCACGAGAAGGAGCGCCAGATTGAGGATCTCATGCGTAAGCTGGAGCAGGAGCAGCGGCTGGTGGAGGAGCTGAAGATGCAGTTGGAGGTGGAGAAGAGGAGTCAGCAGGGCGGAGGGCTGCAGCCTGAACACAATCCATCAGTCCAGGTCAAAGAGGAGAACGGAGCCTTCCCGAGCTGCAACTCCAAGCAGACTCCCCTGCGGCAAACTGCAGGTGTGAAACAGGAAGAGCCACACCCCCAGCAGCACCACACCCCAGTCCAGCAGTTCTACATCAACACCCAGCAAGTCCCTCAAGTGCTGCATCAGCAGACACAGATCAACACTCAGCCTGCCGCACAAATCCTGCTGCCCATCAGCCTGCCCAACAATCCCATCAGCACACAGGTCTCTTAGCATTCATGAAATACCAGTTCTATTTACAGTGAGGAAAATGTATAAAATAATATCTTATTTGGAGTTTTTCTCTATACTTTTTGCAGGCCCGGACCGTTCTCCAACCAACAATGCCCAGTTTGGCTCAAAGCATCATACAAACACCAGTTCTGCAAACACAGACGTCCAATAATAAACTATTACAACAGCATTCAAATCAGATGCCATCTCCACCTCAAGTAAGCAAACCACTTCTCTGCGATTTACATCAAGCAAATTATCAAAAGGGTGAAAATATACCTTTTAGACATTAAAGAGGTGTCCTGATCCCTGATCCACAGTTATCATAAGCTGCTTTTGGGTTGAATCGTTCTCAGTGCTTAACTGTTCCATTCGTAAGGCAAATGCAGAACACCTTACCACAGTGGTCTCGAACTCAATTCCTGGAGGGCCACAGCTCTGCAGTGTTTAGCTCCAACCAGCTCCAACTCACACCTGTATGGAAGTTTCTAGTAATCCGGGGGCTGTTTCATAAAACTAGTTTACCAGGCTTATTTGTTTGGCTTATTGTTACTTGATTTGGTTTCAGAAAGCAAAATTACCATAGCTCAAGCTCAGTCACTGTGGTAACTTATGCTGAGAAACTAACCTGGTCAGAACTCAGAAGCAAGCTGAGCTCCTCTAACACTGACAAACAGGAACGCATCGATATAAACACTGGCTCTCTCACATACAATTAGTTGACTTTATTATTAGTTCAAAAATAAAAGCATATAGAAAATGCTACTTAAATAATCAAATAAATTAAAATATAGGCTACAACCAACTGTATTTAATGTATTGTGCCCAAAATGCAATGACCTTTTTTTAGATATACTGTATGAAAACCTTTTGAACAGTTACTACTTGCGCATTCAGTTGATCAGAAGTTTCTAGCCATGCAGCCTTTCTCTCTGGTTTTATGACAGCTGTACCTTTTATGGTTATTAGCAGAACATTAAAACATAACAATCTGAAATTGCTTTTTAAAGCATTAAAGCGTTACAATTTAAAATCACTGAATTAAAAATGAAAATAAATAATAGATATCAGACTACATTTTAACTGATAAGAGGAACACACATTTAACTCGTTTGAGCTAGTAGGTCTGTATTCGCCAGCTTACATTTGATTTACAGTTACTGCAATCGTAAAAATACACTTATATGTAGGATTAAAATTATACATGTCACATTTAATGTCCAAAAACAAATATGCACTGAGGAAAACACAATGTCTCAAATGCATTAAACAGCACAGATATTCACTGTTTGCCATGGTGGATCGATCTGATCCATGATCGACATTAAGGGCTGTTTAAGAATAAGCGTGCACATCACATTATCCTGACTAATTGAACCTGGATCGAATTAGTGAGATTGCGTGAACTTAAATTGCCATTTATGAAACCGCTTTAGTCCCGATTGATTTGTTAAGTTATTTGTTAGGAGCAAAACTGTGTAGAGCTGTGGCCCTCCAGGAATTGAGTTTGAGAACACTGCCCTACCAACTGCATGGCAGCACACTATCAAACACTCTATATCAAATATGAATACAGTTAGAAAGGAATACACCATATGATATGAGTTGTTTTGTTGTGCATGTACACTTTAGGGTGCTTGTAGTTTTTAACCTTTCCTCTTGCTTTTAATGTTCCCGTACTTCATAAATCCAGTTCAGCTCACTATTGTGATGACGAGGCCCAGACGCAGTTCTCTGATTTGTCACGTAGGTTGAAATGGAAAGCCTTTCTGAGGCCAGCAACATATTCTGTGCTTATCTTTGATGTTGCTCTGGCAATTGGCAGTTGAGTTCAGGTGATACATTACCCTCTCAACTACATCAAACGCAGACCTGTCTAAATAGGTGACAGAAGTAGAGAGTAAAGAGCAAATCAGAAAGAGCACTCATCACTAAGACAGAGAGTTGGTTCGAGAACAAGGCCTCTGTTTACACACTGATATACACCTTTTTTCTTACTCACACAGTGCACTGGCCATAAAACTGCCTCCTGCTGCTTGTGTTTACAGGCTTTACCCCTGTGTGGAAGCTCGTCTTCTGGGTTTGAGTACAGGCAGAACCAGAGCCAGCCCATGGCAGACATGCCTCAGTGCTTCCTCAACTCGCCCAGACACACAAATGGACCTACTAACAAAGTAAGACAAAATGACCGCTCTGTTACATCCTGAAACATACTCGGCATACACAAGTACATGCACAGAAATTCCCCTAGCTAGCACAAGCTACGTTTCAAGCACTGATGCACTTAAAACTGGTTTAGAACTCATAATGCAAAACAAGCACACAATGCTTTCTCAGTTTTGCCACATGGGGCGCTATATTGGGTATTAAACTATCTACACAGTGGGAGAGTAAACAGTCTTTTTCAGCTTCTTCAACTTAACTTGCTAGCTAACTATCATCAAATCAGAACAGATCACTTTAACGTTGTGGCAAGATTGCACAGGCATTCATAACTGTGTAATGCATGTGTATATATGTTTTAGACCAAGATCCTCCTGTATAATTTTTTTTTGTCTAGTACTCTAGAACTCTGCTTAGTAACCCCTATTACACAGTTTGAAAGTTATATGTTTTGTTCAGCCTCCCTCGCCCTGTCAGCTCAACTATATCCTTCAGCCATCGACGTTCCCCAATCACTGCAGCCCAAAGAGCAAAGACCCACCCCGTTATGAGGAGGCCGTCAAACAGACCAGAGGTCTACAAGCCACAATGCAGGTAATTTTAAAGTTAAGCCCAAAGTATACTTTAGTTTTGACAGCCAAACACATAGCCTTTCAAAATATGGCACCACTTGATAGCGTGCGGCAACACAAAAAAGTGAAGATTCATCTTTGTACAATGTCTGTGACATTTCTCTCCAAAAGTTGTATCTGATAAAAATATCTTCCGAACTCCTATAACCTAGAGTTGCGGGTATTTCTTAACCCGCTCATAAACTCGATGTCTTTTGTTGTTACCGTCTCTAGTAGCGGAGCTCTCAAGTCTCACTCATTGACTGTGAGACTCACGCATTTCAACCAGTTCACACGCTCTCACGCCACATCTTGTATTTCTCACGCTGAGAAGGGATAGCTTGTCCCGCTATATATACAATTAATATAAGAAGGAATACAGAGGTAAGTCTCTGCCGAGTTTATATAGCTGTCTCGAGTTATACGGAGCTAAATGCCACCTACCAGCCAATCAGAAATTAGGATGATGTTGTTTCTGTTTAAATTACCCGATTCTGCCGCAAGCGCGTTCATTACGAAGCAACATGGATGCGCGCGCACATGGAGTACACATTTTAGCTTATGAAGGCTTTTTTGTTGTTTTTTTCTGTTGTGTTTGTTGCACATTTTGATGCCTTGATGACAGGGGTAGGGGGCTCCCATATAAAGCACTGTGGCTTCCCCACTCAAATTCAGAAAACTAATAACAGTTTGTCTGGATGGAACATATTTTCTATCATGACAAGTGCTTTATGTGGGAGTCCTCTACCCCTGTCATCAGGCATCAAAATGTGTAACAAACATTTACAACAAAAAAAAGAAGCATAGCTGGACATACATGCTCAGGATGTGTACAGTATGTACATTGAGTACTGCTGTTCACTTGCTCGTTTGGGGCAAAATGTCTTTTATTTTTGATACTTTTGTATAATCTTATTTGTATTTTATTAGAATGAATTTGTCTTTCATCAGATTTACCAGATGTTATAATTTCTATTTGTGCTAGTCAATTATGAACAATAGGTAAAATTGAACTGCTAGCAAAAGCTTGGGTGCTGCAAGTATTTGAGTTGCTCCTCCCCTTTGTGTGGCCCCTCCCCAAATCTCACTCCAAACTTTCGCTATAACTTGAGACAGAGCCCTGCTAGTAGTTTGTTGTTATGGTTCTGTCTCTTCCGTTTCTTTTTCAAATCTGAAACAATAGTGGTGCCACCTTGTGGACTGATGAAGTAGTGCAAGAATACGCCATTAGAAAAAATGCTGATGAAATTTTGAAATTTGTGTTATATACTGTGTAGCATACCCTGTCCCTGGCATGCGCATAAAAACTGAAGAATGCTCTGGGATTTAGGTTAACAGACTTTCCCACAAAAATATGACTTCCCTCTGTCATTCATATGCTCTGAATTTGAATATTTCCAACTCCGTTTGAAGGGCACGGTACTAATATTGCACACTTGGTAATCTATTTTGAACACTTTCTGTTGTCTTAATACCTTGTATTCTTCCATAAAGGTGCCTACTGCTACCAGTCAGCACATGGACGATTTGTTTGATGTTTTGATCGAGAGTGGAGGTGAGAAAAGTCAAAACATCTCTTTGATTTCAGCTACAATAGGTTTCTCTAACTAAACCGTTTTATGTGCTTTCCCAGAAATATCCCCCTTTTCCAGGCAGGATCCTTCTCTGGATAAACTTCTTCCAGTGACAGCAAACATCACCACCCTGCCCATCAACACAGTGCTGTCTCGTCCTCCCCCGCAGATACACGTTGCCTGCACGCCCAACCAAACACAAGCGCCTCCACCCAAAATGGTAGCCCTGGCCTCTAATAACCAGTTGGAGGCCCTGCTGGAGGACGCTGAGCCACGGACCCTGAGACTGATGGAGGAGCTTAAAAACCAGCTGCTGGAGGGGCCTCACTCCCCAATGGACACTTCAGATCTGACTTTCACCGACACGCCGCCTTCTGCCCTCCCTCTGCAAGACGTAGGCCTCGACAACATGGAGTGGTTGGACCTTACGATTCCCGGTCCTGCTGGTATCCCCTCACCGACTGCAGTCTTTTCATCTGATTTCTTAGACTCCACTGATTTACAGTTACACTGGGACTGAGCTCACAAAGGGATGGAGACTGGAGATTCTGAAAAGATCTGTGGGTGGTTCCGAGGATCTGTGTGCAAACCACTGATAGTGTAGCATCAGCTTTTCTCAATTGTGCGCCTATACGTGCAGGTCTGTGTGCTGTTATTGTCACCGACACCTCTTTCAAAGCAGAAGAAGAATGTAGAGACACTTTTTTTCCACCTGTATATTTAGACAATGAGCTTCTGCTTTTCATATTTTGAAACTGCTGGCCTATTTTATATAGAATGTTGTTGTTGTTGTTTAGATTCTGATAAGTATAATTTCTTACCTAAGACGGAACATATTTTAAATGTATCATATTTTGGGGAAAGTAAGGATTACAAGTAGAATCGTAGTTCTTTTGCTATTTGCATTGTCCAGAAACTCTGCAGTTTTAGAGTTAAAGGGATAGTGAGTTCAAAAAGTGTTGTTCTCATTCCAAACTTGTATCTCTCTTTCTTTCTGAATTCAAAAGAAAATGTTTTGAATCTTTTTCAGCTGTTTTTTTTTCATTGGGATCCAAAACTTTCAAGCTCTAAAAAAGACATAAAAGTATCATAAAATAAATCCATATGACTGGACTGGTATATTCAACACTTTCTGAAGCTGCACAATTTCTTTCTATGATAAACAGATCTTTATTAACTCTCAAACCATACCAAAACATTAATCAATGCATACAGAAACTAAGTTAAATTTGGCTTCAAAATCTTTTACATTTTTACAAGACTTGCATTTAATCACAACTTTAAATGTCAAACCTCACTGAATGTTGCATGTCATGTGCCCAATCAACCTAAAGGCTTAAAAACTGCATATCATACAAAATTATTCATATGGATTAATTTCATTATACCTTTATGTCCGTTTTGGAGCTTGAAAGTTTTGGACCCCGTTAATTTGATGGTATTAACAAAAAACAGCTGAAACGTTCTATAAAATATCTTTTGTATTCTGTTGAAGAAAAAAGCCAAATCAGTTTGGAACAACATAATGACAGACTTATAATTTTGGGGTGAACTATCCTTTTAACTTACAGAGTTAGCAAATGTCAGACTTTTGTGATGGAAACATTGTGCCATGGTAATTGTTACAAATGTGATGTCACCTTCATTGAAGGAACCGGTTTAGTGGCTCATTTACATTCAACTGCCATGGTCAATGAGCTGTTAACTGTTGCATTCGGGTACTCGAAATTGTGGCAGCTAAATAATAACATTCAATTTCTAAACATTCGAAATCATCCAGTGCATAGACTGGGAAAGGTCAGAGCGAGGATGTTTACCAAACCCAGCATGGGGCCAAAGAGAGGGAGGGAGAGAGGCACACAAACGCCTGACTAGGGGCCATTATTATCCCTATGAAAAGAGTAGAGATAGAGTGGACAGGGTTCAGCTCTTACAGTCTGAACTGACACTGTTGCGTGTCTTGACCAGGGAAACAACGCTAAACATGACCAGTTAAATTTTCATATTCAGATCAGAATGACATCAGAGAGCAGCTGCATTTTGATTGGTCTGGCTCAATCAAATTTAATTTTGATGTTTTTTAGACGTAGATTAACTGAAATTCACTGCATTTCACATAATCTGAGTGTCTTTCTACATAACCACTGAAATACAGGTAGCTGGCAGGTAATTTGCCTTTGTTAATGTACCTAAACCTCATCTTCTCAGTTATTTGTAACCATAAGTTAGTTTTAGAATCTTTTTCTCTAAAATGTGACAATGTAGCGTCATCTGCTGGAACAGTTTGAAACAGACGGCTGAATGATTTTCTTATCACCACTCCCTTCAGATGGGATCTATATGAAATGTTTTTCTTCAGTGTTTGGCAGATGTAATAGCAGATTTCTCTTTAGACACTCTGTGAAAATATGCCAAATAGTGCACTTACTTGACCTTGGACTGAACTCATTGACAATCAGTTCCTTATCCAAACATGTTGTCAAAATGAAAGAATGTGTTTCTATATTTAGAAATGTAATTTCTAAAGGGATGCCAAAGTTCTGTCTCTATCAGAGACCCAAAGCTTTTAATTTTTTAACTTGCCATTTTACTGCATTTACGCAAGTCTCACATATATTTTCTTAATCGCACATTTTATGGTTCTACATGTATTTTTTTAGAGTGAAAAAAGACCCGCTGTGTTGTAAAATCTTATCATAAGACCCTAAATGAACATGTAAAGACTATTAGGGTTTGTGTACCTTGTTTCAATATGTCAATCAGAGTAAATTGCTCTGTTATGAAGAGGAAAAGAAGACAAATATATGAAAACATACTGACCTTTTGAAGTGCGATGTAGGTTGTATTTTGCACAGTGTATATATTTTACAATATACATTTTATACAAATGTATTTGTGCATCTGTAAATAATGTTTTGAGGTTATCTTTGTACATATCTTTATTGTATATACAGCCTTTTATCATTAAAATGTTTCTGTATTTGAAACCGTTTAAATTACTTGTTTGGCCTTCCAAAGGACAGAACCGTGTTCTGGCCCCACATAACCTTATTTAGCAACGCTAACAACACAATAAATAGACTTAACATTTGACAATGTACCAAATAAAAATGTTTAACCTAACATAACCTACAAAACAAGTTAAAATAATTTAGAATTACTTTTAACCAGCTGAAGAACTCATACTCCTACTACATGCAAACAGAATCAGGCATTTGATAAAGTACTGACTGGGTTTCTGCAGATTTTAGAAAAGTAAATTCTGCACTTTAAGACTAAGTAGAGGAACTTTTAAGGAATAAATTGAAGGGAACACAATGTTTTCAAAATGTAAATGTCTAAGTAGCAAAGAATGGCTTGTATTAGTAATACAAAGTACAGCTTTCAATTAACCTCCATTACTTTTTAATTTATTTTACAAAATAAATAAATACAGCTTGATGTTTGAATAGCTCTCCCAACCACTAGAATGTGGAAAAGACTTGTTCTTTAGAAAGACTTAAATTCAGATGCATTTACTCGACAAGCAAGTCTGAAGATGATTATAAGTCAAATTTGGTGAAAATCAGGCAAGTGGTTCGGAGGAGAAGCGGGTTTTCATAGAAAATCAAAATGGCATACAGGACATTTGAGGTGTAATTTTGACAGATAGGACATTTGTGGTGTATCATGACAATAATAATCGAAAGCTATTAGTATTTTTTGACCACACGGTGGTGTTGCCCTGAAACTTTTTGAGTACCATCAGTACCATGGTACCAAAGACAAATACAGTTTCGTAACAGTACGCTAATGCTATCATAAAATATAACAAAGCTAAAGTCAAAATGGCCAACATGGGAAAATTGGGTATCAATCAACTACAGGTATTCTGCACCGAATCTAAAGAGACAGTCGTGCCCTGCGTCTCAATGTTCCATAGGCTAACCATCCTAAATAGTATGTGAGTTTACAATAAATATGTCCCAAGCATAGTATGTTGAAAAGAGTATGCCAAAAGTCCGCGGATGGTCTAACAGGTCGATTTTTGAAGTGTGGATCCATGCACACTCTAATGGCTAAAACTGCCTCTGTCCATAACTACAAAAACGTTTAAAACGCGTTAGAAAAACTACAAATGGATGTGCGCGATCGCGCGTTAGGTAGAAAGGTTTGCAAAAAGGGGTTAGAGTTACTAATAATCAACATTTAGCCCGGTAAATATTATTTATTTATTATTATGTGTTATATTTAATCTGCAACCGCAATGTGAACTTTTATAAACATCCATTTTTAAACGTTAACTTTTAAATGCATAATTATGAAGAAAATATGAGCAGAGTTCTCTGCATGAAAGACCAGCGACTGGTAGATCATCGAGCTACTTCTTTTCTCTCTAATACGGTGGGAAGTTAAATTAAATGTGGAGGATTTTAACAGTGATAAGAGGATTGACAGGCCAGATTACAGTGACAGGCTGCGTGTAACAGATGTGAAAGAGCCTTCTGTTAAACACGCAGTGTGACGCGATAGAATTTCCCAAAGCTTGCCTACTCTTCTAATACACACTCAAAAGTGTGTACTTTTTCAAAAGCAGTGCTCTTGATTTTTGACCAAACTGTTCTGAAGTTACAATAAAATAAAAATTATCACATCACCTGACAACTAGGTGGCGCTGTGCTAAAACTGTGCAGGTACCCGCAGGTCATGGTTGCCATACACAGTTTGGTCTGTATATACAAAAGCATTGCATAGATATAGCCTCTTGTCCATTTGTATGTTTTGTTTAATTAATTTGCTTGTTATTTAAGGCTAATCAACTTGAATTCCATGTTGTTGTTGTTTGTCAGCATTGTATGAACATGATCTGGTTCGATTGTTTATGTAAATCAGATTAATGGTCTAGGACAGGGATCCTCAAATCTGGACCATTCCTGCAGAGTTTAGCTCTAGCTCTAATCAAACACACCTGAGCATGCTAATCAGATCGAGTCTTCAAGATCGTTAGAAAATCACAGGTAGGTGAGTTTGATCAGGGCTGGAGCTAAAATCTGCAGCAGATTGGCCCTCAGGGGAAAGATTTGAGGAACCCTGGTCTAGAAGTTTAAAAAAGTAGGGTTTACAGATAACTCAAAATGTGGAGAAAATTTTCATTATGGAAAATGAAATCATAGGGTGTAATCGAATCATCTTCAGCCAAGGAATCTGAGGGGGGAAAGAACCGTTGGTGGGTTTTTCTTTTCCTTTTATGGAAAAAATGTGTATTCCCTTAAAGTGCCCCTATTATGCCATTTTTAAGGTTGCTAATATTTGTTTTAAGTCTCCTAAAACAAGTTTACATGCATCCAAGGTAAAAAAAAAACACTAGTTTTCTCAAAAAAATGCTTTAATTTGACCTTATTTCTAAATGATTCATAAACGACTCGTGAGAAGCAGTTCAAAGAATCAGTCTCTCTAAACCCCGCCTTTCACTGCTGTGATTGGTCAGATGGCGCAGTCCTTTGTGATTGGTCTCACAAAGTGTCGGAAACGAAACGCCCATTGCCATAACGGAATGACTGGAGACTTGTCAATAGAAAATATTATATACAATAGAAAAGTTAGTAATGTTATCGATTGTAACTTACCAATTTGAGCCGGAGTCTGATGATGAAACGGCTGAAGTGGCTGATCAACAAGAGCAGGAGCAGGACATTTCTCAGTGGTAGGCCTAAGTGTCAAGTTTGTGGTAATTCTAAGATGAGATAAAACAAATTTACTCTCACAGCGTAGGATACAGCGTGCAAATTAAGGGTGTAAATCGGATGGTTCATCAAGATTCGATACGATATCGATTCCCATACCCAGCGATATGATATTTTCCGATACCTAAAAAAATGATACGATTAGATTCGATACAGGAGTATATCGATCGATCGATATACGATATTATGATATTTTATACCCATTTTAAACAACCACCTAAATTTTTATTAACTCACAAATGCAGCCAAAAATATATAACATGAACATAAATCTAAAAATGCTACTAAAAGTGCTAATAATATTTTTTACAGATAACCAAATTACAAGCAATAGCAGAAACTAAATACAATAGAACAAAGACACGAGTTCAATAAACAGTGCTTTTCAGGTTTTTCAGCTCAGTCTAAAATACATTTTCAGGTATGCTACAGAAATCTAATATTCAAATGTAAAATAACTGCATAGTCTTCACTGTATAAATAGCCTAAATTAATAAACATTCTAATTTACTGAGATGCACCTATAAGTAACCATAGCACCTTGCTCTCTGAAGATAACCTGCTCCGCAGTAGGTTCTGTTTCAGGGTTAGCTTACTTCAGAGCTATCAGTGCATGTGTGCGTGACTTACTAACGAAACTCCAAAGGGCATAGTATTATATATTTATTACAATACGTTTTATATATATATATATATATATATATACATAGTTGTATGATATGTAAAATATAAAGCACTAATATAAGTAAAATATAAGGTAATCTATTATAATATGGTTATATTTATTGTATTGGCATAATACTTATCTGCCTAAATTATAAAACACTTTTATGACAAGATAGCGTTTATTTTATTATATATGTTTGTTATATTTCATCATCTCACACATCATGGATCTGCATTTTCTATAATGTATTTCTATAAAAAAATACATATATGATATGACTTATTATATAACTAGCATCAAACAAACAATACAATTCTTATTTTCAAGGATTAAAGATTAAACGTAAAAAAAGAAAAATGATTGCACAACCACCCAATTAGGTGGTGATATGCACTAAGTGTGCAAATGGCCTTTGAACAAAGAAGAAATAATCAGTATGGCACACTTTTTATTAGCGCCATTTCCATAGTGACTCGTTAATTCATCACTCTATTGAAAATGCCTTGAGTGTTAACCAGGAACATACTCTGGGTTGAATATGAACTTACTCCTGGACTCGTAAGGAGTCCAACATACTCTCGAGTATGCAAGGAACCAACTTACCTCGAGTATGCAAGGTTTGGGTTGATCAACTGAGAGTTCAGGGTTTAGCAGATGTAAGTTAACCCTGCTTTCTGGAACACGCCCCTGGTGTACATCTTTAGACAAAACAAAAGCCCTGATATATTGAAGATCAGTCAGTGCAAGTTTCTTTCAGTCTAAACAGCTCAGACTTACATTTTAGTCTAGGACTAGGCTTAAGCCTTGTCTGTGAAACCGGTGGTAAATCTTCTGTGGTTAATGCTCATACTGTCCGCTATATGTGTGCAAAAAATCACAACTTTTTACCATACGGTTCTATGTGCTGTCATAGACTCAAGAGCGAGAAGAAGACTAAAGGATACAATCGGTATCTACAGACCTTCGGTGCTTGGCCCCTAAATATCTGCCAATAGGCTCTGGAAAATCAGCTTAATAAACCACATTGTTGCAGATATTTATTATTGTTGTAAGCATAAACTCACTTAATTGTTTTCAGTTTTTCCAACACTTAATTTTACATATCTATTTCAAGTAAATGTATCTTGACTTTCTACTCGGATTTAAGATCTTTTTAAGGCCTTAAATTGTAAAAGGACGATTTAAAACTTTTAAAACCTCTTAAAACCTTAGAGACCCTAAATGCATCTTGCTTCCATTTTTTATAATCCTGTACAACCTGAAAGTGTTCAGTGCTTTAGCAAATATTCAACCCAAAATTGGCATTTAATGTTCAAGTTCAAACCAGAAGATTGAAATCTCACAGAAGATTCAGACGTCTTACATTTTCCTTTCGGTGTGGTTAGTTCTGGAGGTAAGTTAAGGCAAACCGAAAAGTTGGCTTAGTCCCCACAAAGAGCAAACCGTGAGATATCGCCATCGTATCTTTTAAGAAAGGGTAATTCCATGGGGACTGTCCCTGTGAAACGTTCAGGATGACACCGGCTGAAACAATTCCAGCAACCTTTTCAGTTTAGTTCACGGGATTCAAAAATTCCTCCACTCAGAGCTTTTTGCATGTTTTTACGTGACTCCGACATTTTGGACACTTGTGAACGACGTCTTTGCATCCATCCATGCAGAACGGGATGACACAGCAGCCAGCTATACAACTACACAAGAAACAGTCAAGAACACAAATATGTCATGTTTAACCCTTAATAGTAATCACACAGTGACATAGTGGACATAAATGAGAATAAATAAAGCAAATTATCAGACGACAGTTTAACTCACCAAAAAAGAATGGAAATAAGACACGCAATATAAGCCGCACTGCCAGCTTTGGTTGTGACGTCTGTGGTTATATACTGGTGACAGTATGGACACTGCGTCTGAGCTGATTGTCGAGGAAGTTGCTCAACATCCAGAATCACCTGCGGAGCTGAGAAAAACAAACATGAGCTGCTTTCAGGGAGCTCTAGTCCTGTTGGATTTTGTATTTGCGTAGTTGTCTCAAAAAACATCCCATCCTACCATCACTGAAACTAGTGTCTAAACCTACTAACCTGGAAAAGGCGGTGGACTGTCAATAGATGAAACAGTTGTGTCTGAAATAATAAAAACACAAGGACATATGAAAACAGAAATGCACCTTGCAGAGGTCAAATTCCTAAAAACTGTTCAAGATATCAAAGTGCAATACCTATTAAATGATTGCCTCCCAAACGATCTTGCAAATTCTTCAGTTCAAGCTTCTTTTCAGTGAGAACGTTGAGCTGTTCTTCAATCTCTTTTATTTCTTCAGTCTCTCTGGAATACTCTGTTGGTTACAAGATCTCGTGTGAGCAACATTCGTTTTTTCCTTACATATTGTAACACTATACAATGAGAAATTGCTATATTTGTAAATATAACCAAATTCTTTATTTATGAATAATCCATAAATGTCTTTCACTGTTTATTTGGCTTCTGTTATCAAGCAGTTCCAGCTAATGGGACTCACTTTGCTCATTCTGGCCATTGTTTCGCTTGAACTGGATTAGCATTGCCAGGATATTGCGTTTGTCAATCAGCTGCTGTCTGCGAAAGGTCAGCCGGTTCAGCTCCTCAAAAATGTTCGTCTGCTGTTCATCAGTCATGTTGAAGGTTGAGATGACGGTTCACTCAAACTTCCAAAAGCCTCAAACCTTCATACAGCATCCACTCTGAAATAGATACGATAGTTTCGTAACAGAAATGAACTGTAGTATCCAGTCAAGAACTGTTTACTACATGTTTATTCCTGATATGGAAAATACTGTTCCCTAGTGAAAATACAAAATTAAAAAATATAAGTAATATATTGTAATAATTACCCATGTGTGCTGCAGTGTCTGTTCAGTCGCTCTTCACATTGCAGTTATAAGGAAATAAGAGGCTGGTCATACTGTAGTGGGACCGTATGAGGAACATGTCCATAATATTTAAAGTGTGTGGTTTACCTGTATTTTACTACTAACTCACATCGTGACAAGGGTCTTAAACTACAAAGCTACAAATCTGACGAGACTTTAATATTAAACCTTTTCAAAAGCAACATTAATGGGACTTAAATTGCACTTTTGAAAACAACTTATTTTCACCATGTTCAGGTTTAATTGTTTTGATCAAAATAAAATCAACATAAAATACACAAATATGATTTTTGTAAGCACTTTATGAGACATTTACTTCCAGTGAATCAGCTGTTTAGTGGATGTACCATGCATACATGTTAATAATTAGGCATCTTTGAAAAGGTGGACTATCACACATTTGCATCTTTGCAAATGTGACAGTTTGGGTTTCTGTCTCACTAAAAGGAACAAAGAGCCTTTATAAAATGTATTCTAAGAATAGCTATTTTAAATTAACCTGTTAGAATAATTGCTTCAACAAGTGTTGTCTTCACAGGATAAGTTTACCTTTAAAAAATTAAGTCAGCATTTATTCATTCTCATGGGGGAAAAAAAAAAAAAAAAAAAAAATGAGTTTTTACTTTTTGGATGAACATTTCATTTAAATGTCTATTCATTATTTACTAATTTCACCCATTAAAGATAACTTAATTTGTTCATTTCCTTCTCAGTTTCTTCAAAAACGTCACTTCATCTCTGTTCCTGATCCCGTAGCTGAGGACAGAGGAAACAATCAAAACATATCAGAATTCAAAGCACAGCAATTACTGTGCACCAAATGAATACAGTACACACATTAACACATTTCTACAAAACCAACAGATTATTTGGACTCACTCCTTCAGCTTTCTTTTGTCGTCTTCTATTTTTTCTCCATTGAAGATTAGATTAAATGTCCTCCACACGTATTTCCTTGACAGGGAAAGTAAATTAGGAAAGAAAGAAAAAAGCTAAATACAAAATCACATCCTATACTTTTTTCATGTCTCACCAGCTGATGTGCTTGACACCTCCCTCTCGCTGTTGTTTTAGCTCCATATATCTGCAAATGGCTTTCTTGAGATCTAGAACCGTAGCAGACTGCACAACCACAATAGCTGTGAAGAGATTTGCTCCAGTTAGAATCAATAAATGTATAGAAATAAAAAACTAATTCCAAGAAAACTCACGCATGACTTCTCCATCAGCCTTACAAACACGAACAGTCATGGCCTGACCATATTCCAAAGCCACCTGAGAGTTCACCTCCTCCAACGTGACCTGAAGATCAGAAAAGATTCGGAATTCTAGACCTTATTAATTATTACATTCAAACATATAACTTGTTTTCAATAGTAGTCTATTAAAAAAACTCTTAATTGCTGTTTGATGGTAGACCTGAATTGGCAGGTCACACAGTAAAGGGTCCTGGACCATCAGAGCCAGTCCTTCCTCAAATATGTCTAGAAATTCAGAGTGTGGCAATGCCTCCTCGTCTTCTTCTTCTTCTTCTTGCTCTTCTTTAATTTCATCTACAACAGTTTTCTCCTCAAACTCAGCCTCGTCGACATTCTTTGGGTTTTCATCCTTTAATTCGTCCATTTTCAAATGAGGACAAGCGAAAACGTCTTGAAGTAAGTCTACATACAGAAATACGAGACATAAAGGTATCAAGCTCTTTCCATGTTTATTCAATCATTAGTGAATTACGGAATTATGTCTTAGCTGGTCAATTATTTCTGATAAAATTGTAACATCTTTCTGTTACGTTCCAGTTTTCCTTATATCAATTTTTTCACAAACACGCTGTCGGAATATTTATGTAATGCACCAAACTTTAGTTCCGCATATGTTTATATAAGTTATATTTCCGATACTGACTATACAATTCTTAACATTTAAATAATTTATTTTAACATATATATATATTATATAGTTCCTGACAGTTCTAGGTATAAATATATAACATTATTATAAACCCAATAATGTTTATTCGCGTTTATATTTCGTTTCATGTCGAGCCTAGAATAGTGAGGCACGTTCGTCATCATGTGTTTCCTGTAGCGACGAGGCATGAGAATGTGTGTAAACACCAACTTCAATTGCATCAGAAAAAAACTATAACAGTATTTAGTATACAATATTATATATAACAGCTTGAAAATGCTCCTGTTTTGTCCAACTTGCGGGAATGTGTTAATCGTGGAAGAGGGACAGAGATGCTTCAGATTCGCGTGTAACACATGTCCATATGTACACAACATCACGAGGAAGGTAATGTCATATATACACAACATATAAACGCGTTTGAAACGTTTTGTTTAAATACGTGATTATCTGTACTTTTTTTAATGGAACCCAATAAAATACTTTAAAGGTGAAATGATTGGACATAAAGCATATCTAATTATGCGAACTATACTTCGATTAGATTCCACGTGAAATAACATTATTGTTCGACTACAACACATGTAATGTGTGAACATGATGAGATTAATGTTTAAAACATAACGATATAGCACACTAAATTCGCATTAAACAATGTGAATGTTCCATTTAAATGCATGTAATGCTGGAACAAAACGTGAACTTCTCTTTTAGAACACACTACGTTTATTTGTGAGTTTTCGATTCAGTGGCATTCAGTATGAAAGACATGCACCATGTTTTCTGCGTGGTATCAGCCAATGGTACTTTGTAGTAGGCGAAAAACAGTATATGAAAACAAGTAGGCAACTTTGGATCACATCATGATAATCTGAACATGACAGATGTGGTATGTCCGGATTACATTTATAAATACACAAGTTTTTACTATCTTTAACGGTCACAAATTAAATACTTATTTAAAAGAAGCAACTACTTTGAGAATATGTATTTTCAGATGTCACCAAAGGATAGATGGATATATATTAGTGCTGTCAAACGATTAATCGTGATTAATCACATCCTAAATAAGTTTTTGTTTACATAATATATGTATGTGTACTGTTATGTATGTATTATGTATATATAAATACACACACGTGCTAGCAAATGGGAATATCTTCTCTAATACATTAGAAACTGTTGCCCCCATTCAAATTAAAAAAGGTTAGAGAGGAAAAAAGTGCTGCGCCATGGTACAACAGTTATACCCATTTCTCAAGAAAAAGAAACTTGTATTGTTGAGCGCAAATGGAAAAAACTAACTTGGAAGTCTTTAGAATTGCGTGGAAAAACAGTATGTCCAGCTATGACAGGCCTAAAAAACTGCAAGAACCGAGTATATCCGCAAACTCATAGATAATCACCCAAACAATCCAGGTTTTTATTTAGCACAGTGGCTAGATTAACAAATAAACAGATGTCACACCCGATCTAAATATTCCCTCACAGTTTAATAGTAATGACTTTATGAATTTCTTTACTGATAAAATAGATAATATCAGAAATACAATAACAAATGTAGATTCTACAGCGTCTAGTACTTCAGCTTCATTCATCGCACCCAAAGAAAAAACTGCAGTACTTTACAACTATAGGCAGGATGAGCTAAATAAACTTATAACTACATCTAAACCAACAACATGTTTATTAGATCCTGTACCGACTAAACTATTGAAAGAGTTGTTACCTGTAGCAGAAGAACGCTTCTCAATATTATTAACTCCTCGTTATCTTTAGGTCACGTCCCAAAACCATTTAAGCTGGCAGTTATTAAGCCTCTTATTAAGAAACCAAAATTAGATCCTTGTGAACTGGCAATTACAGGCCCATCTCAAATCTTCCGTTTTATGTCGAAAAATATTAGAAAAAGTAGTGTCTGCTCAATTGTGCCCTTTTGCTCAAAAATGATATCTATGAAGAATTTCAGTCAGGTTTTCAGGCCCGCCATAGCACAGAAACTGCACTTGTTAAAATTACAAATGACTTACTTCTTGCATCAGACCAAGGCTGCATCTCGCTGCTAGTTTTACTTGATCTTAGTGCTGCGTTCGACACGATAGTTCATGACATACTAATAGATCGATTACAAAACTATACAGGTATTCAAGGCGGCTCTAAGATGGTTTAGATCCTACCTGTCCGATCGCTACACTTTGTTTATTTAAACGGGAGTCATCTCAATTAACACCAGTAAAGTTATGGAGTACCACATGGATCTGTCCTAGGTCCTCTGTTATTTTCATTATATATGTTGCCCCTTGGTAATATTATTAGAAAATACGGGATTAGTTTCCATTGTTATGCTGATGACACTCAACTATATATCTCAACAAAACCAGATGAAACCTCTAAACTATCTAAGCTAACGGAGTGTGTTAAAAATATAAAAGATTGGATGACCAG
Organism: Ptychobarbus kaznakovi; assembly: GCA_027422405.1. Classification (NCBI taxonomy): domain Eukaryota; kingdom Metazoa; phylum Chordata; class Actinopteri; order Cypriniformes; family Cyprinidae; genus Ptychobarbus; species Ptychobarbus kaznakovi. Next base: position 15,369,403 of record CM049807.1, read on the forward strand.
TAATTTTCTCCTATTAAATTCAGATAAGACAGAGATATTAATTATTGGACCTAAAAACAGTACACAGAATCTCTTGGATTACAATTTGCAAATAGACGGATGCAATATTACTTCCTCTACAGTCAAAAATCTGGGTGTTATATTAGACAGCAACCTATCTTTTGAAAATCATATTTCAAATGTTACAAAAACAGCATTCTTCCATCTTAGAAACATTGCCAAGCTACGGAACATGTTAAGTGTGGCTGATGCAGAAAAGTAGTTCATGCATTCATGACCTCTAGACTGGACTATTGTAATGCACTTACTAGGTGGTTGTCCTGCATCTTCAATAAACAAGCTACAGATAGTACAAAATGCTGCGGCTAGAGTCCTTACCAGGTCAAGAAAATATGATCATATTACTCCAATTTTACAGTCTCTGCACTGGCTACCTATTAAGTTCCGTATTAGTTACAAAATATTATTACTTGCTTATAAGGCCCTAAATGATTTAGCTCCTGCGTACCTAACTAATCTTCTATCACGCTACAATCCAACCCGTTCCCTAAGGTCGCAAAACTCTGGACTCTTGGTAGTACCTAGGATAGCAAAGTCCACTAAAGGAGGTAGAACTTTTTCATATCTGGCTCCTAAACTCTGGAATAGCCTTCCTGATAACGTTCGGGGTTCAGACACACTCTCTCTGTTTAAATCTAGATTAAAGACGCATCTCTTTAGCCAAGCATTCATATAATGCATCTCACAATCTTGTACTGCTAGTCTTTCTGAACAAATGCACTTTATTATGCTTTAGCTTGGGTTATACTGATAATTTCATCCAGGGTTATTCCTGGATGGAACAACTGCTACGCTAATTGTCTTATTGTTTCTATGTTTCTGCCACGGGATTAACATCCCGTGGTAGCCAGGAATTACACAAGCTTCAGTCTGGATCCAACCTTAAACGATCTGAGATGACCGAAGCACCTGAGGGGAGATGATGACGGCCCCTCGGAGGACCTCAGAGGAGGCCAACCATCAGCGATTATACTGACTTAACAAAAGTTGCCATAAATGGAGGATCAGCACCTAAAGACAACCTCTACAGCCCTGAACGTCAGCGGAGTCTAGGACACATAGATGAGCCCCAGAGACAGATCTCCAGTGAGGAACTCGTCACCTAGACATCCATCGGGTAAAGACACTGGAACCAGTGGACTGCTTACACTCTGACTTTGCTGCAGTTGGAACAAACTACTGGTTTGTCTGGCCAGAGGGAACTGGCCCCCCGACTAAGCCTGGTTTCTCCCAAGGTTTTTTCTCCATTCTGTCACCGATGGAGTTTTCGTTCCTTGCCGCTGTCGCCTCTGGCTTGCTTAGTTGGGGAATCTTCATTTCCAGCAATATCATCGACTTGATTGCACAAATATTATTTAAACTGAACTGAGCTGGACAATGCCATCACTAAATTCAATAATGAAATGCATTCAGCTGAAAATTGAGTGTTAAATCCTATCATTTTACATTATGACAACTTGCCTATTTTGATACTGTGCAGTGCTTTGTTACAATTTGTATTGTTAAAGGGCGCTATATAAATAAAGGTGACTTGACTTGACTTGACAGTGCATGGTGCATGTATATGTTTTATTTTTTTTATATATATATATATTAAATACTAAGGACTACACGATATCTCGCATGCGATATCTAATGCGCATCTTGTCAGTGAACAACGGCTCGGTGTAGTAAATGCAGCGCCATGTGAAATCACGCACGTGATGGAAATTACAGGACCGGCTTTACTGACAAGATGTGCATTAGATATCGCATGCGAGATATCGTGCAACCCTATTAATTATATTTATTTATAATGTAAATTATTTTAATATAGACATGTACATATTTGTAAAAATATATACTGTATGTGTGTGTATTATATATATATATATATATACAGAACACACACATATATTATGCAAACAAAAACTTTTATTTTGGAAGCAATTAATCACGATTAATCATTTGACAGCACTAATATATGTGTGTATGTGGAAATAACTGTTGGTTATTTTGACAGGTTAATAACAGAAAGTACCCCAAACTGAAGGAGGTTGATGATGTTCTCGGGGGCGCTGCTGCTTGGGAAAACGTGGATTCCACTCCAGGTAAAACAGTGTATCTTAGTGTAATAAAAACAGTACTTGTTTGCACAGTGAATATTTTACAATACATTCTGGTAGCTTTAAATGAATGTTTTAATCATTATTGATTCGTTTTGAGGTATAACACTATATCAAATGTATTTGCAGAACCTTGTCC